>CAIGQQ010009985.1:1518-12186 GCA_903798035.1 Danio albolineatus
TCGGGCGGGCGCGAGCGCGGCATGTTCCCTTGAGGTTTTAATGCAGACTAGCCGGCGTGTACACTACTTTACAGAGTTTAGCCCGAGTTAAACTGGGCTAAACTCACACACGAGCAAGCTGGAAGTACTCGTTTGTTCAAGGTTGGAGATAAAAACTGCACGAAAGCGGAAATCGGCTCATATGAAGTTACCATTAAAAGAGCGTGCACGCGCTTCACGCTGCCTCTCGGAGCTCGCCTTTAAATAACGCACCTGTTTTATTGTTATTGATGTTTTAATTAATACTGACAAACAAATAAAGCGAAACTGTAACTTATTTCGAACAAAAAGCAGAGCAAAGTCAGCTTGACACAGATTCCTGAACCGAAGGCTGACGACAGAAATCCATCAGAAAGTTACAAGCACAGTATTAATCCATATTAACGTTACCCCTTATTCAGTCTGTCACCATATAAGACAAGGGAAGAGAAACATTACCCCGTTATACAAAATATTTCATTATTATAGTTTTAAAAGAGTAATAACGTACCTGAATGATGGAGCTGCAAAAGCGGAGTTCTCCTTTTCAAAAATTAACCGTCACTCTCCAGGCTCGTCACCACCAGTCCACAAATGAATGACGTCACCAGAGGGCTTTTTCATGATTATTAGTTTAAAATAATTTATTAAACCATAACAACACACTGTACAGTCTGAATAAACTGGTTATTTAATTAATTTCACAAAATAATTTGTCAAAAAATTTAAATATTAAGCATATATAAATATTAGTTATATGGTAATGTACAAACCTGCATGAAACAAAAATCTCATCATACATTGATTAGGTTTTTGACCATAGCAGTCATTTTATTAGGTTTTGACTCAAAAGCTTTGTCTCTCTGTGTTATAGCTTATTATTATTTATAATCTTTACTATATAATTATGTCATAAATCTCTCATTATAGAACCATTTTAATCAAAAAGGTTCTTTGCACTCAAAGGGTTCTAAATAGAACCATTTTTTGGGTAAAAGGTTCTACTGGCCAAGTATAGAACCCTAGGGTTCTATATAGAACCTCAAGGAACCTTTTTTTTTAAGAGTGTACAATAGACGTGTGCATATGTAAACAATTTTAAATGCTTAATGTATTGTTCTGAAATCATTCTAATATGCTGATAACCTAATATATTATTAACAATGTTGAAAACTGTTAGATCCTAAATGTTTGTGCAAACCTTATTCATTTTAGAATATATTTTGGAGTGTCATTATAAATGCCTTCACTGTCAAAAGTATTCATTTCTGACTCCAGATGTTTTGACTTTTGAATTCTTGAAATATTTACTTGTTTTAGTTCGACTGACAATGAAATTCCTGGATTTCTGTCAGTGATAAATCAATATTAATAGACACGAAAACAGCAATGAGATGGTCAAAGTCTTTCATGTTTTAAATATATGTTTTTGTCAGTTACATAGTGTTAGCGTATAGTAACTTGCATTCATCATATAATTCAATTTAATTCGTGTTTATTTAAATAGCGCTTTTACAGTGTACATTGTGTCAAAGCAGCTTAACATAGAAGTTCTAGTAAAGTCCAGATATGAGAGTTAAAGTTCAGTTTAGTTGTATCTGTATAGTTGTGGATGTACATGTGCATATGTATTTACATTTTACATATGTTTATTCATTTATTTATTATTATTTGCCGGCATGGGAGGGATTTGGAGTTTTGTTCTTTAAAATCTGAAAAAACTATAAATAAAATATAAAAAAATAAAATAAAAATAAAAGTTCAGTTTAGCTAAGTTTCAATGTGGTTTAAATTTCACTGCTTGAAGTTCAATCACTGTAAAGCAAATCCACTGATACACAGCTCCACAAGTTCCAGTCCACACAAGCTAGTTGTGACAGTTGCAATGGAAAAAAAATCACCAATTGACAAAGTGAAGGGAAAAAAACCTTGATAGAAACTAGGCTCTGTTGGGCATGACCATATAACTAATTCTAATTCAGAAAAATATATTGCAAGTTAAAAGGATGGTACACCCAAAAATGCAATCATCTACTCATTTTCCACTCACTCCAAACCTGTTTGAGTTTCTTCCTTCTGTTTAACAGAAAGGAAATGTACTGAGTAATGTTGGGTAAAAACAGCCATTTATTTCCATAGTTATATCTTGTTTTGTATTTAAAATCATTAAAGTTCAGAACCACTTCAGTCTGAATAAACGGTGAGGAAATTTTCCATTTTGTGTGAGCACTTTTAATATAAACCTCCATTCTATATTGGTAATATTGATACTCATAAGCAGATACTGATAAAACACACTCATTTTTAAGGGTAAATATCAGCAAGGAGATAAAATAAATGAATTTACGGCCATTGCATTAATGACCTCCAACGATCTAATTCATAAAAAAGTGACTTTAATCTTTAAACTTGATTTTAAAGGGCACCTATTTTACCCCTTTTACAAGACGTACGATGAGCCTTTGGTGTCTCCAGAAAATGTCTGTAAAGTTTCAGCTGAAAATATCCATCAGATCATTTATTACAGCCTCCCAGAATATGCCAAATTTGCTGTCTGAGTAGCAGTTTTTGTAACCTTTGGCTTTAAATGCAAATGAGTTGCTTCTCTCCACCCACCGTTCCCACCTGCTTCACCTGCTTTACATCAGACAAATAGCAGTCAGTGATAGAAACAGACACGAATGAAGCTGAAATAACGCTCATTATTCAAAAATACCAAGTAATTTTATTTCATGTATTTGTGGTGGAGTTTTTTCAAGCCTTTCTGAAATGATGAATCACACACAAATGCCATTTGCAGTACACACACACATATATATGCATGTATATGCCCACCGTGGTGATTATAACAGTTAAGAGTTACAAACCGATTTTACTGTCTAAAACATGCTCTCTCTGTTTTAAAAACTTTTTACATTTATAAAACTTATAAAAATTTGAGAGAATTGGAAAACATATTTTAAGTTTCTTTGTTTCTATAAGTTTCTTTTAAGTTTTTTTTTCCTTAGTTTCTTTGCGGAAAAAATGTTGTGGACATGTGGAAACGTGGTCATATGTATACATGTTGATTTAGAAACCTGTCATCTGTTAATCAATTCGATGTGCAGGAAAAACCACACTTCTACGTCATGTTGTGGAGGGCCTCAAAATCACTGGGATTTGAGTCCTAATTTGCTGTCAGGAATATTAAAAAAAAACGATTATCATCATAGAAAGCCTGTAAAATGTAACATAATCTAATTTAAAAAGTACTACATTTTCACAAACTGTCCGGATTCCATGCAATCAATTTCAGCTCTACGCTGCATGTACTGTATATACATTCATAACTACAGTATGTGCTTGAAAATAGGTGTAATTTACTGAGAAACTCACTGATCTGAGCTTGAAGTAGAAAGACTGAAATAGCATCTTCCTGAAAAACACACTCCTGCACGTACATGAAATATTTTGAGAACACTGTGACACCCAAAAACAAACATTAATAAACATACACTATGAAAGGCAAGGAATCCCCAAAGCAGAAAACCACCTCCTCGTCCTATCAGCAACACTTTCTTGAATGACAAACAGGGCAGCAATTTATTCTTCCAGGCAAACTCCCATACCAGAAGTACCTGAGAAAGAAACGGTCTCATCACTCTTGATAAAAATGGCCAAATTTAGCCTCTTCAATGAACGCAGCACTTTCACTCTATCGGTTCTATGAATTTAAAGACCTCTTTGGATATGGCAGCCGCTCATGTTTTGCATTAAACAGCTGTTTAACTGCATTTTTTTAAAGGCTTTTGCTTATAAATCCAGCAATGGGTGACTTCTAGCTCTCACAAGGGGACCCAAGTCACAGAGGCCAGACTGGAATGATTTATCCCATCACCTGGAGATCAATGTTTGAAAGAGAGCGGAAATCCATCAAAGTACACCATGTGAAAGCGTCAGGAACATAGCGAGAAAATCACTCCCTACCAATTTACAAATTAAGCCCCCCTTTTCAGATACAGGCAGCTCCATGCGTGATTGATTTCTGCAGACAGACACCTGAAAATAAATGGGCTTCAAATGAACTGAATTATTTGGTGGGTTGATTTTGCTGCGGTCATTACCACATGGAATAACAGTAACCAAACTGGAGATACTTCTTGTGAGGGTTTAAAAGGGAAAGATTCGGATACAGAATAAAACTAATGCTTCTTTAGTTTTTTAGTTTAGTTTTGTTTTTTGTTTGTTTGTTTTCTTGTTTTTTGTTAATTAATATTTTCCAAGACAACTTAATCAAGAATTTTGGTTCTGTTATTGAAATTCTATGTGACATGAAAACACAGCGATCGTTTTTCATATTAAGAAGTATACAGCTGATTGTTTTATAGCCTATATTATATTTTCGATGTTCATTAAAAATAATGAACCAAAAGCTAAATCAATCATTTCAACACCTACGTGTGAATTTACACTGTAAAAAGGTATTAAAATGTTTAAAGAGGATGTACTATTTTTTAAAGTTTTTACAGTTTGTTAGAAAATAGAAATTATTTTTACTCAGAAATTCATTAATTTTCCTTTAGCTTAGTCTCTATTTCAGAGGTCGCCGTAGTGGAATGAACCGGCAAGTATTCCAGCATAAGTATGCCCTTCCAGCCTGCAACCCATTACTGGGAAACACCCAAACACATTCATATTCACACACACTCATACACTTCATACACTATGGCCAATTTAGTTTATTTAATTCACCTGTACTGCATGTCTTGTGGGGGAAACCAGATTACCCAGAGGAAGCCCACGCCAACACGGGGAGAACATGTAGATATTCCAACGCTATCTCACGGCAATTTGTAACTTTTGATTTAGTGGCTAATTCGTATGAATTCGTATGATCTATTTCGTACAATTTAGTAGGATTTGCACATCACCCAATGAGGGTTGGGTTTAGGGGTGGGGTTGGGTGCCACGCCTCCTTTTTTAAATCGTACATTTTCGTACGACTGAACTCGTACGAATTCGTACGAATTAGCCACTAAACTAGCAAAACTTAAAATGCTTACATTTTCTCGTGAGATCAGGCTGAATATTCACACAGATAATACCACCTGGTCCATCAGGGAAGCGACATTGCTAACCACTGAGCCACCATGCCACCTTTTACTCAGAAATTTCTTGTGAATTTCATAGTGAATTATAAACAAATAACACAAATTTAGCTAATAAAAATAATAATAATAAAACTTGTAGAACTGAACATGACATTTTAAATAAAAACATTATAAACATTAATCAAGTTCTTGAATATAACTTTCCTGTGGAACATGGATCTTAAAAAAGATCTTAAGAAATTATCAAACCACTCAATTTCATAACAATTTAATCATAATTTTGACTTATAATTTTGACTCATATCTTACAAAAAATGCAACTAACACACTGAAATGTAAAATTAAAACACACTGCAATGAAGTTTTGCAGCTTTTTTTGCAGTTTTTCTATTTTCAATTTCATGTTCATTTCTACAAGTTTCCTACTTTATGTTTATAATTCACTGTGAAATTTACTCTTAATTTTTGACTGAAAACTTCTATTTTCTGACAATCTGTAAAACTTAACTAAAACTTTAGATAAAGCAAGCGATAATATCATATGTATTTTACAAACAAACTATGTTGGATTACAGGACTGTATTTTTGTACATATTGTTTAACTGTGACATTGTCATTTACTGGCCTGAAATCTCTTAAAGGGTACCTGTTTTACCCCTTTTTCAAGATTTAAGATAAGTCTTTTGTGTATCCAGAATGGGTTTCAGCTCAAAAAACCCATCAGATTAGTTATTATACCTTTCAGAACATTAGAATTTTGTGCTCTGGGTAGCTGTTTTTGTTGCCTGTGCCTTTAATGCTTCACCCTGTCCACCATTCTTGCTTGTCAGAGTGTGCCTCAATCTCCACATCGGCTGAGTCAGATAAACAGCACAGTGACAGACATGAAGGAAGCAGATCTCACGTAACGTATGAGAAATACTACAGTAAGAAGTTTCCCAATGATTATTTGATGCATTTGTTGTGGAGTTGCAACGATGAGTCACACATAATGTCGTTACAAAGTACATGCACATGCACACACAGAGACACACACACAGCGGACACACACAGCGCACATTTAACTTTGCACAGTTTTTGCACAGCAAATGTGACAGGATACATGTTAATATCCACTGCTGTATGGATATCCATTATGTTAATGTACAAAAAAAAACCTGATTTAATGTCCACAATCTGTGATTAAAGCATCTTTTATAATTGTATGGACTTGCGGCTGTGGTGATAAAGTAAAAACGGTTAAATCGATGCAATTCATTACAAACATGCACTGTTTTAAAAAAGTTTTACACTTGTAAAACTCATTCTTGATCACATTTGATGATAGTTGATGATCACAGAGAGCTGAACAGATCTTTTAATCCCAGTTGCTCTGCACACGTTACTACAGAGACATGTTAATACGCGGATGTCAATCAATTCGGTAAGAAGGGAAACTGCACTACTTCACGTTGCGGTGAGCTTCAAACGGGAGGGATTTGGATCATATTTTAACCTCAGGAAAATTTTTAAAAAAGAGACTTATTGTCTTTATATCACCCCAATATGACTGTGCAGACACTATACCTACACACAGTCCTGTCCAAACAGCTTACAAAAGATTATTTTCATCATAGGTGCCTTTTAACCAACCTTTTTGTCATTTTCATGGAACCATGTGTGAACAGGAATTGTTTTGACACCTGTACACACTGTAAAACCTTTTTAAAACCACAGTACAATATCAAGGAAATGCAGCATTAAAAAAAAGCCATGAAAAAACTCTTTCAAGCTAAAAGTAATTTCTTCAAATTATTAGACAGCACTGACATCCTCCTCACAGTTTGCTCCCACTCTGTCTCCTACTGCTTAAATATCCGCTTTTGACAGTTCTCCAGATAACGGTGGCCCGGCCTCAACGTGTCTGTTGGCTGCGTCTCTTCAGGACTGGCTGCGGTACAGTTTGCCATTATTTCTACTCAGTCGGGCACTGAGGCTGAGGATGGGGGTTGCCATCCTCTGAGTGGCACCATATGGTAGCGTGAGCAATGCCATGGCTGAGTCCTGCCTCCACCGGATCTCGCCCACTGTGGATAGTGTTGACAGCGCTGCCCCCTGCTGACCCCACAGACCAGCCATGTGGCAAGACTACGCTACCCTTTTCATCCCATATTCCCCCTCTCAAAGCTTTCTATATATTTTATGTTCTTTTTTTATTTCATTTTTACAGGCTTTGTGTAAATGACCTGGTTTTAAATAGTTTTCTCTCTTTCGCTCTGCTTCTGATCCACATGCATATAGAGAACAATATACAAGTGTTCTCACACACACTACACACACACGAGTATTTGACTGATCTGTTCTTGTAAAGGTATCCTTGTGAGGTTTTATGGTGAAGAGGGTTAGCTTGTCCACTCATCATGCCGCCTCAAAGCATAAAGTCGCTGGTTCGAGTCCAGGCTGGTTCAGTTGGCATTTGTGTGGAGTTTGCATGTTCTCACTGTGTTGGTGTGGGTTTCCTCCGGGTGCTCCGGTTTCCCTCAGAGTCCAAACACATGATCTATAGGTGAATTGAATAAACTAAATGGGCCATATGTGTGTGAATGAGTGTGTATGGATGTTTTCCAGTACTGGGTTGCAGATGGAAGGGCATCCTCTGTGTAAAACATATGCTGGATAATTTGGTGTTTCATTCCGCTGAGGCGACCCCTGATGATTAAAGGGACTAAGCTAAAGAAAAATGACCGAACGAATTAGTGATTAATTATTTTACGAATATATAAAAATTTTAACTATAAAACTATTTGCATAAATACAAAATATTTTGTCACTTTATAGAAAGCAAGTCATTTCCACCACAGAACTCTTTTAAACCCAAACTATTATTTGAGGTAATACGAAGTTGCATTATGTTTAAAATGCTCCTTATTTGTTGACAAAAAATAACAAAAGTATCTAGTTCTCTATGTAAGATAATAAAGCTTAAACTAAAAACCATAGCTATAAACCAGTGCTAGGCAAAAATTAACTGTTATTATTTATAAAATAATATAAAATAAAGTTTTTTGACAAAATATATGTGTGTGCTGTGTATATTTATTATGTATTAAAAAAATCACACATGCATGCATATTCATTAGTTTTCCTTTGGCTTAGTCTCTCTTTCACAGATCGCCACAGCGGAATGAACTGCCAACTATTCTGGCATATGTTTTATGCAGCGAATGCCCTTCCAGTTGCAATTAAGTACTGGGAAACACCCATACACACTCATTTACACACATACACAACAGTCAATTTAGTTTATTCAATTCACCTATAGCGAATGTCTTTGGACTGTGGACCCACACGAAAACGGGGAGAACATGAAAACGTCACACAGCACTGGCAACTGACCCAGCCAGGACAAGATAGTTTTGTGTAGTTTAGTTTCTGTGTATGTGTTTATCACAAATACATAATAAATATATATAACAAACCTTTATTTCGTATGGAGATTAATCTTTGCCCAGCACTACAGTAAACATAAGGACAACCAGAGAATCTGACCCATCATTGAGAATCCATCATTTGAGAACAAGTGTGGCGAAAGGTATTCAACAATATCCTTCCTCTGTGCCATTATGGTTGTGGTGGACTCTGCTATTCTTTTATATTTAAGGCGCTCTTTAGATTTTTTTTTTTTATTATTTCAATAATTATCATTCTTGGTGTTGTGAACAGGCTTTAATAGTAGATAAGAAAAATAAATAAGAAAAAGTAGGAAAATTAGCTCTTAACAAACTGAAATATATTTGTCCAACAAAAGTTATTAATTACATTAAATGAGTTTAAACCTTTAAGTCAAAACATATCGAAATCAACTTTATTACACATCACTAATAAAATACTTTAATAATTTATTATATACTAATAATAATAATAATAACAATAATTATTATTATTATTTTAATACTTTATGCATTCATTCATTCATTTTCTTTTTCGGCTTAGTCCCTTTATTAATCTAGGGTCGCCACAGCAGAATGAACCGGCAACTTATCCAGCAAATGGTTTACGCAGCGGATACCCTTCCAGCTGCAACCCATTACTGGGAAACTAATAAAATAATAATAATAAATAATAAATAAATAAATAAATATATACAACAAGAACAAGAAGAAAGGAACAAACACTGGCTAATACAGACACATAACAAGATATTAAAAGAAAGAAAAAAGCACATATCTTAGCCAGAAACATACAATCAAAACAAATAAAAGACACTTAATTAATATAAAAGGCAAATCGGCAGTTCTTGAGCATCAGAAGCATCAGCGCTCTCATTCATGCTGCCTGGTGGAGATACTAGATGACACAGAACACAGAGAAGGTCACATGACCAAACTGATGAGCACACAGAGGAGTGTTGTGCCCGTCACATGACCAGCCGCTGCCTCCCATAGGACAGGTAGAGAGAAGCAAGAGTACAGCGGTGTCCTCATTATGCCAAACTGGAGATGCAGCAGAGCGTCGGGGGAGAGATGCTACGTCCTCTCTGTGCTCTTAAGGCTACAGGAACACCAGAGTCCAGTAACTCCCAGCTAACTGCCATATTTTTCCCTTAAAACTCTAGTCTGTTAGCTGTTTGTTATTTCACATTCTTTTTTTGTTTTTAAGGAAGTTTCCAATCCCCTTCACAGAGTCCCTGATGGGAAGCCCTTTGAAACTACGAGCTCTTTGCTGTCAAGAGCCTGTACTTTGAGCGAGTGGAAATCCACAGCTGTTACATGAATGCATCACTACTGTGATTTAGATATTTAAAGGTGTAGTTGACACTGAGAAACATGCCATTATTTATTCAGATACCAAAATTCCTTCACGAAAGAGGACAGGAGGTTTTGATCTTAAAAGGATATTTCACCCAAAAATGAAACTTCTGTCATCATTTACTCGCCCTTCAATTGTTCCAAACCAGTTTGACTTTTCTTTTTGTTCTGATGAATACAAAAGAAGGTATTCAGAAGAATGTTGCAATCCTGTAACCATTAACTTCCGAAGTGTTTGTTTTTCCTACTATGATGCCAATGGTTACGGGTTTCCAACATACTTCAAAATATAATGATCAGAACCATAAAGCTAAAATTGGTTTGGAATAAGTGAAGGGTGAGTAATTAATGACGGAGGTTTAATTTTTGAGTGAACTATCCCTTTAACACACTAAAACCCTGAAATTCAATATAACTTATTTGAAAACATTTAGGAAACTCTCAGACATCAGGTTGTCCAGATGAAGGATTTTTAGCCATAACAAGAAATTCCAAATCTGGGATTTCTAAAATTTTCCATTTTTTCAATGCCATTAACTTATTCAAACTCTATCAAAAATGAATGCATGAAAGGAGAGAATGATGTTGAAGTTTAGCACTGAAAAGGGTAACTATCTGACTTAGTATACAAACATTGAAATAATGAAGTGGCCAGAACAGAGTCCTGATCTAAACCATATTTTAAATATCTGTAATGTCTTTGTTGACAAACAAAAACCAGCCAACTGTCCTGTTGCTCCATGTGCAAGGATTGCTACACTTCATACTAAAGT
>CAIGQQ010009986.1:0-14256 GCA_903798035.1 Danio albolineatus
GAATTCTCCATGGCAAATTCCCGTACCTTCTTTGTCAACAGTGGTTTATACAATGCTGGCATACAGGTTTAATTTCATTTCCAGCTCTTAAATGAGCTTTCAAATGAGTGTCAAACTTACCATTTAGTTTATTTTTGTTTTAACACTTTTACACACAAGTTATACATAGCTTTTCCTCTTATCATTTTCAAATCATTAGTGACAGAACCTTTAGACTCCATCATAAATAACTCCAGTGCGTTATTTAAATACTGGAAGAAATAACATTTCAGGAAAAAATGCATTTACATTTGACTAACAGAGACAATAACAGTACTTATAATAATAGTTAAATAATAAATACAGATTAGTCTCTATGAGATTACCTTTTCAAATAGTGAGCTCCGCAACTTCATCTTCTTGGTCAGTATCGTCTGCCTGTTAGACTTCTGCATTCTCTGGTGGTTTGCTCGCAGCACCAGTGCTGTCATAATTTACAGCGACCTGAATTTTGGCTGTGTCATTAACTACAGCAGCCACCATTTTACTCAAATAATCAACTGAAGCAGCTGACATTTCGGCCACATTTACAGCTGGTTGTGCCATTTAATAACGAGGTTATAACGTAGTGCAAATAATGTTGTGGAAAGTTACGCTGGATCTCAACAAACATCTTCTAGGTTTCAAAAAAGAAGCCCAAGTCTTCAAAGTTCTTAAGTTGAAGCAGTTTATGGATACAGCAGAGATGGTCGTTAGAGCTCTCCCCCAATGTTCAAAAACCCAGTTTATATACAGATTCTTATCCATAGTTATCATGAGATATGATGTAACATTACCCTATTCCTGGCTCCAATAGAATAGTAGCTTTTTAATTGATAGTTGTATGTTTTTCTGTTTTTATATATCTTAAAGGTCATATAGCATGTACGTACAATCATGTGTTTGCATATGATCATGTTGTTGTCACTTTCTAATTGATTCTCTTTATGTATGTTTTTATAGTGAGAGTCGTTTTTGTCTTGGTCAAAACATACATTTGTCTAAATGTATTGCATACGCTCTGTCTGCATGTTCTCACTTAGGTGCATGACCTGCTTCAATTACAAGGCCCTCGATTATAAGACCCTGTATGTCTGTGTGTCTCCTCTGCATCACTTGAATATATGTATTTCTATAAGTTTTAACAGTGTATTAAATAGTAATGTAAATACAAATTTTAAATACTTAAAAGAGATCATTTGTTTGTCAATTTTGGAATTTGTTTTAGCCCAAGCAAAACTATTATTTTCATAAACAGAATGAAATAGGTGGAACAAAATGTAGAACATACTGTAGTTGCATCATTTTTAAACTGCAAGCAAGAATATTGGTTGATTTTAACTAATATAAACAAATGTATGATTGTGTACTTGAGGAGATTTGGTGTCACAAAGAGGCCTTTTTGTACAGTCTTAGAGGTGATTTGGTTTTAACACCTTTGTGTGGTTGTCTTATCTTATGTAAAAAACGTTATTGTAATTTAATTGTGAGGGCGCCACGGTGGCGTAGTGAGTAGCACGTTCGCCTCACAGCAATGTTTTCTCCGGGTGCTCCGGTTTCCCCCACAGTCCAAAGACATGCGGTACAGGTGAATTGGGTAAGCTAAATTGTCCATAGTGTATGTGTGTGAATGAGAATGTATGGATGTGTTTCCCAGAGATGGGTTGTGGCTGGAAGGGCATTCGCTGCGTGAAACAAATGCTGGATAAGTTGGTGGTTCATTCCGCTGTGGCGACCCCGGATAAATAAAGGGACTAAGCCGAAAAGAAAATGAATGAATGAATTTAATTGTGGTGAAATTAATTTTTGGTACAGGATTAAAAAATTATCTTTCACGTGTCATCTACAGATGACTGTTTGTTAGTGACATCTGTCAAACTAATGTGATGTGTGTTTGTAGATTGTCTGGCTGTATGGTGACAGAGGAAGGCTGTGGTTTTCTGGCTTCAGCTCTGAGTTCAAACCCCTCACACCTGAGAGAGCTGGATCTGAGCTACAATCATCCAGGAGATTCAGGAGTCAAGCTGCTCTCTGAAAAACTGAAGGATCCAAACTACACACTGGACAAACTCAAGTATGTGAAGGAGCATATACATGTTTTAGTACAGTACAGATCCAATAAAATGCAGTTTGCATCTAACCAGAAGTGCAAATAACAAGAATACAAATAATATAAATGTATAAAAATATGTATATACAGCTTTATGGGACATAGTGCAAGGTAAACGAGTTTAAGGGTAATAGGAGATAAGGGTGATAGGGCGGTTTGATAAAAGGTACAGGAATATATACATAAAATGTAGTATACAATAAGTATAAGGTGTATTATACAGTGAGGTATGCAGTGGCTGTAAATTACAACATTTCAGTATTTGTTTTTAAAATAGTGCATCCAGTGTCCAGGAAAGATGGATAGCCAGGAACGTGAAGCTTATGGCATGCTCTACTTTAGTGAGTGTGTGTGTTCCTTCTTAGTCCACTGGTAAACCACAATTTGGTCTTTTGGGTGTTGATTGCAAGGTTGTTTTTTGCACAGCACTTTGTTAGATGCTGAACCTCATTTCTGTAGGCAGTCCCATTATCCCCACTGATCAGGTCTACCAACATGGTGTCATCTGCAAACATGATTATGGAGTTAAAACCAAGGGGCAAGTTGGGGCAAGCATGTTTTCAGATGGGATAGGATCAGCCTTTCAAAACACTTTGCTATTATAGAAGTAAGAGCAACTGGACAGGGGTCATTGAGGGCCACTACACCAGTGGGCTTTGGTGCAGACTCATAGTTTGGTGATCTTGTTTCCTAAAGATCAAATATCAGCGAAGAAAATGCTTGGTAGTGCTGGACGATGTCACACAAGCCCTGGGACCAGAGTAATTTAGGAAGAAGTAGTTGAAGATCTAGTTTTTCAGTGAAGTTTGAGATCCAATAGCGTTTGACATTTGCAGAAAGTTAATGCATCGCTGTGGAATGACAAAACAAGCTTGTTTAACATACATGTAGGTGGTTTAGACTTATTTATAAGTTTATCAAGCTCTTCCTGTTCTATGATTCTGAAGCACTGAATATTATATTGATTTACTGGTATGTTTAATGAATTCTGTTTTTTTTTCTGTCTGAAGCCTTCTAGTTTATCACTGAAAGAATTAATCAAGTCATTACTAAATTGCGGTGGGACTGAGTGTACCACATCTGTAAACGTGAGCCCTAATGTATCATTAGTGTCATCTATGCGGATGTTAAAGTCTCCTACAATTAGTATTTTATCAGTAATAACAGGTAAGTCAGAAGTCAAATCAGCAAACTCTTTTAGAAAATTGACATAGGGTCCTGGGGGTCTATATATAGTGATTAAAGCGAGAGATAACATAGGTTTCTTCAAAATATCCAAAAGCATAACAGTAAGCGCCGATACTTCAAAAGAGTTAAACACAAGTCTATTTCTCTGATTAACATTAAGAGTATCACTAAAGATTGATGAAACTCTACCACCACAACCAGTTTGACGAGCATCATGCTTATATAAGAATCCTGGAGGAGTTGCTTCATTTAAACTTATATAGTCATTTTGCTTCAGCCAGGTTTCAGTAAAACAGAGAGCATTAAGATTATTGTCTGTTATTATTTCATTTATGATAAGTGCTTTAGGTGCTAATGAACTGATGTTTAAGAGAACAAGCTTTAACAAATGTCTCTTTCCACTTTTGTCAAGTTTTTCTGGTTTGATTCTTAATAGATTTTTTCTAGAGCACATAGTAAGTTTACTTCTTGATCTAATAATATGACTGTAACAGTCCCTGAATGTTTTACTCTGATTAAAAGCTGATGTCGTAAAGTTTTAATGTTTTCGTTGTTATCATCGCTATCATCATGACATCTTCATGTTATTTAGACAACGCTTGAACAGCGTGACACCCATTGGACACAACATCTTTACATTTTACATGATGACACCGTGAAACAACTTAAACCAATAATAATAATAAAAAACACTCACATGCATAACGTCAATGTTAGCTTTTCTTTACAGCAGTTTAACTGAATTTAGTTTCTTATCGAACCAGCAATAATATACACTGTTTTTGACTTCACAAATCAGCTGGTAGAACACAAACACCACAATCAAAAAGCAACATAACTTGTGCATCTCTTAATCAAAATCCATGAGTCATTAAGATATTTTCAGTTTCTTCTTCTTTCATATAAAACTATACAAAGTTCTTTTACTTCTTTACCAAAGCATTCCACTGCTCGTGTTAACTTCCCGTTTTTCTGATAATCACATGGCTAACAAGATCACGTGACGGTAAATTAAAGCTACCTCTCTATCACCTGTTGGTGTCACTATTATTTCGAATACAACAATTTCCCAACATGCATTAACATATGAAATAATTTATAACCAACATATCTTTCCACAAAACAACAAAACATTAAAGGAAAATAAAATCCTTTACGCTGACAGCTACAATGAGGAACAGACGGGGATAGCCAGATATGCATTACTGTGATTTAAGTGGGACGAGCAAGAATCTATATGGCTAAAATGTGAATTTTCACTTACTAGTTAGACAGAACAAAGCATCCTGGAGATGTTGTGGTGTAGACCATCAGGACAGAAAAGCCTAGGGCAATCCCAGAAAAGATTCCAGTTATTAGCAAAGAGCAGCTTCTGTTCTGTACACCTTGTTAATAGCCATTCATTCAGAGTGAAGAGTCTCGATTAGGCTCCTGAAGTCCCTCTTCAGGATATCCCATCTGCCGCAGACTGATGTCGTTTGTCCCCCATGCAGGATACACTAACGTAGTTATTAATGCAGTTTCTAACATATGATTATAATACATTAATCAGCTAATCAGAATCATGCGTTTAACAGGCATTGAATGTAAACATAATTAATTAGGGAAGTATAAATAATTAGTGATGTTTGATGCATTTAATTCTGACAGCAGCTGCTGAAAATAAAGTGGGTTTCAAGAGTTCACACTTAGCTGATGATTGATTATAAAGCTTGTTTAGCCAGCTGTTCCGGGAGAGAGCCCTGAGTTCATAATATCCTCGAGCCGGGGGCTCCCTACCATTTGCAAGGCGAGAGGGGAGTTTGAGCTCAAGTAGATCTCGAGAACCCGCCTGCTGTAGTAGCTAATGAACAGATAGTGATTGCTCTTAAGAGATAACTACTGCCTAGTAGCATGTCTATGGTGCCGATTTGGATTAGTCAATTAACTTAAGTTTTTGGATGGTGGGAGGAACCCAGGGGAAACCCACGTGAGCAATGCGTAAATTCCGCACAGAAACGTTAGCTGGCTTGGTAAGGACTAGAACCACTGACATTCTTGCTGTGAGGCAACAGTACTAACCACTGTGCCACCTATCTAGAAAAGGTGGAGAAGTAGGGGTGAAAGGGGGATTCTTTAAAATGAAGATGGCTGTCATATGGAACTTAGGGTACATATAGTGGTTTAGGAATTGTCTGATTGGTGAATTATAAATTGAATAATCCGGGACCAGCTGCAAGCAATCTGCATGTGATCCTCTCGAAATTACTTTATAAATAAACGTCACCTAGTGTTTCTACTGACTGAAGTCAATATGTGTGTGTTTACAGTCTGGATCATGGAGGAGAGAAGTGGATTACAGCAGGACTAAACAAATGTATGTCCATGCACACACACGCACACACACACACAGCTGTAGTGAGTGTTGTTGTGTTATAAATGTGTCTCTTCTTTTGTTCAGATGCCTGTTTCCTTACACTGGATCCAAACACAGCACACACTGAACTAGGTCTGTCTGAGGAGAACAGAAGAGTGACCCGAGTGAGAGAGAGGCAACCGTATCCTGATCATCCAGACAGATTTGATGGTCATGCTCATGTGTTGTGCAGAGAGAGTGTGTGTGGACGCTGTTACTGGGAGATTGAGATGAGTGTAGGAGATCGTGTGGATATAGCAGTGTCATATAAGAGCATCAAGAGGAAGGGACGAGGTTATGAGTGTGTGCTTGGACAAAATGCTCAGTCCTGGGCTTTAATCTGCTACGTTAACAGAGTGTCATTCAGACACAATAAGATTGAGACTGATCTTCCAGTAAAGCGGCTCAGCAGTAGAATAGGAGTGTTTGTGGATCACAGTGCAGGAACTCTGATCTTCTACAACATCAAAGAAGACACAATGAGCCTCATCCACTTAGTCCAGACCACATTCACTGAGCCGCTCTATCTTGGGTTTTGGGCTGAGTATAAATCATCAGTGAAACTGTGCTGAAGACTGAGGAGAGATTTACCCATAATCCTCTGCAGGATCAGTCAGTCAGTAGCAGTGAGATGATCTGGAGTCTCTTCTGTGTGTGTGTGTGTGTGTGTGTGTGTGTGTGTGTTTGTGTGTGTGTGTGTGTGTGTGTGTGTGCGCGCGCGCGCGCGTGTGGGAGTGGATGTTTTTGTAACATATCAGGACAAGATTGCTGATGTGGGCATTTTTGAAAAAGCATCAATAGAAAGTTTTGGCCATTTTCCATGTTACAATTATAATGTGCTGCACATGTCATCCCAACATTGACCTACAGAAGGAATTTGGTTTACTTTGAAGTCTACAATACAATTTTGTAATGAAACAATGCATTTATAAATATGTATAAAGGAGGCACACTGAAGCATCCACATTTGAAATTATATCGGTATTGTCGCAGCAAAACAACACGACCCTATTTTACACCTTTGCATTTCACAACTAGAGAACAGCTGTTCTTCTGACTGAGAATGAATGATCTATGTTTTCAAGTTAATTTAACCTTGAGGAAATGTTTGTGTTTGTGTGTGTGTGTGTGTGTTGTGTAAGAACTGTGGGACAGGACAGAGTGAAAGGGCATATAAAACAGAACTGAACCGAGAAACCAACACATTTTTGTTCCCTGAGCACGCTTGTGGAGTATTTCATTTGAGCCTAAATATTCCTCAAGACACTACAGAAAAATGATGGGTGTGGGCAGACTATGGTACCTATTTTGACATCAAAGACTGGCCACATTTAGTGTGCCTATAGGCATTTTTGTCCTTATGAACATTTAGGTCATCTTCATCAGATTTTACCGGACTGGCTGGATCAATTTCAGTGTGCCCTCTGGACACTCTTCAGCAGGAATGACTCAGATCAAGAAATCAGTGGGAATGAACTCACTCCCTGGAACCTTCAAAGAAGACCAGAAGAACGCAGGAAAGTTTCATCTCCTGGAGCACAGTAATGCAACGTGTGATTCTGTAGAAAAAGGCGATTACCGTTGGAGGTTTCTGCTCTGATGTGAAAGCACACTCATCAACATCAATGTGGTATAGACGTGGCATGGGACAAAACAAACGATTCACTGTGAGTCTGCACAGATACGTGGGCTACTGGATGTCTGTGAACATTGAACATGTGAGACTTGAAGATGCCGGACTTTACTGGTGTACTATAGACTTTAAAGGTAAAGACAACTTCAAGAAGTCATTGTTGAAGTGATTAAAAAATCACCCTCGTCCTTTAACACAGTGTTGACACAAATGGCAGAGGATGGTGCTACACTCAGATCCACAGAAGGCCTTTAAGAAATGAGACTGAGAAAGAGAAAGTAACAAGCAGAGATCTGAAAATGTGTTCAGGTGACCAAGGGTGCACTTTGGCTGTAATGTAGAGAGACAATTTTGATGTGAACACGAGCTGTTGGATATTCATGAAATTGAATCCCACATGGAAAGTCAGTCCTCTTCTGACCGCAGGCGTTAAAGACAGGGCTAGTCTCATTCCTCCACAGATGACAAGACTTTTAAAAGCACAAGAAACACTGGCAAAAGGGGAAGACCCAAAAAGGCAGAAAATGGAATGCTCAACACAGCTCAATTCACCAGCTTCCCCTCCAGTCACAGTACAGCAAGTAAGGAGTGATGTCTGTTTGTGTAATTACAAGGGAACGTCATGATGTTGGATTCTCTACCTGTAACAGTACGATCACGGTCACAAAGTCAATGCCACACAACTGCTCTGCTGAAATGAAGGAAAAAAAGTTCAATTTCCCTTGCCCATTTGACCCAACATGGGAAACATCCCTAGCGGCTGTATGGGTTTTTGGCAAAAAAAGCATACGATCACCTTCACACTAATAACGTGGTCAGGATGTTGTTACCCAGGCCTAATCTCACCTGGCACAACAATATGTCTACAGATATCACCACACACACAAGACCAAATCGAGGACTATCGACTGAAGTCGTGAATTCTTTGCCAAATTCCTTTGAGGGCTATAAGCTCTTTAACCCGTGGACAACGGCAATCGAATCGATTGGGTGGTCCCTCCTCAGAGGAGGTGAAACTGCAGTGACTTTGAGGAAGATCAATGGACTGGCCTGGTCTTTCTTCATGGTGACAAACTTGACCCAATCTGCATTGGCCCTTTTGAATGATGAAGTAAAACAGATCAGAGATGTGGTAGTGGAACACAGAAAAGTGTTTGACATGCTAACAGCTCATCAGGGGGGGTATGCGTGATTTTAAATTCGTCGTGTTGTTTTCATTTGACGGACTATTCAGACAACATCCCCGATATCATAACTCACATGAAAAATGCTGTAGCTAAACCTCCTCCCACAGATAATTATTGGTTCTGTTGGTTAACATCAGTGTTTAGTGGTTGGAAAATCTGGCTGGTTTGCTCAGTTTTGTCTCTGGTGGTGGAGATCATTGTGTTTGTTTTGCTAATGCCTTGTTTAATGAATTGTTTCTGCCATTCGATTCGGAAAACTGCAACTGCATGTGTGCCCCAGTTCACGTCTAAGACTTGAGCACTTCGAAAATGTTTTTGCAATGGATTGAGGTAAAGTTGATTTTATTTTCACACATTCAGACTTTCTGTTTAACAGTCAGTTAAATAGTGCTAATGTTGTTGTCAAGTCGTACTTGTATGGGATTTCAGATAGAATATTCCAAGTACTATGGTAAACTATATAGAGAGCATGTCACAAGTTGACAGTGAAGGAATGTGAGTATAAAAGCAACTTTACTTCAGTTTGCTATGGGTGATACAACAAGATCAGTATCTGTACTATCATATGCAAAAAATTAAGAAAAAAAATGTGTTTGTTTTGTTCCTACTTTTTCTGTGCTAGCTTATATGTCGGGAGATTTATAAAAAAAATAAAATAAAAATAAAAAACACCAATGCTTTAGCATTCTATAACAAAAACAATTATGCACTGTACTAAGTGAAGTTTTATAAACTAATTTCGAGAGGATCACGTGCAGATGATTGCTCGCAGCTGGTCCTGCATTATCCAATTCATGATTCACCTATCAGATGAGTCCTAAGCCACTATATATACCCTAAGTTCCATATCACAGCCATCTTCGTTTTGAAGAATGCCCTCTTCCACCCCTACTCCTCCTCCTATCCTAGATGGGTGGCACGGTGGCCTAGTGGTTAGCACTGTTGCTTCACAGCAAGAACATCACTGGTTCTAGTCCTTACCAAGCCAGCTGACGTTTCTGTGTGGAGTTTACATGTTCTTCCCGTGCTCACGTGGGTTTCCCCCGGGTTCCCCGGTTTCCTCTCACCGTCCAAAAACATGAAACTTAAGTTAATTGATTAATACAAATCGGCACCATAGACATTCTCCTAGTAAGTAGTTATCTTTCATAGCGACCACTATCTGTTCATTAGCTACCCGCAGGGGAGTTCTCGAGATCTACCTGAGCTCAAACTCTCCTCTCGCCTTGCGAACGGGAGGGAGCCCTGGGCTCGAGGATCTTATGAGCTCAGGACTCTCTCCCGGGACAGCATGCCAAACAAGCTTTATAATTAATCATCAGCTAAGTGTGAACTCTTGAAACAATCAATGTGCTGATAGATGTATACACACTTATCAAATGTAATCAAAATAGTGCTAGACCAGGGGTGTCCAAACTCGGTCCTGGAGGGCCGGTGTCCTGCAGACTTTAGCTCCAACTTGCCTCAACACACCTGCAATGATGTTTTTAGAAAGCCTTGTAAGAGCTTGATTAGCTAGCCCAGGTGTGTCTGATCGGGGTTGAAACTAAACTTTGCAGGCCACTGGCCCTCCAGGACCGAGTTTGGACATCCTTGTGCTAGACAATTCACTTACTTAATATTATATTTACTGTGTACAATTAGCTGAAGTATTAATGTTGACACCTTCATATATTTACACAAATGTCTTTATTGTTTCTACATTGTTTAGATGTTAGTTCTGCTACCACAGAAAAAATATATTGACCTGTTTGTTTCAGATATTCAGTCTTTCTTTATATATCTGTAGACATGTATGTTTATACTGTATATGTCATATATACTGAAATGTTGTAAATGTGAGGCAGCATTTTCAGTTTTTTTATTGTTTGACAGGGAAAGTTGTCCTTAAATAGAACACACATTAACTTGTACACATACTATATTATTATTAGTATTTAAAAACTAATTATTATCCCCTGAAAAGGGCACTTTCTCTCCAGGAGAAAAAAAGGGCAGGGGCTCAAGCACCTGAAGTAACCCAGGACAACTTCCACCCACAAGCAGGAATCCAAAAGACGTCACTGAATCAGAGTCACCAACCAATCAGGAACGCCATGTTTCATCGAGGCCAGTCGGGGAAGGAAACACAAACAAATGTTGTCTCTTGCCCATCTTGTGCAAATTGATCTTAAGCAGTTAAAGAGGAGCCAAATCTCTGCTTTTGTGGTTTCTCAGGTGTGATTCTAAGATCTAGTAATAAGAGCTAAATTTAATTTGGGACGGTTGTCAACTCATTTTGCACGAGCACCAGAATTGAGAACCACTGCTCTGAGGTACTCATAATAACAAACTATCATACTCAAAATGATTTGCCTTCCTAAAGTTACTTCTCTACTTCAGTATATCCCTGTAAATATTTCTTTACAATATTTAAAATAGATAATTTAGTCAATTAATTCCTCTGGAACAATAAGCACCCTAGGTTGCACAGGAGTATATTCCAACAGCCAGTTGATAAAAAAAGGGTTGGGGGTTCCTGAGCATTTAATTCATTATTACACCTTCAGTCTGAGACATCTCGCGCACTGGTCCATCCCGCCTGAGAGAGATCTTGGTTTATGGTTGAACAAGCCACCCTACTTCCCCATCCACCACTACAATGTCTATCCATCCATCTATTTATTCATTTTATTTTGTAAATGTGTTATTGTTGAGGCTGATCTGAAAAATAGAATCATTTTTACTGACAGAATTTTAGGTGCAGGCTAGGACCGTCTCTGCCATTTGCAGATAACGTTGTCCTTTTGGTTTTATAGGACATGGATCTTCAGCATGCAGTGGGACGGTTTGCTGCTGAGTGTGACATGGCAGGGAAAGAAACAGCACCTCTAAGTCAGAAACCATGGTGCTCGACTGGAAAAAGGTGGCTATCTCCAGTTTGGAGGAGAGTCCTTACCCCAAATGGAGTTCAAGTATCTGCGTTTTTTTCATGAGGAATGGAATGTGAGATTAAAAGATGGATCAGTGCAGTGGGAGCAGTAATGCAGTTGATGTAATTGCCTTTCGTCTCAGCTCCTTCACCACAACAGACAATGTTCTCAATTTACTGCTCAATCTAGGTTCCTACTCTCACCTATGGTCATGACTGAAAGGACAAGATCTCGGATACAACCGGACACGTTATACAAAGTGTTATGACCCGCTTGTTTGAGTCGCAACATAAAAGAGAGATGAACCAACAAAATAGCCTGAATGCAAATTATTTATTATAAAATGTAACTCCTAGAACAATCAATCAAAGCAACCAAAAACCAAAAACGTCTAGGGATTATAATGAAGATAAAGAACTTAGGATTAATCACAACAACACTTTAACTACATGATACAAGTAATGAAAAACCATAAGGTTAAAGAGTCTATGAGATGAAAGGTCTTGACATGAGGAGTCCTGAGTAGCCACAGCGTCCTGGGGTAGCTAGCACAGCAACTTTTATATACCAATTGATGAGTAATGCAGGCATCCAAACAGGATTTACCACATACTCCAGTCTAGAGTCTTGGGATCATCACAGTATATTAATATTGTAAAACTTAATACCTGTCGCTCTGCCTAAATCATAAAACATTCATCAAGTTTGTATTCTACTCAAAAAAGTAAATGTAGTAAACTAGAAATAATGTTGAACCTAAAAGTAAAGAAACTTTACTAATAAAAGCTGCAACACAGGACAATTGAATGGGCTTTCTAAACTTGAGGCCCTTGTATAATGCAAACTAACCTGCTGGAGCTCCACCTTCTTTGATGTGCGGTGTCTTCCTAGTGATGTTTCTCATTCAGGGAGTCAGACAGAGAACATGATCCAAAACAACACAAGCTTCGTGAATACACTGGAGAGTGGAGTACAGATGTATCCGCACCTGTACAATCACTTGCAAAGATTTTAAGCCGCAGAGGTGCCATTTGCCAGATGTTTATGAAACTGTTCTTCTCTCTGCCGCCATCATTGTGCTTATGGTAAACGAGGAGCGCAACACATTTACAACCCCACCTACTGCAGTGTAGGAGTGTTGGAAACCAGTATACCGTCAATCGGCCTTTTCAAACATTATTCAGACATGAAACATCCTGTGCACATGAGAAAATGTTTTGCTGCATTCATGTCATGTGTGCAACTTTTTGTCCATGTGTTTCTTAAGCTGCGCTGAATGAGCCAAACTTTATAGACACTGATCAGATCTGTACGGTTTCTCTCCAGTGTGAATCCTCTTTTGTGTTTTCAGATGTGTAACTGATTAAACCTCTTGTCACAGTATGAACACTTGTACGGTCTCTCCAGGGTGAATCATCTGGTGCAGTTTCAATTTTAAAGACGTAACAAAAGTCTTCTCACACTCAAAGCACATACACTCTTTCACACCAGTGTGGATCTTCATGTGTTCATTTAGGTTTGATGATCGGTTGAAACTCTTTCCACACTGAGTGCATGTGAATGGTTTCTCTCCAGTGTGGGTCTTCATGTGTTTATTAATGTCTGAGGAGTTGCTGAAACTCATCCCACACCGAAGCTGCGGTCACACAAGAGTTTGAGCATGCAAAATTCTGTTGTACGAAGCAGGGAAAAGGGGCGGGATTAAAAAAAACCGATTAGAATATTTTTTTTAAAAGGGAGCGATTGGTCCATATTTAAAATTTTTGTCCAGACAGGTCATGTTTTGATCTTCGATTGGTCTCACATAGTCAAGTGATGCGATTTCGCAGGTCAGAGTTCACCAAGCTTGAACTTTGCAATGCAGCGAACTGCGAAACTTTACGCATGAACTTGTGTTTCTGGTCTGAAGCATTCACGTTTGTATGAATGGAAGTCTATGGGGAGAAAAGTAAAGCATGACCGTGGCTTATGTTGAGTTCAGACTGCATGATTTTTAAAGTAGTTGTGTCACAGATGTTTTCACACTGCATGACTATCTGGGCTAGCATTTTGTCGCTGCTTTGTTTACACTGTAAGGCTGTAAGCGATCGCCGATGTTATTTTTAGTCAAAACACATTTCACACAACATGATTTGAATCAACGACAGCTCCAGATATTCAGCACGCCAAATATCTCCCGAGCATCGGTGACTCATCTGCAATTCTCTCAGATCGCGTCTTTGATAGTTCATATTGTGTGATTATCACTCACGTGAACGAGCACCGATTTGCCTGATTTCAGGCATTTGTCTGCGATTTCTCAAAACCTGTCTGCGAGTCAATATGGGGCTAAAATCATGCAGTCTGAACTCGCCATCAAGTGCAAGTGAATGGTTTCTCTCCAGTGTGGCTCATCATGTGTTGATTAAGGTGTGATGATTGGATGAAACTCTTCCCACACTGAGTGCATGTGAATGGTTTCTCTCCAGTGTGGATCCTCATGTGTTGATTAAGGTGTGATGATTGGCTGAAAGTCTTCTCACACTGAGTGCATGTGTATGGTTTCTCTCCAGTGTGGGTCCTTAGGTGTTGATTAAGGTGTGATGATACGCAGAAACTTTTCCCACACTGAGTGCATGTGAATGGTTTTTCTCCAGTGTGGATCCTCATGTGTTGATTAAGGGATGATGATACGCAGAAACTCTTCCCACACTGAGTGCATGTGAATGGTTTATCTCTAGTGTGGATCCTCATGTGTTTATTAAGGGATGATGATATGCAGAAACTCTTCCCACACTGAGTGCATGTGAATGGTTTCTCTCCAGTGTGGATCC
>CAIGQQ010009986.1:14266-24474 GCA_903798035.1 Danio albolineatus
CTTCCCACACTGAGTGCATGTGAATGGTTTCTCTCCAGTGTGGATCCTCATGTGTTCATTGAGGTTTGATGATTGGCTGAAACTTTTCCCACATTGAGTGCATGTGTATGGTTTCTCTCCAGTGTGGGTCCTCATGTGTTGATTAAGGTGTGATGATACGTAGAAACTCTTCCCACACTGAGTGCATGTGAATGGTTTCTCTCCAGTGTGGATCCTCATGTGTTCATTAAGGGATGATGATTGGCTGAAACTCTTCCCACATTGAGTGCATGTGAATGGTTTCTCTCCAGTGTGGATCCTTAGGTGTTGATTAAGGTGTGATGATACGCAGAAACTCTTCCCACACTGAGTGCATGTGAACGGTTTCTCTCCAGTGTGAATTATCACATGAATCTTAAGATAGCTTTTTCTTCCAAAACTCTTTCCACACTGAGTGCAGGTGAAGTGATTCTTGTCTCTCCTTTTCAAAATACCATCAGCCTGTAAATGAGTTTTTTCCTCAATTTTGACATGATGTTCCTCCTCTTTACTCCCCTCATTCCCTTCAATTAGGTCTGAAATAAATAAATAAAACATTAGTTTTCATTAAGACTTAAAAACCCTCATCAAAAGCTGAAAAGTGAAAAGACACTGGAAACATTGGCTACACACACTGTCATTTTGATGCACATTACATGTAAAATAAATCAGATCATAATTTGTTTGGTCCATTAACGTGTACACATTTAAGCAGATTCAGATTAGTGCTTTTACAAATGTAAATTGTGTCAAAGCCACTCAACATAGAAGTTATAGTAAACTGAAACTGTGTCAGTCCAGTTTTCAGAGTTTCTTACATAATTGATCATAAAAGTCATCTTGGTCATATTGATAAGACAGAGATTTGAAAGTGTAGAAGTCCATCTATTAGCCCAATGACGAAACTAACAGCATGGTGGAAGGTTAAATGCATGTAAGCCTTTTCTAGTGCTTCTGAAAATAATTCTGTTATTTATTAGAATTTATTTAATATTTGGTTTTTAGCTCAGAATTTAATCTGACTCCAATTTTAAGTGATCGTCAAATTTAGACTGTATTTCTATTTGTAAGAACGGATCACATTCATCATTTATGACTTCATTTAGAGTTTTGATTTATATCTGATTCCTTACTCTTCAGTTATACGTTCATTAGGGACCAAACGCCACTTAAGAGTTTTACGCCCCGGGTTCGTGTGTGTTCTCACAGACAGTATGTCGACACTGAAGTTAGTCACAGGGTGCCGGATTAACTAATATTCAAATAGACTGGTTGCAAATTGCTCACTCATCCTAAAAGAATAGTCAATTTAGCCAAGCCCATCCAACTTGCTAAAATCAGCGATTAGATGATTAAAGATCTCCATGCTGTCGTGTCAAAACGGCTCTATGGATAAAAAAAAATTCAGGAGAATTCAGAATGAGTCAAAACTTAACATTTTATTTGTCAGGTAAAATTGTATTGTACCAATTACATAATAAAACAATCAGAAAGCCAATTCAGAGATGATACTGTAAAAAATACAACACCCATTCCTCAAAAATAAATCAAAGAGTTAGAGATGCATACCTGACCAGAGAAGTACACTGCAGCATAGGTCTCAGAGATGCTGCAACGGGGTGTCTTGGCTACAAGATCCCAATGATATTTGTTCACATTTCCTTTAAACACTCAACTCAGAACAAACAGCCATAAATTAAAGATAATAGAAGCATCACCGAGACCTTTGCCTGGTGAATTTGAGGAGTTAACCATCTCTAAGGAGGGGGAGCATCTGGCAAAGATCTTATCAAAATATACCAGTAAAATAGTACAGTGACATTAAGACCATTTTACCAATCACACAAAGACATTTAAAATGATACCAAACATGAATAGTGCTACAAGATACACCATATTAAAACCTTGGACATTTTATGTGAAAATGTGAACGATCCGCTCTGATCAGAAGGTAACTTAAGGGTCGAGAAGAGGGGCTTGAGGTGAAAGGAGATGGATGATCTCACGCAGTCCCTCCTGGTGAGGTGTAGCTCTATATTTCAGCCTATTGTCAACTGTCTCAGGTTGATTTGAATAGAACAGTTGAACAGCCGGTTTCCTGATCTTCTTCTCAGATCAGAAAGTTTGTTTTATTGCATCTCATTAAATTCCATAACAGTTCTCAGGGTCTGATATTCTGCAGGGATTAAGCCATCTTTACAAAAGCTGTAAATTGCCTATTTTTATTTGTATATATTCATAATTACAACAAAATGTTTTTCTAAAATTTGTTAAGCAGACAGGGAACACTTGTTCATTCTGTGCCTGACTGGTAAACGCATCAGAAAAAAAGTTCTGGGGTAACAGCTGAATATTTGCCTCGCAGACATGAGACAAACCTGTACAGCATCTGCATAAAGGCTGGAATGTGCACCTTTCCCCTTGTGTGCTATTGGGCCATTTTCATCCATTCTGGGGTGATTTTAAAGCTTAATTTGGCCAAATCTTTCTGTGTTTCAGCAAACGGACTGATATTTGGGGATCTTATACCTTGATACACTCATACATTTGTTGTTTAATAGAAAATATGGCTTTGCAACATCAAGCAGCATTAGGCATGGGCCAGTATAAGATTCTGACGGTATGATAACCTTGAATAAAAAAAATCACGTTTTCACTGTACTGTGATTGCTGCTCTACAATATATTCTTTTTAAATGTCTGGGTTAAAAACAAACACTTTTTTCCCCTTTGAACACAATTTATTTTCTTTTGAGAAACATTTAAAGTATTTTGGAGCAGTAAACATGTCAGGCTAAATCATTCAAATGAATCATTGACTTCTGCTGTCTTCAGTAGTTTCAAAAACAAAAATTTCTTTATGATTTAAAACAGCATCTTTGGAGATATTTTCTGCTGGAGATACTGTTGTCTTAAAGAACAAACAAAACGTTAAAAAAAACTTTCATAATCCGTAGGTGCAATATAGCTGAAAATATTGGTAGTTTTAAAACCTTGACATTTCCAAACTGATGTATACCTTAAAAATGATTATCAGCCCATGCCTAAGTAGCATAACACTGGTTTTAGGATCATGCAGTTATATATTTTTTTTAAGTCTCAAGCAAAAAGATTCCAATGGCGGCGCCTGCTGGTACGTGAATAATATCGTCAATACTGACAAACTTTACACTTAATTTTTAAAATATCATCAGCATGCTGTAATCCATTTCTTGAGTAGCAAAAGTCATTTTTAGACTAGTTTGTTGGCCAGTTGTAGTCAGTGCAATGCTAAACGTTATTGTTCCACTATAATTTGTTCGTTTTGTCTCACTCTGACTTTTTAAGACATTTTTGAAACCATTATGATTGAAATTTTAAACTCATAAAGGGCTAAAGGCTAAGGAATTTTTCAAATGGCCCAGATGGAAAAGGGCAAATAAAAATGTATAAAAAAATTACAATTACAATTACAATTTAATACATTTAATAATACAATAATAAATGAATAATAAAAAATACAATACTTTAGATATTTCTTAGCAAATTATTTTAAATATTGTGTAAAAACAAGCAAGCTCTACTTGTATCCACACACTTTTTCCAACTTTCTTTAAAAAAAAAAAAGAACAAATGTTTTAATAACTATAATAAACTAAATTTATGCACAACAATCTGTCCAGGTCGATGTCCTCAGCAGTAAATACATGGAGCACGTTTAAACAAATGTTACAGTGAGGAAAATAATTAAACCATTATGATAAATAGAGTTAAAGTGACCTTTTTGAATATATAAGTTTAAAGTTTTATTGAGATGATTGTTAGTGATTGTATAGGTTTTGGCCAGATTGGGTAGCAAAACATAAACAAAGGAAAATTAAGACTTGTTTAAACAAGATTTAAGACCTACAACACAATATTTCAGTAAACTTAAAACTTTTTAAGACCCTGCGGAAACCCAGTTTAAACACAATAGCCCTGGTAATTAGTTATTATAATAATGATGTAATTCTGACTTACATACTATCTGTGAGAACTAGTAACAACTACAAGAAACAAGTTTAAATCGATAAAGAATTGTGATTTGTGAATTGTGAAAAGTACTAAGCCAACACTATCACCGTAATAGCAGATGTCTTCTATGAGAATACTGTAGGTCAAATAACGTCAGCTCAGTTAAACCTTTTTAATTTATTGTTTTTAATTATTTTATATAGCGCCAGTTCTCAAGAACACTTACTACAAACAGTAGAAGAACAAGAGAAGCAATAACCTTAAGAATGACAAAAGACATGGGAACAAGTGACGAAAGAAACTCACTCCTGTCTTTCAATGAGTGCTGATGTGTGTTTAGGAGAACTAGGCAGCACACTCAGGGCTACAAGATGGATTTAATTTAGTATTCTTATTATTAAAATATATCTGAATGAGGATCAAATGACTGAGTTGGTCTTTGAGAATGAAAATTAACCTGTTTGTTCCTGCGGATCTTCATGTTTGACTGTGAATGTTTCTTCAATCTTCACATCTTCACTCTCCTCTTTAATAAACGCCATCTTTATAACAGTGTGGAGATCAGTCGCTTCAGCAGGAGTTTTTCTCTGCGTTTGGACATTTTATCCTGTTTAAAATGAACAAAACAATAAAAATGTTCGGTTTAAAATAAATAAAACAATGAACAGAAACAAAATAACTTCTCTTCAACACTTGCTTCAACAGTTTCTCTATATGAGAGTAATTAACAAACAGAAATCAGGTAAGTCCGAGCAAGAAACAACTGCCACAAATGACCTGATTAAAACTAGTAACGTTACTCCCTTTCTTATATATAGTGATGTTTACTAACAATGGAATGACATGCTGTTTAATAAACTAAACTTTCATTAAAACACTTATTACACACATTTCTGTTACTGTATTCAAACAATAGCCCTCATTACTGTGAGTAAAATGGTACTAAGTGGGTTAAAGGGTTAAAATAATATTGTCAACAGCAGGTACATCATTTAGCTTCGGGTGAAAAACCTGAAACTTTAATCAATCGGTTTATATTCATGTAAAAGCTTTAAAGCAAACCTTTCTTCTCCACTCCAGCCGAATCACAGCGCCGGAGCGGCGCAGCCTTATGACGTCACGCGCCACGCTAAAATAAAAGTCTTTTGTTTAGCTTTTTTTTTGCCACTTACTGTTGCAGTCATGACTTACTGATACATTTTCCCCTCGTTTCCCACTGTACACAATATATCTGCTCTCTTTCAAACACACAGATATTCAGTATTTGAAGTTTAATCCACTCAATTTTTAAAGCAGAAAATGCCAACATTTTAAAAGGTACAAATAATCTGATGGGTGTTTTGAGCTGAAACTTTACAGACAACTTCTCGAGACACAACTTCTCTTAAATCTTGCAAAAGGGGTAACATAGGTGCTCTTTAAGTAAAAAGTACCCATTACTACTACATGTTTTAATTCCATTAGCTGGGTACTGTAAATATTCGGTTTCCCCCAAACCCCAAAGACATGCAGTATAGATAAACTAAATTAGTGCATATATGTGCATGTGTCAATGTGACAGTGTATGGATGTTTCCCAGTACTGGGTTGCAGCTGGAAGGGCATCTGTTGTGTAAAACATATGATGAAATAATTGGCGGTTTGTTCTGCTGTGGCAATCCCTGATAAATCAGGGATTAAGCTGAAGGACAGTGGGTGAGATAGGCAGATAACTAGACCTCACATCCTATTGATAAATAAATATAAAATAACTTACAGTTAAATTTAATAAGTAAAATGTTTGTTGCCAATTTTATGAAAGTAGCCAAGCAGCATCACACCCTGTAATACTGCCTAACATTGCTCAAAAAGTCAGCTCATGTATCATCCTGACGCAAACTCACAGCATTCAGCATGTAGTTATACAGCTGTTAGATCAAAAACAACAGCTGCCATTCATGTTCAAACACTCTAAAAATAATTCTGCAGGCCTGTCTGTCTTTATAAATAATGTCTTACATTTTACACTGAAATCTGTCCAAAATATGTTTTCTTTTGCTAAAATAAATTCTTACTGTATTTGACTGCAAACTATTTTTAATCAGGCTCGCTGCCTTATTCTCTTCAAAGAGCAGCTCTCATACAGAGCCGTTATTTCAGTGTTTTGTCCAGGATATTGTGGATATTTGTGGATTCCTTCTGTTTTGTCATCGGCTATGTGAAGATTACCAGACAAACCTCTTTTTAGTGTATACTGTCTAGGATTAAACATATTTGATCATATTTATGAGAAATGATTGAGTTATTATTGAAATGAGACATCAGGTCATCGCCCAATCACAGATCAGAGAACATGCTGCCATACATCATACAAGTCTTTCAGCACTTCAGTACTCCATCTTCACCATCTGTTAACATTGCATTAGTCTTTTCAGTGTCATTGTACAGTAGGAGACTGTTTGAGTTAGTGCTGTTGTAGAAGTATTAGCTTTTGTTCATATTTTACTTTTGAATACTGTTTTCCTTGAATTAGTGAGTTACAAAGAAACTATAAAAATGTGCTATTATTGATTAATAATAACAGATATAATGTATTATTTATTCTACATTATTGTGTATAATCTGTACTACTGTAATAATGTGTGATTCTTTACTTTTTATAAACTATTTTTGTTAACTGTTATAAAACTGTAAGAAAAAAGAGGATTCCAGCATAAAGGATACATTTATTGATAATACATCTCTCTTTATACCATAATATACATGACACGTTTGAGCTTTCTTACTTCTAGGTAACTGAAGTTTTTTACGCCATGAAATTATAATCAGTTATTAAATATAAGCGTTATTATATTTTATATTCGAGAAAACAGCAGCTCCTCCATTCAGTTGCGTCTGTTTACAGCACACATACAAACATACAGAAGTTAGTCAAACTGAGAATCAAAGTTGCTCTTCTTTATATACTCAAAATATATCGTTACAGGGAGCAAAATCCTTAAGAGAATTATTATTATTATTATTATTATTATTATTATTATCTTCTACAGCGCTTCACGGACATCGCGCACTGCACCTTTAAGGTGATTGAATATGGCGGCGCGGTGGCGTTGCTGTCAGTGGTGTTCTAAAAAAGAATGTGTTCGAGAAACGATGACGTTGATTAACTAGTGTGTCCTGCATTAGTGTCTGACCATCGCTGACATTAGCGGTGTGTAAAGATCTTTCTAAAAGTATCATTTTAGGTTATTGCAGACTTGGATCCAGACAGTTTTACTCCCCTGTTGTTCCTGATGCGTCCAGTAGAGGGGATAAAAGATACATGGCCAAATAATAGATTAGAAGTCAACTCTTACAGATTAGTAAATGTCCTGTTCATAAATATACTTTTATTTTTATTTTTTTAGGTAAAATAAAAAAGTTAATTTATCGGAAAGTGAGTTGAAATATACAAACATACACTCAACATACTATTTCAGATATACAAAAGCCCAATTGCAAATTAATTTAGATTCATTTAATTAGAAAAAATAAACACACATAGTTGGATAGTGTAACGATTAACTGTAGCCTAGTTATAAGTGTTCATATAGAGATGTGCTTTTTGTTGTATTGATTATATAAAAAGTTGCATTCTGAAAACACCAAAATTATAACCGAAAATACTTCATTCTAAAGTTCCAAGCAACATTTAGCCAAACCTGACAAACAAAAACCCAGACAACATTTGATTTTCTTGAACATTTGTTTTGTTTTTGTGTTCTTCCTATTCCAGATATCTAATCCTTAAACAGTCAGGAGTGAAAAATGACCAACAAAAATAATTTCATGTGATTATAAATATATTATCTGGACCGAAGTAAAACATATAACAGATTTTTAAAAATATTTGATTTATGATTTAAGGATTTTATGAGTTGTATCTCCCAGGAAACATTAACAGTTTAGGGTATAACAAAATGACTAAGCAGCTTTGCAGCTACAACTTGTGATTCTGACTTGCCCCTGGCTAAAACATGCCAAACATATTTAATTACTTTCTTCATAACAAATACTGTAACAATAAAAAACCTGAAACAATAAGCTCTAAACAAAATCAGCCTTGAAATGGAAGATGTTCGGCTTCTGCTTCCACCATTTACATGTGTGTATATGAAACTTGCATAATAATATCAAAAGATTTAACATAAACAGGAGATTCTTATCTATGTCTTTTTTTATCTCTGTAAAATATGACATCTCTTTTCTTAATGATAAATGTATGACCACTCAGTATATTAAATAGACATTCAACATCAAACCAGAAATATTTAACATACATACTATCAAAGAACAACTGCACAACAGTCTCGACATCCGTTCCACAGTAAACCCACGTCTCAGAAAGATCAGCTTTATATCTCTTGAGAAACTGGTTGGTTGGATATATTTTATGTGTAATTTTAAAGCAGATTTCACTGATTTTATTAGTGACACAATATTTGTTGTTGTAAGTCCAGACCAAGTTCCAGTTGATATTCTCAAATGGGTTATTCCAGAAGTACTTGTGTCTAAAAGTTGCAGGATAATGAATCAAACTTCTAAGAAATGTATTATTATATTTTCTATCTTTGATATCAACTAATAGAATCTCATTTTTAACTGTTAGTTTATTTGCTTCACTGTAACCCTGCAAAAGCCTCACCAGGCCGGCTGGTATTGCATCAATTACTCTACTATAATCTCGTGGAGGCGCTGGAAAACTAAACTTCTCTAAAGATTCAGTATAAGTCAATAAATATCCTACATCGTTTAATAACTGTGAGACCAATAGAATATCTTTTTTAACCCAGTTATCATAAAAAATGATTTGTTCTTATATCTGACAGTTTTATTATTTGTTTATGGGGAGAAAATTGTGTCTGTATAGAAAAATCTAACATAAAAGAGCCTGACTGTGAAAATTAGAAAACTGAATGAAGAGTTTATTAATCTCAAAGTCACACTTTAAAAGGTTTGGGATTAAATACCATATTTCATTTTTATGTTTAATATAATGTTTAATTCAATTCAACTTAAAAATTGTATTGGAAGTATCAAAATCAAGCACATTCATACCTCCTTGATCATATGGATTACATCAAACATTTTTATTGAAATAGTGAGATTTGTTTTTCCATATGAAATTAAACAGCCCTAAATAATTTTTTAATAACTGATTTGGTACATCCAATACTTTAGCAGAGTACACCAATCGTGACAGACCTTCAGTTTTTGACAAAAGAATCCTTCCTTTAAGTGATAAATCCCTCATGAGCCACATGTCAAATTTCTTTTTCATTTTCATCAAAGGATGTTGTAAGTTAGAATGTTTCCTATTTGACTGATCTTTACAGATATTAATGCCAAGGTAAGTAACTTCTTCTCTGACTGGAATACCTTCATATTCAGTAAAAGGAATGTTTTTGTCTTTAAGTGGGAATAGGGTACATTGTTTAATATTTAATGATAATCCTGAAGCTTCAGAAAATATCTAAAGGCATTCTAGAACTTTTTAAACTTGTGAAATATCTTTAAAAATAGCTGTATCATCAGCAAGCTGACAACGTTTAATTTCTCTGTCTCTAATGTTAATACCTTAAAAGGACTCATTGTGTATAAGTAAGGCCAATGCTATAAAAGAAATAGAAATGGAGCTGCTGGATCTCCTTGTTTTATTTCCTGAGAAATATTAAACGATGAGTTGTTTATCATTGAAGTTTAACTGAACTATTACACTCAGTATATAAAGTTTGTATTGCCTTTTTAAAGTACTGACCAAAACCAAAAGGTTCTAATAAATCAAATAAAAATGTATGTTTTACAGTGTCAAAGGCTTTATATATATATCTATAATTAAAATATAACTATTATCAGTTATAAATTCTTTATAATCAGTTAGATCTAAAATGAATCTAATATTATTGCTAATGTGACGTCCTTGCATAAAACCTGATTGACCTTCATCTATAATTGTCTCTAAACATAACTTGATCCTTTGGGGGAAAATATGAGCAAACAATTTATCATCATTATTAATTAAAGTTAAAGGTCTCCAGTCGTCAAGAAGCAGGCGATCCTTATTGGGTTTCGGTAACAGTGTAATTAAGCCTTGACACATAGATGGGGGAAACATACCAGCCTCTACAGCTTCTTTAAAAACTAATAATACAAATTCAGAAATATAATCTTTAAAAACCTT
>CAIGQQ010009991.1:0-10226 GCA_903798035.1 Danio albolineatus
TGAATTTAGACACTGATGAACAGCTATTGTGAACAAGCACAATCACTAAAGGAATAAGACATTGAAGGAAGAAATAAAACTACACACACAGCCTCACAGCAAACCAACTGAATTAAAACAGAGGATTAAACAACTCCATTAAATAACAGCATTGCCAGCTTCACTGATTACAGTTTGACTTCATTTCTGTCATATCTGCAAGAATATTTGATAATTAACAGAGGTTTATATTTTTTTATTGAGAATATTTCATTTGACCTCACCATCGTGGAGATCAGAAGCTGCTTTAGTTGGGGTCTTGAACCTTTACCATTTTACCTTAATGTTTCTGAAAATCATTGGTTAGAGCAAAAAAAAAAGTCATGAGTAAAACAATGTACTAAATGTCATTAATTATTATAGATGTAGTGTCAAGTATTTTGTAAGTTAGATCATTAAAATACTGAAACATATAATACTGTAGCTTTACATGGAGGGTCAACAAACAATTAGAGGCAATAATAGAAATTAATTATCAGAGTGTCATGCACAAAACTTTGAAAACCCCTGCAGCATGTCAAGACACACATACATCAAGAATCAGGATATGAGCCTCAACCATGGTTGCTGAAAAGAAAAATCTGCATGATTCATTCATGCCACAATGCATGCTGGGTGCCAGCATAGTGCAAAACTCCCAGCATGCATTGCAGCATTAATAAATTATGCAGCTTTATGTTCTTAAAATTACTTTCTTTGCCTTTATTTTATTTTGTTTTAGCTGTGTAATATTTCACTAGATTGTTTTGTATTGATTCTTGGTTGTTTTTTATTTTATTTTTGTTTGTCACCATTTCTGAGAATCAAAGACTTAATTGTTGATGTCTGTGTATTTTTAAGTTCTGCTACAGTTCAAACTTTCTCATTATGAAAGGTGTATTTAGACCTGTTAAAAAGTTATTGGTTTCCGAAGCTCCAGTGGTTTTTATTAATGCATGTTTTTAATTTCTCACACACAACTAACACTGAACCAGTTAATAAGCTGGTAAGGGAGGCTTTGATGGCATAGTTTTTTTTTTGGCTTTCCACGCTATAAAATAGTGTTATCACTCAACAAATTATAGCAATCAATTACTAATTAATGTTATAATGAGAAGTTGAAGAGCCCAACTAAAGCAGACACTGACCTCCGTCATGGTGATTTCAAATGAACAAAAACGTTTTTTGTGTCACCATTGTGGAGGATAGTAGCGTCTGTGTGCAAGTCCAAGATGAACTCAGAGCATCTGATGTTCTGCTGCATCTTCTTTTGATAAAATGTAACTGTGGAGTTACTAATGCAGTCACACATGAATACATTAATGAATTTAATGACTTTTGTGCATTAAGCTTTGTTTTTGTGAACTGAACATTGTATCAGTTCATGAAATACAGTTATTTTCAGTGAATTTAAACAGTTCTATAAAACTTCTGTATTTTTAACGGAAAAATCCTGGCAACCACAGCTGCCGGTATTTTTCCAGAAATTTTACGGATTTTTTTTAACAGTGTAGTAGTTGATTTAACAAGACATAATTTTGTTAAAGTAAAGCTTTAGTGGTACATTGAGTAAATTATACACAATACAACCATTTTGAGTCAATTAGTTGCAAAGAAGTTAGACTGACATATTGAAACCATGTTTGATGTACAAATGTGCATTGTGTTCATACAACACGTTCAAAGCAGTTCAGGTTTACTTGATTGGATTAGATGCATAAAGGGTGCCACGATTAAATCATGTTCATTCAACAACTTTTTTTTTTGAGTGTACACAGTTACAAAGGCCAACCAGGGTCATAACATCTCTGTGGAGAAACCTATGGTTATCAGTAAGATCAAGTCGAGTGTGCCAGGGGGCTGCTCAGTTGACCGTTCTGTGTATCTGTCATGATTGGCCAGATTGTCTGTCAATGACTGTGAAGGTTCAATTGACACCAACCTTGTCCAGTTTGAGACTGAGGAGGAAACTAAGCAGAGAAGGCTGGACCACACCAGACTATGTTAACAACAAAGACATTTTTGACCTACCATAACCATGCACAGGATGACAGAACAAACCTCTCAAAAGAGAAAGACAAAACAGACCATTCACAAAAAAAGATCCCTATGAATGAGTTCCCCACCTCTCAGACAGCAAAGGGGCTAATGCACATCTTCCAAAGGTGGTCAAACTGAAGAACGTAGCATGCTGCAGAGTGACTGGCTGTTCCAGGAAAACTCCAGTCTGGTGTGTAACAGGCAAGGTGTTCTTGTTCTTGCAAGATGCACATAACTGTTACAGAGTCTTCCACAGCGATTAGGAGTGATCAACGGTTTCCACAGATAAAAAAAATACATTTATAATTTTGAGGAATTGAACATTTGGGTTATTATCTAATTATCACTTTTACAGTATGTGCACTTTGATATATTTCCCAGGTGTTAAGCATGTTGCAAAACAAGTATGGACCCACAACTGGGAAAAGGACTGTTAAAAATAAATGTTTCACAGTTTTCAGATTGGCCATGGATTTCACTGTAAAAACCCAGTGACAGACGAGTCCTCGCATTGTTCCCGAAGGGCCAGCCTGTTCACCAGCCGGGGGCCCACCTGGGGTTTCTCCGTGATGGACGTCCAGCATTCTCCAGCCCTGGCGCTAGACTGCAGCTCTGCATAATACGTCTGGCCATAGGAGAAATGGTCGTGCCCAACTGAGCCTGGTTTCTCTCGAGGTTTTTTAATTCTTCACTTTCGCCAATTGGTGAAGTTATTTTCTCGCAACTGTCGCCTCTGGCTTGCATGGTTCGGGACTTGTAGGGCTGCGCATCGATGGATTAATCTTTAGTGTTTGGACTCTCAGCAGTGATTATTAAACCACACTGAATTGAACTAAACTGAACTTCAACACTGAAAACTGGACTGACACTGTTTGAATTTTTTATAATGCATGTGAAGCTGCTTTGACACAATCTACATTGTAAAAGCGCTATCCAAATAAAGATGAATTGAATTGAATGGATTGACAACTTTCAGAAATTGGCAATACATTCAGAATGCATGACAATTTTATATCTTTTTGGACTGGGTATAACAACTATATACACTAAGCCAGTGGTGCTCAAACCTGCACTAAGCTAGTGGTGCTCAACCCTGTTCCTGGAAATCTATCTTCCTGCAGATTTCAGCTCCAACCCTGATTAAACACACCTGAACTAAGTATTTAGGACCTGAGTGGTACTTAATAACTACAGGCAGGTATGTTTAATAAGGGTTGGAGCTGAAATCTGCAGTAGATCTTCGGGAACAGTGTTGAGTACCCCTGAACTATGGCATTCTGCATAGCAGCTGCAGACATCTTACTGACTGAACTCCGCCACCTAGATATAAGAACATAGAGACTGTGTCTGTTCCCCGAGCGTCTAATTATAAAAAACTCCCAAATCCATTTAAAGGTAACAATCTAATTGATGTTCAAAAAATAAAGCTAATTAAAAGATAAAACTTGCATTATTGAACATTAGATCGCTGTCATCTAAAACTCTTTTTATTAATGATTTGATAACTGATCTAAAGCTAGATGCACTCTGTCTAACAGAAACCTGGATAAAACCAGATGATTACATGCCCCTAAATGAGTCTTCACCTGAAGGATATCATTATAGATGATATCTATAATATCCTTTAGGACCACCTTTGCTGTCCTAAAGGCAAAGGTGGAGGCGTGGGCATAATTTACAGTAATATTTTTAGTGTTACTCAGCGATCTGACTTCAAGTATAATTCATTTGAAGTAATAGTGTTGTATATTTCAGTGAGCAATTTAAACAATACATTTCAGTCTAAATTTACTGGTAACTGTATATCAGCCTCCAGGGCACCATACCGACTTTACAAAAGAATTTGCTCATTTCTTATTTGAAATAGTTCTGGCAGATAAAGTTATAATTGTTGCTGATTTTAATATTCATATAGATAATGAAAAAGATGCTTTAACGCTGGTCTTCTTAGACATACTACACTGTAAAAAATGTCAGTGATTTTAACAGTACAAGTCTGTACAATCTACAGTGAAAATCTGTTGAATGATTAACAGCTCATTTCTGTACAAAATACGGAAAATAACTGTAACAGATCAAACCTTTGTTTTCGAGAAAGTAATCAGTGTCTGAAATCTCATCATACACCCTCATTCACTAGTCCCTAAATTAGTCAATTAGTTTAGTCCACTATAGTGAATGACCACAAATGACTGCATTCAGACACTAATGAACAGCTGCTGTTAACAAGCTCAATCACTAAAGGAATAAGAATTTGAAGGAAGAAATAAAACTACACACACAGCCTCACACCAAACCAACTGAATTAAAACAGAGGATTTAACAACTCCATTAAATACAGCATTGCCAGCTTCACTGATTACAGTTTGACTTCATTTCTGTCATATTTGCAAGAATATTTTTTATTTATATTTTTATATTTTAAAATTCATTCATTTCATTCATTTTCTTTTCGGCTTAGTCCCTTTATTAATCCGGGGTTGCCACAGCGGAATCAACCGCCAACTTATCCAGCATATTTTTACGCAGCGGATGCCCTTCCAGCCGCAACCCATCCCTGGGAAACATCCACACACACACATTCACACTCATACACTATATGGACAATTTAGCCTACCCAATTCACCTATGCCACATGTCTTTGGACTCAGCCAAAGACATGTTGTCTTTGGACTTGTGGGGGAAACCGGAGCATCCGGAAGAAACCACGGGGAGAACATGCAAACTCAAACAGAAAGGTGCGCACATCAAAAAATCTTGAAGGCAGGTGCTCGTTCAAAAAGTGTACTCAATATTAATCAAAAAGGAGAAACGGCACACTGCCATATTAGCTCTCAAAACATTTTTTTAATTATGGACAACGTGTCGACCTACATGGTCTTCATCGGGTCTTTTTACCTGATGAAGACCATGTAGGTCGAAACGTTGTCTATAATTAAAAAAATGTTTTGAGAGCTAAAGTGGCAGTGTGCCATTTCTCCTTTTTGATCAATATTGAGAACATGCAACTCCACACAGAAATGCCAACTGACCCAGCCGAGGCTCGAACCAGTGACCTTCTTGCTGTGAGGCGAACGTGCTACTCACTACGCCACCGTGGCACCGCCACAACATGTATGAAAATGAAATACTGTATTTTGAAAATACTACAAAATACTTTTACATGGAGGTATAACATTTCTTCCCTAACTTTCTTTTAGTAGGCATATTCGATAAATATTAGTGAAGTAAATAATGATTAACAGCAACAGTTTTTCTCTGAGCAAGTTTAAGTCAGCTTCTCTGCCACCTCATTCACCTCTACATCTGTACAAATATTTGTTTCTCTTTCATTTTAGTATTTTGTACAAATTTCATACAGAAAGTCCTGTCTTAGGGCGACACGGTGACACAATAGGTAGTGCTGTCGCCTCACAGCAAGAAGGTCACTGGTTCGAGCCTCGGCTGGGTCAGTTGGCATTTCTGTGAGAAGTTTGCATGTTCTCACTGTGGTTGTGTTCCTCTAGGTGCTCCGGTTTCCCCCACAAGTCCAAAGATATGTGGTACAGGTGAATTGGGTAAGCTAAATTGTCCGTAGTGTGTGCGTGTGAATGAGAATGTGTGGATGTTTCCCAGTGATGGGTTGCGGCTGGAAGGGCATTCGCTGCGTAAAACAAATGCTGGATAAGTTGGCAGTTCATTCCGCTGTGGCGACCCTGGATTAATAAAGGGATTAAGCCGACTAGAAAATGAAAAAATAAAAGTCCTGTCTTGAGGATGCTTTCTTTAAATCATTGTAAAAACCATCTAATGCAGATAATGAGTTGGAGCATATAACTTTATCTGTTCATTGTGTTTGCATCCATTGTGTGGCATGTTAAATTGCCACATCTCTTAACAGTCTCATATTCTAAAAGGGTGATATATGAAGAGGTTATTTTATTTTCATTATTTGTTCACGTGTTTTGCTTAATAAATCTTGTTTTTTTGCAATGGATTACTCAATTAATCTTCAAAATCTTCTTTAATGTAAAAACATGATTTCTGAAAACTAATAAAATCTCCAGTTTTAGCCATTTCCATAAATGAAAAATCCTTTTTGCGTACTCGTGTATTCTTCAATGCACAACATAAAACATGATATCTGTTTTTGCAAATAAACTCTTCACTTTCATCCTGCTGCTGTGTAATGGGACCAGTCAGTCTGTATTGACTGGAGTATTATTAAATATTTCTGTCTCATATACTGGAATGTGCCACTTTGACACTTTTAATCAGACAGCTTTCCTCTTCATTAACATATCAGCCACTGGCATCCGAAATATCCAATGAAGTATTGTAGGAATCGCCACTGTAGGACTTATTTGTATATTGTTTGTCTCATTTCTTATATTCTCTTGGCATTTACATCAGTAATTCATCTAAAACTGCCATTATATGTGCAGTTTACTCATTCTCCCAAAAGTTTTTTAGTTCTTCTTGAACTGGAAGAGTCTCAGTTTACCTCTTAGTGAACACCACAGTCTTTAGGTGTTTTATATTTCTAGACTTTCTCTGCATTTCCACCTGCAGCACTGAGACTGATCACGATCATGTGCTGAAGGCTTCACATCCTGTTCTTCAGGACTGAGATTTTATTCCATCTCATTTCTTAAGCAAAGATGTTGATGTTGAATTGAAATCTTTACTTCCATTATATATTACTGGTCTATACTATGTGTTCCAACCTACACATAGGTTCCAACACACTCCTGTTACATATTGCACTGTAACAGGAGTGCACATATTGCACATATTGCACTGTTGACTGATTGCACACACACCAGCGGAGGACCATCACGACTGATTACACACAATACACACCATCACGACTGATTACACACACTCTCATCGTCGCAGTAAGATTGTCACCTGTTTGTTATATGTTTCTGTGAAATTCAACGGTTATCTTTTGTTCCAGTTTTTCGTGTTTTGACCATAGCCTTGGACTTTGATTATCCGTGCCTGCCGCCTGCCTTGTGATCTTTTGCCTGCCTGACTACGATTTTTGATCTGTCGCTGTAAGTTGCTATACTATTTTTATTAAATAATCTGCACTTGGATCCTCGACCCGTTGTCTTCATCACGTCCCTGCACGAAAACGTAACAGGCTGCTGTATTTTGTAGTTTATTTTGATACACGTAAAATTGAGGCATTTGATATTTTATTTAAAATATACTTCAATGTTTTTTGCCCTTTCCCTGACAATAATACAAGTTATTGCCAGAATAATACAACACTGATGTTTGCATGCTTTTATTAAAATAAGAAAGATTCAAATAAAGCATGTTTGCCACAGTACATGTACAGTATCTGTATGGGCAGAAATGTTTCCTTAGGGTGAAGTATTCATAACCTTTCTTCAAAATCTTCAATCAATCATAGACCCAAATATATAGCATAGGACGTCACCATTTTAACCTACACTGAATGTTATAATGTGCTCCTGAGAGGGGGTTTGACTCTCCAGTGGTTAAACGTTTACCTCACACAGGCATAGACAGTCAGAATACCCATATACAGCCATTCATCCAGCTGATGCGTCGCGATGTCCACTTTTGTGACTTTGGCTTTTACACGTTGTTAGGTTATAAAACGTTATAAAAACAGTGGACGTGGCCTGCTCTGTAATGCCGACATTGTCATTTAGGGGTCACTTGTTAAATTGCATTAGTACGTTTGCACGTGGAACAAGAGTTGCACGCGGAACGAGAGTTGCGGGCAGATGAAGAGCTGCGCGCGGATAAAGAGTTGAGCGCACGTGGATTTGCACACTGTTAAAAAAAATCCGTGAAATTTACGGAAAAATACCGGCAGCTGTGGTTGCCAGGATTTTTCCGTAAAAAATACGGAAGTTTTATAGAACTGTTTAAATTCACAGAAAATAACCGTATTTCATGAACTGATACAATGTTCAGTTAACCAAAACGTAGCTTAGTGCACAAAAGTCATTAAATTCATTAATGTATTCATGTGTGACTGCAATTAGTAAACAGATTTTTACTGCATTAGTAACTCCACACTTACACTTGAGCAAAAGAAGATGCAGCATAACATCAGATACTCTGAGTTCATCTTGGACTTGCACACAGATGCTACTATCCTCCACAATGGTGACACAAAAAATATTTTACAGTACTTTGCTGTTTTTTTCTTGATTTTACGGAAAAATACCGGCAGCTGTGGTTGCCAGTAATCTACTGTTTTTAACATTTTACGATCGTAAATTCAATTTACAGAATATTTCCGTGAAAAATACATTCCACATTGTGCATTTTTCATCGAACACATTTAACCCCTCAAATCCCAGAGCAAAATCCTCCCTAATGTCCTTACTACAGAGGGTTGAACACTCAGGCAGTGATGACGTTAATGAGATAATTAAGTATCTAATTAAAGGAGGATTGAGAATTATTGATGAACAACTGTTAATAAGCAGAATCACGGAAGGAAAGAAAAACAAGACCAAATAACACAAATCACAGCCAAAACCAAAGATAAAATCAACTGAAAATTAAACTCTAAATAAAAACAATAATTAATAAAAATAAAACAAATTACACAATAAAACAATTATTTCTCAAGATCTCAGCAGAAATCATTAAACAACATCACAAACATCAGGAGCTTCACTTATTACTGACATTTGACTTTTTCTGTCGTGAACAAAAGTTCTTAATTAAATTTTTGTTGTTGATTTGAAATTACCATGACGGAGGTCAGTGTCTGCTTTAGTTGGGCTCTTTTTGTAAAATTGTAATTGGTTGCTATAACTAGTTGTGTACATCATTCTATTTTATAGCACGAAAAGCCAGAAACAAAAACTATAAGAATAAGATTAATAAGATTTACTATGACATCAAATTCACTCTTGCCTGTTTGTTAACTCGTTCAGTATCTTGTTGGTTGTGTGAGAAATTATTGACATACATTAATGAAACCACTGGAGCTTCAGAAATCAATGATTGTTTAACAGGGCTAAATACACCATTCATAATGTGAAAGTTTGAACTGTAACATAATTCAAAAACACACAGACATCAACAATTAGTCTTTGAAACTCAATAATGGTGACAAACAAAAATAAAAAAACAACCCAAAACAATACAAAACAATCTACTGAAGTCTTACACCGCTAAAACAAAACAAAATAAAGGCAAAGAAAGTAATTTTAAGAACATAAAGCTGCATAATTTATTCATGCTGCAATGCATGCTGGGAGTTTTGCACTATGCTGGCACCCAGCATGCATTGCAGCATGAATGAATCATGCAGATTTTTCTTTTTAGCAACCATGGTTGAGGCTCATATCCTGATTCTTGATGTCTGCGTGTTTTAACGTGTTATAGGGGGTTTTCAAGGTTTCATGCATGACACTCTGATAATTAATTTCTAATTGTTTGTTGACCCTCCATATAAAGCTGCAGTATCATATCAAACAATGATTAAGTATTTTTCAATATTTTAATGAACAAACTTACAATATACTTGACACTACATCTATAACAATTAAAACACTTAGTATATTATTTATCTCATGACTTCTTTTTTAATTTGCTATAACCGATGAATTTCAGAAAGAGTCAGAGAAACATTAGGATAATCCAGTGAAGGTTCATGAGCCCAACTAAAACAGCTTCTGATCTCCTCGATGGTGAGGTCAAATGAAATATTCTTAATAAAAAAATATAAACCTCTGTTAATTATCAAATATTCTTGCAGATATGACAGAAATGAAGTCAGACTGTAATCAGTGAAGCTGGCAATGCTGAGTTGTTTAATCCTCTGTTTTTAATTCAGTTGGTTTGGTGTGAGGCTGTGTGTGTAGTTTTATTTCTTCCTTCAACTTCTTATTCCTTCAGTGATTGAGCTTGTTAACAGCAGCTGTTCATCAGTGTCTAAATTCAGTCATTTGTGGTCATTCACTTTCTATAGTGGACTAAACTAATAGACTAATTTAGGGACTAGTGAATAAGGGTGTATAGTGAGATTTCAGACGCTCTGCCTACTTTTTCGAAAACAAAGGTTTGATCTGTTACAATTATTTTCCGTATTTTGTACAGAAATGAGCTGTTAATCATTCTACAGATTTTCACCGTAGATTATACAGACTTGTACTGTTAAAATCACGGACATTTTTTACAGTGCA
>CAIGQQ010009991.1:10236-24186 GCA_903798035.1 Danio albolineatus
AACTGAGAAAACCCCGTCGGGTGAGTGTCGAGGCAGTTCCGTGGAAAACAAAGCAAAACACACAGGACTCCGCCAGGCCGTGGGAAACGGTCCAACAAACAACGGGACACACGCTCACTGGTAGTCCTGGACACAAATACTAGGTGAGTAACATAACGATATGCACACACACACCATAGATAACATACTGACAAACATGAATGGAAATGACGTGGTATAAATAGGAACAGAGGGAAATGAGAGACAGATGGAGCGAATTAGCTCAAATGACCTGTGCCTACGTGACAGAGAATAAAAGCAGGTTATGAGAGGTAATCTGTAACACAACAGGAGGAGAGAGCGAGAACACCAGGTACGGTGACAACAGGTGGAAAGCTATTCGTTTGTGGATGTAAAACTGCATATACAACATTAATAGAGCACGTGGATGACAGAACATGCATTTGCAAATAATACTGATACTAAATTCATCCCATATGTAATTTCCATAACATTCCAGGAAGCCTAGAAGAGCTTGACACTGCAACTGAAACTATTGATTCCGTCCTTTCTAGAACGTTAGATATAGTTTCTCCGTTACACTTCAAAAAGATTAGGAAAAGAAACCCGACGCCATGGCACAATGAGCACACGCGTGTCTTAAAGAAAGCAGCCCGGAAAATGGAGCGTAGATCGAAGAATTCAAAACTAGAAGTTTTTCGTCTGGCATGGAAAGAAAGTTTGCTTAACTTTAGGAAAGCTTTAACGTCTGCCAGATCTGCTTTTTTTTCAACTTTAATAGAAGAAAATAAACACAAACCTAGGGTCCTGTTTACCACAGTAGCCAATCTAAGTAAAAAATGAAGCATCAACATGCATTTCTCAACATAGCAGTAATAATTTTATAATCTTTTTTTTCAATTTGGATTTAGAGCATTTCATAGCACAGAAACCGCACTCCTAAGAGTTACAAATGACCTCCTTCTGTCGCATTTCTCTCTTAGTGCTATTGGACCTCAGTGCTGCATTTGATACAATCGATCATAATATTTTCCTTGATAGGCTTGAAAATTATGTTGGTATTACAGGAACTGCATTGGCCTGGTTCAGGTCTTATCTATCTGAACATTATCAATTTGTGTCAGTTAATAAAGAGACATCATACAGATCAAAAATACTCTGTGGAGTACCACAAGGCTCTTGGTCCCTTACTTTTCACACTATATATGCTACCGCTAGGTGATATCATTAAAGAACATGGAGTTAGCTTCTACTGTTATGCTGATGATACACAACTTTATATCTTGCCACAAAATTTTTACTTAACCTGATAATTTGTTTGAATTTACTAAACTAACAGATTGTATAGCTGATATTAAAAATTGGAAGACTAATAACTTCTTATTACTAAATTGCATATACGTCTTATTACTAAATTACATATACGTCATCGGAAGGCGCCGAGAATGGCTGCCGCGGTACGGAGCTCCTCAGCTGTTGAAATGTTTTTGTTTGTTTTTCCTGTTTTGTGTTCATCCAATGTGATCAGTTACACCAGGGATGCGCTGCTGAACATTCTGCAGTGCACACCAATTGATCACCAGCCGGTTTTTGACTTCTCCGGCGTTTTGCAGAGCGTTGTTCTCGGCGGCGCGGCGGCTCTATGGAAACGCTACAAGACACGCAGGCGGGGAAAGCGAGCCGGCGCGCTCGTCAAAAACAGACTGCGCGGTTTCAGAATGCCGCTGCCTAGCATTCATCTCGCGAATCTCTGCTCTCTTCCTAACAAAATGGAGGAATTACTTCTGCTCACACGCATAAATAAGGACTTTAACAACTCTGCTGCACTGTGTTTCACAGAAACCTGGCTAAACGAAGCCATTCCGGACAGCACATTACAACTACCAGACTTCCAGCTGTACAGAGCAGATCGCGACACGGAGGCAACGGGGAAAACACGCGGTGGTGGGACATGCTTTTACATTAACAGAAGGTGGTGTATGGATGTAACTGTGTTAAAGAAGATGTGCTGTCCTGACGTGGAAGTGCTTTTCATTAACTGCAAGTCGTTTTACTCGCCGCGGGAGTTTTCCTCGTTTATTCTGTGTTTACATCCCACCGCAAGCGCACGTGAGTACTGCTCTTTCACTGCTGGCTGATCTAATCACAGAGGCAGAACAAAAACACCCAGACTCTGTTTTTATCATTCTTGGGGACTTTAACCAAGCAAAACTCACACATGAGCTGCCCAAATTCAGACAGCACATTACATGCCCTACCAGAGACAATAACATTCTGGACCATTGCTACACAACAATAAAAGATGCATATCGCTCCGTGGCCAGAGCAGCTCTAGGACTGTCCGATCACTGCCTGGTTCATCTTATAACAACTTACAGGCAAAAACTTAAAACTACTAAGCCAGTATTAAGGACTGTTAAGAGATGGACCAACGACACAGAGCAGGTCTTACAAGCCTGTTTTGAATGCACTGACTGGAGTGTTTTTGAAGCTGCAGCCACCAACCTGGACGAGCTCACAGAGACCGTAACATCCTACATTAGTTTCTGTGAGGAGTTATGCATCCCTACCAGGACCTACTTATCATTTAACAATGATAAACCATAGTTCACACCAAAACTTAGACAGCTTCATCAGGTCAAAGAGGATGCCTACAGGAGTGGGGGCAGGATTCTCTACAACAAGACCAGGAACAATTTAACAAAGGAGATTGGTCTGTCTAAAAAGAACTATGCAAAAAAGCTGGAAAACCAGTTTTCTGCTAACGACCCTGCATCAGTGTGGACTGGTCTGCGAACCATCACGAATTACAAATCATTTTCCCCCAGTATCGATGACAGTAAACTTCTCGCTAACGACCTGAATATGTTCTACTGCAGATTTGCACCTTCGACCAGACACCCTCTACACAGCCATCAACACCTCTACCCACCTCCAGCCACAACCGCCCTGACCACCTTTCTACACAGCCATCAACACCTACAGACATCTCCCTCTCCCCCCCTGATCTTCAGATCAGTGAAGATAATGTGCGTCAGGTCTTCAGTAAACAGAAGAGAAGGAAAGCGCCAGGCCCAGACGGTGTCTCACCAGCCTGTCTGAGAACCTGTGCTGACCAGCTGGCTCCCATTTTCTTTCAGATCTTCAACAGATCATTGGAACAACGCATAGTTCCATCCTGCTTCAAACGCGCCACCATCATCCCAATCCAGAAGAAACAAAAGATCACCGACTCAACGACTACAGACCTGTTGCCTTAACATCTGTGGTCATGAAGTCATTTGAAAGACTGGTTCTAGCATATCTGAAAGACATCACCGGACCTTTGCTGGACCCCCTGCAGTTTTCCTATAGAGCAAACCGGTCTGTGGATGATGCAGTCAACATGGGACTGCATTATACCCTACAACACCTGGACAAACCAGGGAACTACGCAAGGATTCTGTTTGTGGACTTCAGTTCTGCCTTTAACACCATCGTCCCATCACTGCTCGAGCACAAACTGACCCAGCTCTCTGTTCCTAGCTCTGTCTGTCAGTGGATCACCAGCTTTCTGACAGATAGACAACAGCTAGTCAGAATGGGCAAAATCAAGTCTGACAACCCCACCATCAGTACTGGTGCCCCCCAAGGATGTGTTCTCTCCCCACTGCTCTTCTCCCTGTACACCAACGACTGCACCGCAAAAGATCCCTCCGTCAAGCTCCTGAAGTCTGCGGACGACACTACTGTTATCGGCCTCATCCGGAACAGATACGAGTCTGCATACAGACAGGAGGTGAAGCGGCTAGCTTTATGGTGCAGATACAACAATCTGGAGCTGAACACGCTCAAAACGGTGGAGATGATAGTGGACTTCAGGAGAAACCCCCCTGCACTCCCCCCACTCACCATCATGGACAGCACTGTGGCTGCAGTGGAGTCATTCAGGTTCCTGGGCACCACCATCTCTCAGGATCTGAAGTGGGACACTCACATAGACTCTATTGTGAAGAAAGCCCAGCAGAGACTGTACTTTCTCCGTCAGCTGAGGAAGTTCAACCTGCCACAGGAGCTGCTCGTGCAGTTCTACTCAGCTGTCATCCAATCCATCCTCTGCACTTCAATCCCCATCTGGTTCGGCTCAGCAGCCAAATCTGACCTCCGTAGACTACAGCGAATAGTCCGGACTGCTGAATGAATAACTGGCACTACCCTTCCTACACTTCAAGAACTGTACTCTTCCACAGTGAGTAAAAGGGCTTGCAAAATCACCCTGGACGCCTCGCACCCAGCACACTTCCTGTTTGAACTGTTACCGTCTGGCCGGCGCTACAGAGCACCGAGCACAAAAACTGCCAGACACAGGAAGTTTCTTTCCTCAGGCCATCTACCTAATGAACAGTTAATATTTCTCCTATTGTGCAATAAATGTGCAATACTTTCCCACACGCACTTGTACACAGCACCTTATAACAATATACATTGCAATACTTCTTACGCATTTGTACACAGCACCTTATAACAATATATAATGCAATACTTCTTACGCATCTGTACACAGCAACTTATAACAACATACAATGCAATACTTACACTTTTGCACACAGCACCTTATAACCTGTATATTTATAACAAATCTGTACATACATTTCAGCATCCAGATCTTTGGACTGACTGCACCTCTGTTTAATGTCTATCGTCTTCTTTTATAATATTTATTGTGTTGTCACTTGTCACTTTATGTACACTGGAAGCTTCTGTAGCCAAAGCAAATTCCTTGTGTGTGTGAAGCACACTTGGCAATAAAACTGATTCTGATTCTGATAAAACTGAGGTCTTGCTTATTGGTCCCAAAAACCTCACATGCAAAAACCTAGAACACTGTCTAACCCTTGATGGATTTCTGGTTAAGTCCTCATCTTCAGTTAAAAATTTGGGGGTGATTTTTAAAAGCAGCCTGTCATTTGAAGGCCAGATTTCAAGCATCTGTAAAACTGCAATTTTTTAAATTTTACTGACTACCTACAAAGCCCTGAACGGTTTGGCTCCTGTTGTGAATTTCTCTAGCTTTGGCTGACGGCACCAAAACTGTTTTGAAATTCTAAGATGAGTCAAAAAACCAGGGAGAACTTCTCGGTTGTCTTGAAAGCAGAATGCTTTAATCGTCGCTGTGGCATCATCGGAAGAACTCATGAACTAGCATTGTCATGTCCTAGTTTTTATACATTTTTACAGACAGTGATATATGTAGGTGGAGACAGCCTAAACCAAAGCATGCAAATTAAGTCTTTGAGTCAGCATGATAACAAAGCATGCAAATCAAGTCTTTGAGTCAGCATGATAACCGGCAGAATCCAGGCCATCTCCTGGTCACATGAGTTAAAAGGAGTTTCTTTGATCACCTTAAGACAAAGGTAGAGTCATTGAGACCATTTGCATTAGTCTGGCCCTTTTGGTCTTTCTGACCACTGGCTGAGCCAATGTCCCTTATGGCTGAGCTGTTAATGTAATGATATAACTAAAAACCCCAAGAATATAACTTTTCAGTTGTATGTAGATTATTGTTAATTTGAAATGGTATTTTATACATTTATATTCCCACACTCCCCAGTATTTGTCGGGAGCTCCTGGTTTATTATAGCCCATCACTTCCTCTACGCTCAATAAATTCTGGGCATTTGATTATTCCCAGAATATCAAAATCAACTGTAGGCGGTAGGTCTTTCTCTTATCTGGCACCTAAACTAGCACAGTTCGGGAAGCAGACACACTCTGTCAGTTTAAAACTAGAATAAAGACACATCTCTTTGCACTAGCATACACATAAAACACAAATGCTTTGGAATCCAAATCCTCTAAACGATTGTTAGTCTGCATTATTTAGGGCAACCGGAGCCGGGAACACTTCCCAAAAGACATTATAATTTGAACGGCATCTGCGCTCATGTTAGTCTGTTTTTTTATTATTCCCCAGCTTTCCATAATCCTGGACCAGGCTGTATCCTGAGCAGCTGCTGTGGTGGTCATGAAGGAGTGGAGAGCATAAGACCGATCCCTGTAAGACCCCAGTGACAGACGAGTCCTCGCATTGTGACCCACCTGTGGTCTCTCCGTGATGGACGTCCAGCGTTCTTCAGCCCCGGCACCAAGACTGCAGCTCTGCACAAGACGTCTGGCCATAGGAGAAATGGTCGTGCCCAACTGAGCCTATGGTTTCTCTCAAGGTTTTTTAATTCTTTACTTTCACCAATTGGTGAAGTTTTTTCCTCGCTGCTGTCACCTCTGGCTTGCATGGTTCAGGACTTGCAGGGCTGCGCATCAATGGATTAATCTTCAGTGTTTGGACTCTCAGCAGTGAATAATAAACCACGCTGAATTGAACTAAACTGAACTTCAACACTGAAAACTGGACTGACACTGTTTCAATTTTTTATAATGCATGTGAAGCTGCTTAGACACAATCTACATTGTAAAAGCGCTATACAAATAAAGATGAATTGAATTGAATTAAATCCTTCTTCCTTCTGCAGAGAAACTTGCACAACTGGCAGCATATTTCGCAAAAAGATGGAGGGTGCCACAGTGTGTGGGTGCAATTGATGGTTCCCATATACCAATAATCGCACCAAGGAAACCAAGGAAATCGCACCACAATTATTATGTAGATTGCAGGGGTTGGCTGGTCAGTCAGCGAGGTAACATAATGCTCGTGTACTTAGACTGTCCAAATTGTGGGATCTCTTCAACACACAAAACAACAACATAAAACAAGAATCTTGGCCATTATGTTGTTGGTGATGATGCCTATCTTGCTCAGCCATGGCTAGTGAACACTTTCACGTGACATAAAAAAAAGAAAACACTTGCCACAAGCAACAAAACACTAACATTAAAGTCAAAGAGCACAAGCAAATCAAGCACTAGCAGTTATATATTTATATATACAATTATATTATTATTTTTTTTACAAAAACTACATATTTACAACATATGGACTTTTGCAGACATGTCACAGAATTGAAGCCAAATAGGTTAGTAATAAGTTAAGCTGCTGCTGTTTATAATCAATTGTAGTTTGCGTTTCTATTCTGTGTTTCTGTTTATTAACAGCAGGTGTTCACTATGGCAAGTGAAAACTTTCACAGACAGAGTTAGACTTACAGAAAACCAAGAGATGTGCAATGCTCAGATTAGTCAGGCCAGAGTAATAGTCAATACTGCTTTTGGCAAACTGAAAGGAAGGTGGCGTTGCCTTTTAAAACTGCGTAGCCAGAGAGATGGTGGTAGCTTGTTGTATTCTGCATAATCTGTGCGAGCAACACAATGAAGTGTGCAGACCAGAATGGATTAATGGCTCTGATATGCCACAATATCAGCAGCTTTCTACAGCTCTTTCAGAGAGGGAATGATTCATCCCTAAAGGCTCGTACACACCGGGACGCTTTTCGTTTGCGTTTATCGCCAGCGTTTTACGAGACGTTTTTCTGCATTTAAACCCAAGCGATTTACACTGGCGTCGGGCAGAAGAGTATGCAAAATCACTCCTTGACGTTAGATGGCGCACAGGGTGGCGCCAAGCTTCTGACACCCCCTTGTACCACAGAAGAAGAAAAGAGAATGTTGACATGCTTGTTGTTGGTGATCGGCAAAGCATGGATGTTTCAAGTAGCAGCTCCAGCGATGAAGAAATGATTATTGTTCACCAGTGCAGTAAGCAGCTCCATGTTCATATCGCCTCTGGGCATCTTCTTCAATGTGCGCTTGCATTGACAGTTTTGCGCTTGAGCGCCTCCAAGTGGTGTTTACTGTAACTTCAGCAGCTCCGTACACGTGAACAAAGGTGCCAATCTGATTGGTGGAGAAGGTTTTGATGCCGCGCGTCTAAACAAAAAAAAAAAACGAGCATGAGGCGTTTCTTTAAAAATGATTCTTTTATGACTGCCGTTTTTGCGCGTTGGTGTGCACGATCACATTGACGCCCTTTATTTAGTCACGAGGCATTAAACATCGACCGAAAACGCGAGCAAAAAACATCTCGGTGTGCACAAGCCTTAAAGCAGATGTTCTATGCGCTAGTCTGTTGAGAAACGTCTATAAACAATCTAGTCACATTCTATGAAAAACAAAAAGAATGTATTGTAAATACATTATAACACACACACAAAAAATGGCAATACAATATTTAACATATGAAAATACAAAAAATCAGACTATTGAGGAAACAAAAAAAGTTAAAATATATTAATAATTGTATATTTATAGCAAAAAAACTAGCACAATGATGTAAATTTTTCATTACAGATATAAATAAGAGAAAAAAGCTAATTGTCTGTTTGTATATATTATATTTACATTTGTGAACATCACTTAAATAGTGTAAGACTTTGAGTTCTCAAATCTTTTGATGTCTTAGGCAATTCAAAGACATGAGCTAAAAACACAGACAAATCGGCTCTTCCCTTCATTTACATTTGAAGTATCTCCAAAACCCCCTCTGTCTTCCTCTCACTTAACTCACACAAAATGGTCATCTCAAAGTATGAATTGTTCAATATCAATGCAAGTGACTTTATCTATCACGTTTGATATCATTTGAAATGTCTCAGTGCGACTGGTACAATGGTCTAATTCCCTCAGAAATAGACATAACCAAAATAATAAATATATAACTTCAGGTATCGTTTGCACCACTGCTAAGGGTGTGTGGGGGGGTTTCTATTCAAATGCCTTTAGGCAGAAACCCTCACTGAATGTAAATGCCTTTTGTTATTCAACACACACCCCTTCTATTCCTTGGTTTGGATACTTAAGGTTGAGTTCCAGGCTGTTCAGGACGCTTCTGTAGTAAGAGTGGTGTTGTGTTCACAGGTAATTCTGCACTGTGACCTTTATGTTGAAATAAGAGACTTTTATGAAAGTTGGAAAACGGAAGTGAAGTGAAGTATGTTAAGTAAAGAGAATGTTGAACGCCGCGATTCCTGTCTCGTCTGATTTATTGCTGTAAGATTACCACAAATTGGCGACGAGGATTACGTTTAGTTTCCGCTATTGGTCACGAAGATGGCTGTTAACAATGTGCCTTTCCCGAGTTTTTTTCTACCTTGTCCCGCCGAGCCTGCTATGCCGTTCACTACATGGCTGCGGATATTTGAGAATTACCTACGAGTCATCGATGCGACGGGGGACTCGTGGCCGGATGACAGACGGAGAGCTGTACTGCTCCATTGCCTCGGCACAGAAGGACAGCGAATTTTCTACTCATTACCTAACATAGGTACGACATATAAAGATGCAGAGAGTGCACTAACAGCGTATTTTGTGCCAAAAACCAACATAGTGGCGGAACGTCACGCCTTCCGTAGACGCTGTCAGGCGCCTCATGAGACTGCTATACAATACGTTGCTGCTTTGCGAGAACTCGTAGTGTTGTGTGAATTCGGTGCCTGTGCTGACGAAATGATACGAGACCAGCTAGTGGAAAATGTGCTCAGCCCACGCATACGCGAGAGGCTTCTGCTTGAAACTGATCTTGCATTGGACAAAGCTGTCACAATAGCGAGTCAGATTGAATCTGCGGCTGATCAGGCTAAATCCATTTCAAATCCACGTCAAGTTACCGCCCCCGTACAAGCAGTGCAGCCTGTAATAAAGCGCAAGACAGGAAGACATATGCACGTTCTAATGATGCAAGGAAAAAAAGGTCCTGTTTTTGCTGTGGCTCCGATACGCATTTAGCTAATGCTGTCTTGCTGCAGCTGCAACATGCAGAAAGTGCAAAAAGACTGGACATTATGCTAAAGTGTGCCGATCCATTCAGACTAATACACGAGAGGTTCAAGAAATTGAATTACCAGAAGTTACAGTCCTGTACACAGAAAATTCAGATCATTCACCAAGCATTATGAGTACAGTAACCATATCCACTTCTGCTGTTCATACCTGTGTGGTAAACTTGGTAGTTGACACTGGGTCTTCTGTATCCATCTTGCCCCACAGCACTTATGCACGCCATTTCAGTCATGTACCACTGTCACAGCCTTCAGCTAAGCTTGTCACTTACTCAAAAGCTCACATTCCAGTAATTGGGTGTTTTTCAGCAAATGTTTTGTTACAAGAACATACCGTTGCGGCTATTTTTTACATTGTGGAAAAAGGCACACCACTGATGGGTAGGGACCTCATGTCTGCATTGCATGTGAGGATTGAGAATAATCAAGCGCTGCCTTTTAATGCTATTCCTGACATTACACCTCCAGTGACAGTGTTTCAGTGCACTGTTGCGGATTTAACAGATTTTGGATGTGCTAGGAATTTTGTACACCGCGTAAAGCTGGATGAAACAGTCACTCCTGTGCGTTACAAGCTTCGTCGGTTGCCACTCTCTGTGCGCAGTGCTGTGTCAGAGGAGTTAAATTGCTTACAAGCAGCTGGGGTGATCGAACGTATTGATGCTTCTGCATGGGTTTCACCAATCGTTGTTACACAGAAAAAGTCTGGAAAAATCAGGATGTGTGTGGATCTCCGAGGACCAAATAAGGCAGTAATTGTTGACTCATTTCCATTGCCACATATGGAGGAATTGCTCACTGCTCTTAAGGGTTCTACTATTTTTACTACTATTGACTTGACAAATGCTTACTATCAAGTACCGCTGCACGAGGACAGTCGCAATCTCACTGCCTTCATTACTCATGATGAACTGTACAGATTTTGCCGTGTTCCCTATGGACTGGCATCAGCGCCTGCAGCATTCCAAAAAATGATGACAAACATTCTGGCCGGCTTATTCGGGGTAGAAAGTTATCTGGATGACATTATTATACACGGACGCAGGGGCGCCGCTAGGAGAGGAAAAGTTAGGATGATTCTAAGGGCCCAAGCAGTTTTGGGGCCCCCAGAGATATTATAAGGGGCCCTAATGACACTACCCAAAGCATCCCTGCAAAGGTTGCCATAGGGCCCCTGCCAGCCAGCGGCGCCCCTGCACGGACGTGACATGCCTTCTCATGATAAAACACTGCAAGCAGTCTTACAACGCTTAGAGGCTGCTGGCCTACAACTAAATAAAGACAAATGTTGTTTTCGACAAACCAGCCTACTGTTTTTAGGGCATACAATGTCAGCTGAGGGTCTTCGTCCAGATGAGTCACGAGTGCAGGCAATAATCAACGCACCTGCACCCTCAGATGCTTCTACTTTGCGCTCTTTACTGGGACTTATGTCATGGTACAGTAAATTTATACCCGATTTTGCCACTGTGGTAGCTCCAGTACGAGCATGCCTACAAGCTCCAAGTGGATTCAGTTGGTCAGATGAAGCTGAATTAAGTTTGACTAAGGTTAATCAGCTGCTGGCAAACAGCCCTTCCTTGGTGCTATTTGACCCTAGTTTGCAAACCATTGTCTCCACAGATGCTTCTGATTACGGTCTGGGTGCTATTCTTTCCCAAGTCAGTTCAGATGGGATTGAACGTACTGTAGCCTTCGCATCACGCACCCTGTCTGCTGCCGAGCAAAAATATGCTACTGTTGAAAAGGAAGCACTAGCATGTGTGTGGGCCGTTGAGAAGTGGCGCACTTATCTTTGGGGTCGCCGCTTTACTTTACGGACGGATCACCAGGCCCTGACGACGCTGCTTACAACTAAAGGTGTTGGCCGAGCTGGACTTCGTGTAGCAAGGTGGTCTGCATGTCTAATGTCATTTAATTATGATGTTATATACCGTCCGGGTTCCCAAAATGCTCCTGCTGATTACCTGTCACGTGTGCCCATGCCTGCTCCATCTACAGATAATGCTGTTTCCTTGGACCATGAGGATGAGGTAGACAAGGATTTTGTCGCTTTTCTGTCTACCCCCTGCAACTCCAAATCTGCTACAGATGTTGATGATGCATGTGCTACTTGTCCTACACTGACCAATCTGCGATCTCAGATTTCAAAGGGCTGGCCTCCTTCAAACAAGGGACTGAATACTGAGCTGTTACCATACTATCAGCTGCGATTTGAACTGTCTGTCAAGAACAACTTTGTTTTCCGGGGGTCACGGCTAATTGCACCTGTTGCCCTTCGCACTACACTTGTCTCCATAGCACACGAAGGTCACCAGGGGGAGCCGAGAACCAAGCAGCGCCTCCGTGATCTTTATTGGTGGCCAAGGATGGATGCTAAGGTTCATGATGCTGTGCGTTCTTGTCACGTATGCCAACTCAATGACAAAACTGTTAAGTCACAGCCTGCACCTCTCCAGCCAGTACCGCTTCCAAATGGACCATGGCAGAAGGTAGCTGTGGCTATAGTCGGGCCAATTGAAACCGCTGCACCTCAGTGCAGATTTGCTATTACATTGACTGATTATTACAGTAAATGGCCTGAAGTATCGTTCACTCGCACCATCACTACGGATGCTGTGATTTCATTTCTGTCATCCATATTCAGTCGCCATGGCAATCCATTGAGCATAGTTACTGATAATGGTGTTCAGTTTGTGTCTGCTTCCTTTGCTGCTTTTCTGGAAAAGCATAATATACGCCACCACCGTTCTTCTCTCTACTACCCAGCAGCTAATGGTGCTGTAGAGAGGTTCAACCGCGTTCTCAAACACACCATACAAATGGCCATCCAACAGCATCAACCATGGAAAACTGTTGTGACTGATTTTCTGCAGATCTACCGAGCTACTCCTCACGCTGCTACTGGCACTTCATCTTTTCAGCTCCTTTTTGGCTGGAAAATGCGCACAAGGTTGTCTATTCTTCCATCTCCTTCTGCATGCTTGAGCAATGATGTATCGGTGCGTCAAAGAGTCACAAGGATGCAAAGCAAAATGAAACTGTACACTGATGCTAAGCGTGGTGCACAAATTCCTTTCTTTCAGGAGGGAGATAAAGTGAGAGTTTATCACAAAGACATACACTGATGAATTGGCATAATACACATTTACCTGACTAATAAATTGTTATGATTTGAATTGTTCAAGGGCGCCACGGTGGCGTAGTGAGTAGCACGTTCGTCTCACAGCAAGAAGGTCGCTGGTTCGAGCTTCGGCTGGGTCAGTTGGCATTTCTGTGTGGAGTTTGCATGTTCTCCCCGTGGTTGCGTGGGTTTCCTCCGGGTGCTCTGGTTTCCCCCACAAGTCCAAAGACATGCGGTATAGGTGAATTGGGTAAGCTAAATTGTCCGTAGTATATGTGTGTGAATGAGTATGTATGTATGTTTCCCAGAAATGGGTTGCGGCTGGAAGGGCATCCGCTGTGTAAAACAAATGCTGGATAAGTTGGCGGATCATTCCGCTGTGGCGACCCCGGATTAATAAAGGGATTAAGCTGACAAGAAAATGAATTAATTAATGAATTAATTGTTCAAACTGATTTCGTGTTATTATCTCTAGTAGATTACGTTAAATCCATAACACCACAAGCCCCTGTACAGGTTAGTAGCGGACTAAAACACAATAGACAGAGCAGTGTGGCACGCTATACGATGTCCTTTAGAGATCCGACTAACAATTGGCATTATTCAAGTATACTCAGACTGTATAAGGCTATCTAAGGGCATAGTTCTTCATCTCTAAACTCTGATTCAGTAGATAGAAGATCTGATGGGGACCGCACAAAAAATATTCTAATCTGAGTAAGTAGGGTTCTGCCTGATTAAGGATAGCAGTTAATCGCCTCTGTTTAGTGACCAAGACTGACATGCTTGTGTTGAAGAGATTGTATACCCGGCCGGTGCAAGACTCAGGATGTTATAGGAATCTGAATGAACGAGAATAATAAACAATAACGAATCAAAGAGAATATTCAATCATAGTCTAAATTAATATTAAAAGGAAAGAAAATAAGCTTATCAATGTTTTATAATTGGAGTCAGATAAAACGAGGATAAACATATTAATCTTCTAAACACCTCATACTAAAACTGGAGTTACACAGTAAAATCCTCAGAGTAAAATTTACTCAGTTTAGAGAA
>CAIGQQ010010061.1:0-10048 GCA_903798035.1 Danio albolineatus
ATATTCTTTTTTTATTCTTTTTTTTTAATATAGGCAAAATATGGAAGAGGTTAAAACCAGCAGTGATACCAAAGACATGAGGATCACATACAAGGTGACACGCTATCGTTAAAACTTACTTCTGCGTTTCTGTTCTTGTTTCCTCGCTTTGCTTTCTGGCAGTTTAATTCCACAAAGAGTAAAGAGCAGAAATGAGAAATACATATCACCCAAAGAATTGAATTGTCTTTGATTCCAGTTTGTCTGTTGTGAAAGCTCATTTTTGCCATGGAATAAAGAAGTATGTTGCAGTTCTTACGTTTTTCTTATGTTCTTCTTTCTCTGAAGCTTGTTTTGTGTCTCAGGTGGGATGCAGCTCTATGCCTGTACTGACAGATGTAGGCAATCCACCCAGCAGTCCAGACAACATCTATGTTACCATGGTAATAAAGAAATATATGAAATACATAAATTATATTTTATTGTATGTGCGTGATTGTATGGGTTTATTTCCCCTGATTCTGCTTAATCTCTGTGATGAGTTAAATTTGTTTTGTTTGAATTAATTTAACACACTTAATTACACTTTAAAAGAACTGCACTTAAACACTTAAAGGGATAGCTCGCTCTCAAAAAAAAAGAAAAAAGAAAAGAAAAAAGAAAAAGAAAATACTGTCATTATTTATTCACCTTTTACTTGTCACAAACCTGTTTGAGTTGAGTCTGAGTCTTTGAAGACAAAGTTTGAAAAAGGTTGGAAACCTGCAACCATTGACTTCCACAGTATTTGTTTTTCCTACTATAAATGTCGTTGGCTAACATTTACCAACATTCTTCAAAATATCTTTGAACTACAACAGAAATAAACTCAAAGGTTTGAAACCACTGGCGGTTGAGTAAATGACATGACTTTCATTTTTGGGTGAATTATCCTTTTAAGTGCACTTTAAATCTGTTTAACACACCAAAGTATTAACACATACAGTGAGTGATAGACCAGAATGACCACTACCGCTGCGTGTGCCGGTGCCACGGGACAAAGGAAATAGTAAAATGTGTTTTAGGTGCAACAGCCTTTTGCAACACTAAATAATTAAAGTGTTTACATATCAAAGTACAGTTTTTAATCCAACCCCTGCCGGTCCAACACCACCCTTCCGCATGGGAGTCAGTTGCTCAACCAAAGAGGCTAAAAACCATGGCCTCTAACGTCTGTTGCTAGAGCACCTTTTTATAGAAGTCAGAGGAGCGATGTTGACCTGCACAGCACATCACTAGCTGGCCTCTGCTGCATTCACCGCCCTAAACCTCACACCCATCCGGGTCACGACACCAATGTAATCCCTCTGGTCCTACACCACCTAACCCGCTCTAAACTGGGATTGAAGCGGCGAACCTCCGCATGGGAGTCAGTTGCTCTACCAAGGAGGCTAAAGACCATGGGCCCTAACATCTGTTGCTAGAGCACCTTTTTTTTAGCTGGCCTCTGCTACATATATTTAAAAAATTTATAACACACTTCAGCTTGCTTTAAACTATTTAATACACTTACCTTCAATATTTGTTTAACAACTGACATAAAAAAATAGCTAAATGTATGTAAGTACACAATGTATCTTTTCAATTCTTACTTTTTAAATTGTTTAGCACACCAAGGTACACTTAAAACTGTTTAACACTTTAAGGAACACTTTAAACTGTTTAACACTTTAAAAGGAGTTTTAAACTATATTTACAGTAGTTAACATTAAGTAGCACTCCACTCTTGGCCCCGTCCCACTCACTACACACTGATAAAACAATTAAGTTTCATTTTAAACTATATAACATTTTAAAATTCACTCTACATTTTGATCAGTTATTGCAAAAAATTTCTTTTATAATGACATGGTTATCACATGCAATTATTAATAATAATTAATTATACTTGATTTAAAAGCCTAGCCCCAAACCAAACCAAACCTTAACAGTATGCTGTACGATGTTAAGATTATGCATTAGTGAATTATACTTTGACAAAAGAACCTAAATTCAAGTATTATGTAAAGTACTTATTAAATGTTATGTTCAATTGGGCTATATGTAGATTCTTTTTCTTTTGTTACACATCCAACCGCTGATCTCCTATCAACAACTGTACTCATAAACTAGTCTTTGAAATGGTACTGTATAGGTATAAGATATAAGGTATTTCCCTTGTTTATTTTTTACAAGTTAATAAAGCATTGGTTCTCTTATCCAACTTTAATTGAACCTAATTGTCTTTTCAAATTCTGTAACCATCCACCAGCACAGATGCAACAGAATTGATGTTTCAGCAGTGTATTTTAATACAGTATTACCATATAGATTAAACAATTTTTTGTGTCATTTACTTCAGATTATTGTTTTTTAACAGCTTTGAATACTGGCCTGATTTGGCAGCTGTTCTGCCAAAGTGAGGAAAAACGTTCAAGTCATTTAAAAGATGTAACAGAATGCATTTTGTGCTGAAACAATTCCAAATGATGAACAGTTTAGCTCCAGACTGATGTCGTGCTTACTGTGGTAGGGAAAGAACGACTGAAGTATTGAAAAACAGAATGCAACACATAAAAGATTCTTTAAAAACTATTTTCTGAGTACAGGTGTGTTGAGAAGTTGACTAACATACTCAAGCTCATTAATTATAAATTAATAACAAGTTTGTGTACTTGTATTACTTGTTAAATGTGTCCAATTAAAACTTCATGAATACAAATGTTTAATAACAAATCCATTTATATACATGACAATCACCATTTATAAAGGTTTCAGCAGAACTTTATTTTACAAAATTATAGCAGTATAAAGATGTACTTTTACATGTATTTTGTATTACATTTGCAATAATTATTTCACAAAATTGCACGTATTTGACTAAATTAAGCATACCTGTATATTTAATTTTCAATTTGATTTACTTCATTTAGCAAAATAATAAAAGCAGTTTTTTATACACTTTAACAAAATATATACACTCACTAGCCACTTTATTGGGTACACCTTACTAGAACCGGGTTTGATGCACTATTGCCTTCAGTACTGCCTTGATCATTCATGGCATTGATTTAACAAGGTACTGGAAATATTCCTCTGAGATTTTGGTCCATATTGACATAATAGTATCACGCAGTTGCTGAAGATTTGTTGGCTGCACATCCATGATGCGAATCTCCCGTTCCACCACATCCCAAAGGTGCTCTATTGGATTGGATCTAGTGACTGTGGAGGCCATTTGAGTACAGTGAACTCATTGTCACGTTCAAGAAACCAGTCTGAGAGGATTCGCACTTCATAACATGTTGTGTTATCTTGCTGGAAATATTCATCAGACGATGGGTACACTGTGGTCATAAAGGGATGGACACGGTCAGCAACAATATACTCAGGTTGGCTGTGGCGTTGACATGATGCTCAATTGGTACTAATGAGCCCAAAGTGTTCCAACAAAATATCCCCCACACCATTACACCACCACCAACAACCTGAACCATTGGTACAAGGCAGGATGGATCCATGCTTTCATGTTGTTGACGCCAGATTCTGATCCTAGCATCCGAATGTCGCAGCAGATATCAAGACTCATCAGACCAGGCAACATTTTTCAAATCTTCTATTGTTTAAATTTGTGAGAACTGTTGCCTTTCTATCAGCTGGAACCAGTCTGGCCATTCTCCTCTGACATCAACAAGGCATTTGTGCCCACAGAACTGCCGCTCACTGGATATTTTCTCTTTTTCGGACCATTCTCTGTAAACCCTAGAGATTGTTGTGTGTGAAAATACCAGTAGATCAGCAGTTTCTGAAATACTCAGACCAGCCCGTCTGGCACCAACAACGATACCACGTTCAAAGTCACTTAAAACACCTTTCTTCCCCATTCTCATGCTCAGTTTCAACTGCAGCAGATCGCCTTGACCATGTCTACATGTCTAAATGCATTGAGTTGCTGCCATGTGATTGGCTGATTAGAAATTTGCGTTAACGAGGAGTTAGACAGGTTTACCTAATAAAGTGACCGGTGAGTGTAAGATTTTATTATTATTACATACTGTATTAATCTATTTCTGGTCACACTTTATTTTAAGGCACAATTTAGGCTATTGATGAATTTCTAACTAAAGAAAAAAAACTATAATTAGCTGCTTAATAGTTATTAAAGTATGGGATTAGCCATAAGGATGTAGAATGAGATCATACTTTATAAGGGATAATAATATATCTTGATAATAGGCAGGAAATAACCCAATATTTAATGGTGTTACCCAATATCTTTATGACATGCATCTTCAATACTGTAATTGAAATTATAAGCATGTGCATTCACAGTTAGCAAAATAATGTTTATATGTGTGTGTTTTTGTCAACCTCTGGAAACAGCACGGTTTCCCCTTTCCTCCTGTCGCAGCTGGACACAGCAGACGACTTCCTTCAGAATGGCAGCCAGAGAATGAAGACCCCGTATACTGTTTACCTGCTGCCATCGAGATCAAGAAAAACTGATCATGCTGCTTGGTTCAAAACACATACAAAATGGGACACAAACAGAATGATTCATTATTTAAATAGATGAGAGCATAAAATATTTATACTGTCAGATAGTTGTTGTTTTTAAGTGCCTGAGGCATTTCTTTTTTTTTTTCATTTATTTCCCCTTACTATTATTATTATTATTATTATTATTATTATTATTATTATTATTATTATTAAGCAAAACATAATTAGTCCACATTTTTACATGAAGAATTAGAGTAGTCACTTTTCACTCATTTAAGGAAGAAGCGCTTATTGTCGTATCAAATAGACTAAAGGGATAGTTCACCCAAATAATTACAGTTTATTTTCCTTATTTTAAACCTTTGTACATTTCTTCTGTTAAAAACAAATGAAGATATTCAGAAATAAATTCTGGTAACCACGAACTTCCTTTGTTTTTGTTCTTTGTACTATAAAAGTCAAAGGTTACAGGGTTTTCAGCTTTGTAAGGCTGTTTTTTTAACTACAGCGGTTCTGAACTGTAGTTCTGCCGAATGACTAAAAAGTTATCAGTATGATGGTAAAAAACTTATCTTAAAACTTAACTTAACTTATCCTTCTGCAAACTTATACCAAAAGCGGAAATAAGGGCAGTATTAATAGCTTTAAATGTGGGAGAGCGTTGCTATTATGTGATTATATTGTGTTGCAATATGGAGCCATTAAATGTTGATGTTAAATCAAAAGTAATTGACAAATACTTGAAAATGAGATGATTTAATGACAATAATTCTCTATGGTTACCACTGAATTAGTTACAAATAACTGTATGAAACAATAAAACATGAAATTATATAAACATATGATAATAATTGTACCCAGCTTAAATGTAAATTAAAGTTACCAGAGAGAGAGAGAGAGGGAGAGAGAGAGAGGGGGAGGGAGAAAGAGAGAGCCAGAGCAGGAGCCCAGAGAAGGCCAGAGCCAGAGAAGAAAAGAGACAGAGCTGAGTATAACACCTTCCTTTGTACCTTTCTTGACCATGTGACCAAAGCCTAAATCCTGAGACATTCAAACTGACCAATCAACATGTGTCTACATTATCAAACCCCCACAGTCCACAAAGCAGTTCCTAATTTCATCAGGAATTTGTACGAGCCCTTTTTGGGGAAAAACACATGTTCTGCCATATAAACAAATGCATATAATACTGTTCATCCCTACAGCTTTCTTAAAAATAGCTTCTTGTGTGTTCAACAGAAGAAAGAACATCATAAAAATTTGCAACTGTTTGAGGTAGAGCAAATAGTGAGTAAATGTAATGTTTTGGGGTGAGAATCGTGTAAGAATCCTGTAAGAATCGAAGTACAGCCCCAAAATACCACTTCATTGTAATTTCAATTCTTTTACACGTTCACAGTTTCCTTCAAACACAAGGTTTTTAATGCAATTTTGTATCATTCATTATTATTATTATTATTATTATGTTTTTTTAATAGTCATATATTGTATGTCATGGGAACACACGTCATGTGCATGTATCCCAAATTTAAAAAATAAAATAAAATCTAAATATGTTTATTTTATTTTCAGCGTTCATTTTGTCCTAATTGCACTCGTTTCACAGACTCGCTGTCTCTGAAGATTGCCCAACAAAATGTCCCTGATGTACTGACAGAGCAAAAGTGGTTCTGGGTAAGTATTATACTCAAGTATTCATGCGCACTTCGTCCTTTGAGATTTAAAGGAACCACAAACCAAGAGTTGCAACAAACTAGTGGCTAAACCCATTATTGGTATTAAGACATTGTTTCTGTTAATGTGCAAAATGACGCTGGCATGCCTATGTTTAAAAAATGGATATATTTTTTAATATGATCATCATCACTATCGCATTTTCCAGCATCATTTATCTTCTCACCTGCATCCAGCTCATCTGTAGTGCACTTTGATGTCCATTAGTGAGGAGATGAGGAGAGGTGGTGCTACTGCAAGCTGCTGCTTCATTTTTTGTTTTGCGTCAACAACCGCGTTGAATTTCTTAGACCGATTTCTGACCATGGCGAACTGAGGTGAGACGTAATATATAAATGCGTATTTTTTAATCGTTTAACAACATTGGTTGTATTAAACTTGCATATTGCTTCTTCAGTGCATTAATAGTATAATGTTGCAAAGTGGTTAGTTTCATCCCTCTTGTACAACAAATCAGAAACAGCAACCATAGTATCAACCAGTTTCCTGCTACAGACACTGCCAGCCATATCATAGCACAAAATGAAAACATTTTCCTTGTTTTTTTGTATGACTGAAACGGAGAAATAGATCTCAAACGCATTTGTTTTATTCTTCTTTTGCGATACTTACATTGCCAGCGACCAAAATGCCAATTTCATTGCATTCTGGGGAAACGCAGTGGGCGTCCGCTTTGAAATTATCCTGTGTTGCAATGGTGATGTTTCTGGGTAAGTAAAAAGAGCTTCTGCTATGGGGGGAATAAATAAAGCACATAATTAAAATGACAATTTTGAAATATCTGTTTGCAACATACAGGCGTCTTTCCCTGCGCCATGTTATTATGATATGTGCGAAGAGAGGATGATAATAAAATCAGGCGTCATTACATACCTATAGCGTTTTATGGTCATTACAGATCACCTGTCAATCACTTTGAGGAATACGGCTGTGGCTCTGTTCAAAGCGCCATCGGTGTTATACCCTGTTGTGAGCGCACTCAGATCAAAATAAGTGCAGAAATCAAAGCAAGACAAACTATGCATTGATTATATGTGCATGTATAGTAAACGAATTTCAAATGTATTATTATGTTTTCTTTTCATATCAGCTGCTGATTATTTTTTAAATATTCTGTTTGGCATTATACAGAGCTTTATGTCATATTGATGGTATACAAATCCATACTGTTTCTGTTTGATTTCAGTGACTCTTTCTTCAAGTAACATGGCTAGACCAGTAGGTGGCAGCTAATTAATGTGTTTATGAACGAGTCGTCATTTAACAATTCCGCTGATTTATTCAGGCAAGAACAAAACCTGTGATTCCGTTCACGTTTCGTTTGGAAATATTTAATTGGACATTTAAATAACAACAACAACAACACTTAAGCAATAAGCTTTTCTTTGCTAATATCAGTTCAGCCTGTCCATTAACAATAATTTTTATGACATCATGCCCGTAGCCAGGGGGGGTTCGGGTGGTTCGAACGAACCACCCCCCACGGCCAAAAGGCCCAGAATTTGTCCTTTTAATTATTTTATGTAATTTAATATTATATAATATATTTATTATATAATTATTATAATATATTTATATTGAATATATATTGTAATAAAGTGTAATTTTAAATAATTATGGCCAGTAATTCAAATCCCATGGAGCCTCAAAGCCATAATAATGTGACGCGAGTCACGTGACAACCCGGAGTGCTAACGTTTGAATCTGTGATGCGAAATCCTCATCCATACTGAGTAATGCTATGGGGTGAAAAGAGCAAGAGAGGCGGAAAAGAAAGCAGGCAGTGGCGTGTTTATTGCAAAATATTGAACACATGTTCAAAAAGACTGCTAAACAGGGTAAGGCTAATGTTACTTAATTGCTATGAGAATCTGTCCCTATCCATGAGGTTCTAGGCTAACTGGCCGCATTAGCCGGGACGTCATGTACATTTATTGATTTGTCCATTAACTTACATGTCCTCCCTCTCCCTATTTTTCATTTTTTTTTTAAAAATAACTGTCCGATGAAGCCTTTAACGGCAAGCGGAGTCCTCAGCCGTCAGATGTCACTTCACAGCAAAAGGCGCTAATTCAGTCACGTCTGTGTTTTTGAGGCTGTTTGGTCACTTCATTCGTTTTATTCTGATCAGATATAAATCCGATCGCTCAAACAATTTCAGAAGGTTATCTGGGATGCATTCCAGATGAAACTGGACAGGTCTACTCATTTTTTTTAGACAAAATTATTATATTATATTATAATAAAACAAATTATGACCTGGAGAAAATCTGACCTGAGAAACACCTGCAGGTGCAGATGTTAGAGAAACACCTGTAGATGCACTTTTACAGCCAAACACTTGTAAAGTGTGCAAAATTCTATTAAAAACATATTTACTAAAAGCATAAAACCAGTGTTCTAACTTTTCTTCATCTGCCAAAAAAATAAAATAAATATATATATATATATTAGGGCTGTCCAAAAATTAATCGTGATTAATCACATCCAAAATAAAAGTTTAACATAATATTTGTGTGTGTACTGTGTATATTGTATTATGAATATATAAATACACACATGCATATACTTGATAAAATGTTGGTTTATATTTAGATGTATAAAAAATATATGTGTATGATACAAATTTTACATTTGAATATGATGTAACTACTTTGATGTAACTTTTTTATATATAGTTTTGGCTTCTATGAATGTGTTTATCACATATACATAATAAGTATATATAACACGCACACATATTATGTCAAAAAAACTTTTATTTTGGATGTGATTAATCACGATTAATTTTTGGACAGCCCTAATATATATATATATATATACCTACCCTATATTTAGGCTTTTGTCTTAATTCATCAAATTGTTTTCTTTAATTTGTTTAAGTATTTGTTGTATTTTATTACTATTTTCTTTCACTTAATTTAAATGTTAATTAAGTGAAAGAGTTAAAATGTTCAATTAATATCAAATGGCAACATTACATTACAGATGTGCAGCATGCACCTGTAGCTCTTTGAAAAGAGATGAAAAATAAAAGACAATATAATATTTCGTTTGATTTCAAGGCAATTTTTTTTTTTTTTTTGGGAAGAGTATGTTATAAACAAAAAATAATTTACCCTATAATGGCAGTAATCAAGGAGCCTGTCATATTATAAGTAAAGCACAAACGCTTCTGTAGCCTGCATTTTTTAAAAACTTGACTTAACTTTTTGTGAAAAAATTAATAAAAGTGTCAAACACATAATGACAATGATAACGCCTCCGTTTTTTCCCCCATCATTTCTGTTTAACAGAGAGAAGATTTTATCAACACATTAATCATAATAGTTTTAATTAATCATTTCTAATAACTGATTTATTTTATCTTTGCCATGAAGACACTAAATAATATTAGACTAGATATTCTTCAAGACACTTCTATACAGCTTAAAGTGACATTTAAAGGCTTAACTAGGGTAATTAGGGTAACTAGGCAGGTTAGGGTAATTAGGCAAGTTTTTGTATAATAATGGTTTGTTCTGTAGACTGTCGAAAAAATATAGCTTAAAGTGGCTAATCATTTTGACCTTAAAAAATTACAAACTGCTTTTATTCTAGCTGAAATAAAACAAATAAGATTTTCTCCAGAAGAAAAAATATTATCAGACATACTGTGAAAATTTCCTTGCTCTGTTAAACATAATTTGGGAAATATTTAAAGAAGAAAAAAAAATCAAAGGAGGGCTAATAATTCTGACTTCAACTGTATATACATATATGTGTGTGTATGTGTGTGTGTGTGTGTGTGTGTGTGTGTGTGTGTGTGTGTGTGTGT
>CAIGQQ010010063.1:0-16168 GCA_903798035.1 Danio albolineatus
TTTTTTTTTTGTCATTGCAGTTGCAGTCAAAATATGGGACTAAACGGCCACAGACCACATAATTTACAGGGCCGTGGGAGACCACCTAAAACACGCACCTGGAAGGACTGGTGGTGGCAGACGCACAGCTGGAAAAAAAACTAAGCTGGTGCTTTTTTGTTGTTGTTGTTGTTGTTCATGTTCAGTTGTTCATTCATGACCAATAAATGTTTTGTCCTTAATTTTGTCTGTTGTCCTTTTTTGAGAGCAAATATTAGTCTAATAAAATTATACAGTACTTTTTAAACAAAATATTGAATTTATGAATTAAATAAAATTCCTCTAAAACGTTTAGAAGATTGCTTTATAAAAGTATTTCTCACGAACTGGAAGTCGTCTTTTTACCTTTCATTTACAACCAAATTTAGACCTAAAAATGACGTCTTTTTAAAGACGTCTTTTCGACGACATGAAAAAGACGTCTTTTCACCTTTCACTTTCTCACCTGTTTTCCACGTTATTTCGACGTCTGACAATGTCGTCTTTTCAACGTCTTTTCGACGACTTTTTGCTGGGTGGGTCTATATATATATATATATATATATAAATTTCAAACATTTACAGACGTAATGTAATACTGACAGCTGTAAAATTGCAATGAAAGCAGTGTAACGTAAACACAGATTCCTTGCATTTTCATATAATTAAAATGAGATTTATGCTCATACCAACCCTTTTATCTTTCTGAATTTTCTAATTTCTTACTACCACCTTTTGTACACGTGTAATCAAAGCTGCACATCGCCCACCGTACTTCGGTGACGCTGAGTCAAAACAACACTATTGCTGGGTCATCTTTCGCGGGCATTTTTGGATCAGCAGCAGGAGGAGGAAGCCAGACGCTTTTCGAGCAGGCTGTCTTCGGCATTTCAGGTGAAATAAAGGTTTGTATTCGTATTAGTATAATTTCTCATCATCGTATCATTTCGATACCTAATGGCAAAACGTACTTTTCTGAATCTAAAATATCTTGTTTGATGAATCATAGCCTTATGATCCAATGGCGGCTCACGCACGAGTCGGTTTCGGCGAAGTATTTTTATTTTGTGACCCGCATGAACGTTTTTATATTATATATTGTCGCGTCATCTAGAGTTTAGTCACAGTAGGGCTACTACGGCTAGCTGCCATAGGGCTAGGCTATCTGTACCGTGCCCGTTGCCCGGTTGTTTTGATGAGTGCCCGTGCTGCGTCTGAGCGCGGTTCGTTTCGCCCATGCCCGGTAAGAGGAGGGCCAAAGCGGGCTTTGCATGAAGTTTGAGCCCTAACCCCACCCGAGCGCTGAACTGGTGTACCTTGACTGTGACTGGTTGGTTCAGAAGCTCCAAATTTCTCGCTGACCTGCAACTCAGCTGTAATCTTGTACTGGTCCCAATAAGCACACGTGAACATTTCTCCGCGACAGAAGAGAAAAATCAGCAAAAGGCTACAGAAAGCCAATCGTCCCCTCATCGCAAACTACTTAAAATAATGAACCATAAAGCAATGTTTATTGTTCGGATATCACTACTGCTTTCTACAGAAACACTCAAAACAGAACAAACAACCTTTTTGAATGTGATGCTTTAACTATGAATAAATTTCAACGTGTTTTGAGGTAAAAACTATGGATTTAAAACCACGAAAAAACGTTTATTTATTTAACTAGTCAACAACTATTTTTAATCAATTTGTAGACTTTTGTAGGCTATGTTGCAAAAAATAGGCTGCATCAATTTTCATGAGAAACCATTAAACTGCAAGCTAATTTGTTGAGTTGGTGGGACTCATGGTTGGAGAATAGTGATATCTATTTAAATTAAATATTAAGTAAAGTTAAGATCAATAAAAAAACGTTTCTAAAGAAATTTGTGAACTATTTCCTCAAGAATGTTTTTGCATTGATGTAGCAAAACAAAGTTTTAATCCATTTTTTTTTCTTGCAGATTTGAATTCAGAACCACACTACACTGTCATGGTGGCAGGGCCACTGCCTTTTGCTTAAGGTAAACACTTTTGTCTCATCTACCTTGTATATCAAATTTTTTTGCTGCTATCTTAAAATGTTTTACTTTCTTTTTTGGGACACTGAAAGGAGAAATGATGGTTGAATAATGCATCATAAATAAAACTGTTTGCAGAAATTAAGTTCTGTTTTTATGTTTTAGGTGATCTCATTGTGCTTTGATGGATTGTTTTATACATAAGTTAAATGAAAGTCAGCTTCCAGAACTTACTGTTTTTAAGGTAAGTTTTCTGTTCTGTCCTATTTGTCTTGTGCTTTTGTGCAAATAGTGTAACACAAAACTGTAAAATATATTATTTTTCAAACATTTATAGATGTAATGTAATACTGACAGCTGTAAAACTACTCATTTGTTTAATTGCAATGAAAATAGTTTAACGTAAACACAGATTCCTTGCATTTTCATTTAATCAAAATGTGATTTATGCTCATAGCAGCCCTTAGTCAAGCATACGTTCTTGTTGCAAAATAAATTGGATAATTGACAATGTGTAGATGAAATGTGTAGAATTATTAAAAATGCCCACAGTCTAATTCAGGTTTTCATGTGTATTGTGTGTTCATACAAATTTTTAAAATGTATTTGCAGGTAACATGGTATGCCCAAAGTTGAAATAATAGACCAGGTTCATTGAAGAGAGGCTGAGGAACATACGGAAGGCACTTGAGAAGGCCACAAGGAGAGAAAGAAGATGCACCAAGCAGGACAGTCATGCCAGGTAATGAGTAGACTTTATTTTTAAAACAGTAGTTAAAAAAAATCTGCAATTCCCGTAACTTTAAGATGTCAAGAGAAAAGGATTTTTTTGTTTAGCTCATACTTATACTCATACTGCCCATACTTGTATTATATTAGGAAGCCAAAACTTTTCAGACATGATTTGTAGGCCAATCAAAGGCTCTGTGCATACGCACACCTTGACTCTCCCACTCTGATAGACATTTTTTCATTTTCATTATCTGTCCTTTAGGTTGGAACAAATATGGTGGAGTACCTCCAGCAGACTGAAGCATCAAGCCTTTTCACTTATGCCACTTCAAAATGGACACATTGACTCCCAGCCATTTGTCATCCTGCAAGGAGAAGCTTTGGAGCTAAGGACTTTATTGCCTTTTCAGCTGCAACCCAGCACAAGGAAACACCAATACACACTAATTCACACACATACACTACGGACAATTTAGCTTACCCAATTCACCTATACTGCATGTCTTTGGACTTATGGGGGAAACCGAAGCACCCGGAGGAAACCCACACCAACCTGGGGAGAACATGCAACTCCACATAGAAACGCCAACTGACCCAGCCAGGACTCGAACAGCGATCTTTTTGCTGTGATGCGACAGTGCTAACCACTGCACCACCGTGTCACCATGAGGTAGCATTTTAGCAGTTAAATTTTATTTGCATACAGGTTTTGTTTATTTTTGTATGTAAACAGTTTTATTGCTTGAGGAAGAGTATTACATTATGTTCACACTCTGATGGATATTAATGACATTTTTGTGCTAGCAGCACAAATGAATATATTATGAATATATGGTTCATAATATAGACTAAAAACACTACTTTGTAACAAACAATTGTTGAGGTATTTTGGAATTTTAAATTTGATGTGCATATGGATGTTTTTTTGTAGTTAAGGATCTTTTTAAATGTTAAAACATTTGGCAGTTTAAATTGATGTTTATGTGAATTCATATGAAATGTTTAAAATGTTTATGAGCAACCCATAAATATAAAAATTTAATTGTTTTGAATGCAGTTCATAATTGGTATTTAGTTCTGTATGATCTCTGATGTAAAGTGTATTTACAAAGTTTAATATGCTGAAAAAATGTAATGAAACAAACAAAAAATAAAGCTAATACAATATTCGTCTGTTTGTGTTTTATGTGGTTAATAATTTTAAAAGAAAACCAAAAATTACATTCAAAAATATAACCTATTAATTAAGTCAAATTAACCTATTATTTGAGTAAAAATAACCAATTATTGGGTAGAAAAAACAACCCATTTTCGGGGTTAAAAATAATAACCCAAGTACTTGGGTTAATTTAACCCCTGATGTGTTCTGTCCTATATTTACCCAGCAGTAGGGTTAAAAACAACCCAATTTGGGTAGTTTTTAACACTGTGTTTTTTAGAGTGTATAGTGCACTATACGCTGTCCTGTCAAGCTTCAAAACAGATGTCATCAAGCTTACAAGTTTGTTTTCCTGTTAAGCCATGGTGAACCTGTCTACATTTCAGAAACTACTGTCGGATTTTAGAAATGTCACCACTTTTCCTGTAGTTTATTTGGAGACTTTGTGCAGCAGGAAGCAAAGCCACTTCAGAGAAGTGTGTAGGTGTCAGAATAAATAAAAGGCAGTGGTGAGGCAGGACAGGGATCCATATCATTCCCTTATTTTGTGTCAAGGAACAAAATTAGTTTCCGCTATGCAAGGACTTGCTGTCAGAAGTGAGACAGAAAACTAAATGATATTGCCAACTCAATAAGCCTTCGGCATATTATTCATTATTCAATACTTCTGTCACATTATTCACATTTTTGCGTAGGTGAGAGTCAACGTTATTTTCTGACAGTTATTGAGTGTTTGAGGTTTAATTTAGACTATAGATGATAAGTTGAGAAACAGTAATGTCCAAATTATTAACTGACCAAATGTGTCTTTCTAATTGTATGGCATTAAACATTAAATAGCATTAAAGTAAATTAACTTAAGTATCTAACATTACAAACAGAATGATTGAACATTTAATGTTCTACTAACTGAAGATGTATGCACTTTATCCAACATGCAGTAAAAACAGTAATGTTACTATGAAATTTAATATAAAATAATTGTTCTAATATTTAAAAAAAAAATAGATTTTTTGACATTTTGGAAATCTTTTTTACAAATTATTGCAATATGATAATTGTCACATCCCCAGCTCGTCACTCCTCATCATCAGCTCATCACTCCCAATCACCCAGACCCTCTTCTGCCTGGATCCCTTACCCTATACAGTACCTTCGTCCCTTCAAAGCCTTCATCTTGTGTCAACCCTAAAGCCAGTTAATAAAAACTGCTTTTTGTACGTTTGACTCAATCTCCTTCTTCTGATCGTGACAATAATTATGCAATTTTAAAACATTAACATAATTTTTCCCACAAGTTAATTTGCTGAATGGAAAATTCTACAAGTATTTATTTATATATATATATATATATATATATATATATATATATATATATATATATATATATATATATATATATATAGAGAGAGAGAGAGAGAGAGAGAGAGAGAGAGAGAGAGAGAGAGAGAGAGAGAGAGAGAGAGCAGTCAAAAATATATAGAATTTGACTGCTCTTTCACAAAGACACAGGATCGCAGGAATTATCAAAACGTATTTATTTACAAACTAAACACTTACAACTGGAACATGAAACACAGGAAACACACAGTAAGACAATTCAATACCGGACACTGGAATGAACAAAAAAACAGGACTTAAATACATAGGACATGATTAACTAATTATATAAAGGGTTGACACAGATGAAACTAATGAACATCAAGGAAACGGTGGGAAACAGAACAAAGGCATTACATGATACAAACAGAGATGCACACGGAGCACAGCACATGGGGGGAAAAACACATGACAAACACGGAGCACATGGAACAACAATAACACAGAACTCACATGACACACACAGAACCTTGACATTATCCCCCTCTTTTGAAGCTGCGTCCTCGAGGGTGACGCCGAGATCCCGGAGGGCCAAGGTAGAGCAGACGGCTCACCCGACCGAGGTAAAGACGTGGGTCCAGGAGCCCGCGACAAAGCCAGAGCGACAGAGGACCAAGGCGTAGCTGGAGGGAGGGAGGAGCTCAAAAGAGCGACAAGGTGCAGTCAAAGAAGAGGAGTCTAGAGGTGTAGGAAGGGTGACAACTGACCAAGGCGGAGCCAGAGGGACGAGGGAGCCTGGCAGAGCTGGTGGGCTGATGACCCAAGGAGAAGAAGAGGGGAGGACAGAGCCAACGTGGAGCCGTAGGGTCGGAGGACTGAGGCAGAGTCTGCAGCTTAGAGGCTGGAGGAGATGACGCTGCAAAACACATTACAAACTGAACACATACATTTATTTACAAACTGAACATGGAATACAGGAATCACATCTAGGAACACACAGTAAAACAATTCAATACCGGACTCTGGACTAAACAAAACACAGAACTTACATACACAGGATATGATTAACTGATTACATACAGGGTGACACACGTGAAACTAATGAACATTAAGGAAATGGTGGGAAACAGAACAAAAGGATCACATGATACAAACACAGTGGCACATGGAGCACAGCACATGGAAAAATCACATGACAAACACAGAGCACATGGAACAACAATAACACAGAACTCACATGACACACACAGAAACCTGAAAATTGAATAATAGAGTTATATAATAAATAGATAATTTATATTTATTTTTTATTAATGTAATTGTTTTTGGAGGGATTTTATGTTATGTTGCATAATTCTTTACGAACAAAACTGTGCACTGTATCATTGTTTCTTTCTTCTGTATTTTTCATTTTTTATTTATTTATTTTCTGTTCACAGTCTTTTCTGGCACATGTTGTTTTTGCTGAGATGTATGTAACTCCCTACGGCCATATCGCCTCAAAGACCCTAAGCTTCTTAAGCTATGATGTTGGGAGTTTTGTTATTTTTTCTCTTCTTGTGTTGCTCTTTTGCGACCTGCATGTAGAAAGATAAGGGTGCAGGTCATAACGAGTTGTTCTCTGAAGTTTGATTTCGGCCAAAAACAAGAAAGGTCTGCTATCATCATGAAAGAGTCTCCTTGTGAAGTGCATCAGTAAAGTAAAATCAGAATATCCATGCACTGTGGAGAGAGACAGAAAAGAAAACAAGAAAAAATGGACCATTTTCACTTTACACATCAAGATGACCAGTGTGAATCCAGAACAAAATGTTCTGTCACATCTCCACCATGTGTAATATCTTTCATCCGGCAGACCTTGATGAACTCATCACAAGCTAAACTAGGAGTCGAAATGAAACAAAATTAAGGGTGGGCTGTTAACATGTGCAATCAAGTGTAATTAAGGTGTGTTATTTGATTGAGCACTTCGATTATTTTGTTCCTGCTCAGACTTGTAGAGAGAGAAAAACATATTGCTGTATATTTTATTTTCAACAAGCATGAGGAACAAAGTGAACAATGATTTGAAACATCAATAATGTTAAGGAGAGTTAACTAATTTAATGTCCCATATTCCCATCATGTTTGTGTGTGTTGTTCGTGTATGCAGGTGCAGTGCAACAAAGATGTTTATAATACGTTTCAAATGGCTCACACGTTACAGTAAGGTTTCATTCATTACTGTTAATGTATATTAAAAAATAAATAAAAACAAGTACTGACAAAGAACTGGTTTATTTTCAGGAACTAATGTAGTATTCACAAAGATGAATAAATACTGTAATAAATGGGTTGTTCATTGTTTAATCATACATTACCTAGCATTACCTATTGAAACCTTAACATAAATTGTTACATTAAGGTGAAAACCATATTATAATTATAATTATAATAATACATATGGCGCCACGGTGGCCTAGTGGGTAGCATGATCGCCTCACAGCAAGAAGGTCGCTGGTTCGAGCCTCGGCTGGGTCAGTTGGCATTTCTGTGCGGAGTTTGCATGTTCTCCCCGTGGTTGCGTGGGTTTCCTCCGGGTGCTCCGGTTTCCCCCACAGTCCAAAGACATGCGGTACAAGTGAATTGGGTAAGCTAAATTGTCCATAGTGTGTGTTTGTGAGTGAGTGTGTATAGATGTTTCCCAGTGATGGGTTGCAGCTGGAAGGGCATCCGCTGCGTAAAACAAATGCTGGATAAGTTGGCGGTTCATTCCGCTGTGGCTACCCCGGATTAATAAAGGGACTTAGCCGAAAAGAAAATGAATGAATGAATGAATGATACATATTATAATCACCAAAACCCTAATTTTAGTATTCATTTAGTATTCATTCAGAAAAGAACCTCAACTGACCATCCAACAGATTGCTGACCCAAATAGACAAACATATATAGAACATTTTATCCTGTCTATTGATATTCAAACCTTCATATATTTCAGATGGCAATTAATTTCTGAAATTTCTGAAAATCGCACCTTATTTTGATGGTCCCTATTAGACATTCTGTTGACTTACATTCTGTAAGTGATATTTACTAATAATTTAGCTTGATGAACTTACAAAAGACGTTCCACTGATGATACATCTGCTTTTAAGTGCATGTCAATTGGATCTTCTAACTTTTAACAGCCTACTAATAATCAACTTCTATTTTAAAGAGAGTTCGTAATTTGTGAAAGTCCAATAGTACAGCTTCAGACATTTTGATTTCAAAAATGTGTTTTTAAACTTGACAAATACAAGTGGATCAGTACCCGCAGTACATTAAATGATTCATATTTTAAATTACAATCTAAAAGAACAACAAGTCTTGGCTACTCAAACAAATCAAAGTAAGACTACTCAATTATTCATCATATGTATGTATGTATGTATGTATGTATGTACAGTATATATGTATGTGTGTATGTATGTATGTACTGTATGAGGCTAAAATGTTCACTATTTATTTATTTATTTTTTAATCTTAACATGTGAGTACTGTATATTGGTCCTTAAACTAAAATGTGAAATATTAAATATGATTGTGGTCAAACCATATGGCAGTTTGGGTTTAGTCCTAATAATCTTAAAAATATAGTCATTTGCATGTGCAGAAAGCCATTTTTACCATATATCAAGTAAAACGTAACATCTAATCAACTGGAACTGTTGAAGTCAACACATCTTTCGAGAGGCAGCTGAAGACAAGCTCTTAGAAGCCCAAAACTCTTAAACCACACACACACACACACACACACACACACACACACACACATACTTGGTTGTACAGTTTGTACAATATATCATTGTATGGATATTTACTGACAAGATGAAATCTTTAGCCCCCTTCCTAGCCCTTTTAAGAGGCCAAATGGCATCACTTTCATGCACTCAGTTTAAATGGCTAATGTCTAAATTGACCCTTCAATGCATTTACATACATACACACATACACACACGCATACACAAATGTGTCTACACTACCCAAGAAAAGTTTTGTCGCCTATCCAAGTTTTAAGAACAACTAATAATAACTTGACTTTGGTATCAGAAGTGGCTTATATGAAAGGCAAAGGCCTCTAGATTACGCTTATTTTACCAAAATAAAATACAATCATACCTTGATTTTTCTAAGAATTTCCAATTATAAGGAAACGAGACATGTCCTCATAAACCACCTTAACAAACTAACACCTACAGCTAGGTCATACCTAAGACTATTTTATCATAAACCACATTTACATGAACACACACAGTTACATGAACAATTAACACAAACAACTCTGCATTGTTTCTTTTCTGTAGCTGTTTAATTAAATCTAATTGTCCAATAAACATGTTATTGTGTTTTACAAATGCTGTTGGCTATTTGATGAATTGCTTTGTTTCCGTTTTAAGTAACTTTGAATACAGCATCTGCTAAATGCATAAATGTAATTTAATGTAAATTAACTTTATTTTCTCTTACATTTAGAGTTCCAGCACTGAAAAAGGATACCAAAGCTGTTCTGGTGTGCGATTTCAATCTGTATCCAAAGATCTTATTCCAATATCATTAAGTACATCAGCTCGCCTGCTGACTCACAATGTCATTTTGTTTGATGGACACAGAGTACCTGCCCTTGAAAGTCTTGTGATTATAATCGCCGTCTTAAGGTCAATAATAAAAACAAAGACATGGAAATGCAGGGTCATCTAAGAAAAAAATCTGCAGTTTAAATGAAAAATATCCTCACCTTCAAGGATATGAAGTAAAAAATTGCATTTCTGACCACATAGCACCAAGGAGCACTTAACTCGCCTGAATAATTCATTTTAACACATACAGTGCCACATTTGTGACTTCTTGTGTCATGTTGCATGGGGGGTTGCAGAAGGAAATGGACTGCATCAGCAGAAACCTTCCCTAACCCAGATCACAGGCCCCATGATGGTTAAATCGCAGGAGCCTTTAACCTTCGTTTCACATTGAAGTGAATTTCCTAACCGAGCAAGTATAAACCAAATGTTTCTGAAACCTATGTCGACCAACTTCTATAGCATGTGATGTTTTTTCTAGCCTTAGGGATGTGCTTCAAGGATTTCTTTCAGTATATCTCCAGTGTTTTGTTGGATAGGAATGATCTAAAAAGCCTTTTGAAAATCTACACAAGTTTGTGTCCTTTAGAAAACCTCATAGAAATCCCAGTTTGAGGAGATTTTTTTTCAGTACATTCAGGAAATATATGCCTTGATATAGCTCAGCTCTCTGGACAAACATACAAACACCTGTGTCAATGTTTACCCTATAGCTGAATTTAAAGCTAAAGGAGATGTTCTCAATGATCTGAGCAGTCAGCTCTAAGCTAGTGCCTTTTACAGCATATGTGTAGATTACCATTCACTGACCCTGGATCTGTGATCAAAGCTTCTTATTCTATCTGTGATCTCTGCTGACGGAGGCTCAGTCTGTGTCCAGACCTCTAGAATCTCCCTCCTTTCCTCCCGATGTGCGATAGGGATCTTAAACACTTCACCAGTGTTCTGCTTTTATCTGGAGCGAGCGCTAATGTGCCTCATTACTTGCCTAGCCATTTTCTCATGCACTGTGGAAGAGCGATGGAGGGAAGGAGCAGGAGGAAGGCAGAGGGGGTTAGAAAACGAGAGATGGGAGAGAACCGCTGTGAGATTTGGAGTACGAGAATGCTCCTTTGGGGTTTGTTTGAGAAGCTGTGGATGGGCGAACTCAGCAAGGTGTGAAATATGCACATTTAGCTCTTTCTGCTGTTGTGTTTTAAGACACAAATTTAAAGATGATGTGGGCTGTGAAAAAAAAAGTGCCATGCAACCATAAGCATAGCTTGCCCACCAGACCCTGCAAAACCCGTCAGACATGTATATTCATTACCTGAAGAAAAATGTTGTAATGTTGTTGTTTTTTTATTATTATTTATTTGGTACACACATAGTAATACATTGTTCTTTTTTGAGTCGGTCTGAACTGGAAGGTGCTGAGTGTTTCAGTGTCTTGATGTACTTCCAACTGAAATGGAATATTGAGTAGGGGGCGAGGCTTTCTTTTTGTGCATCATTCCTCTGTTGACAAGGATAGTTAATATTGGGTAAGCAAGCGCCTTAATGTTTGTTTGTTCGTTTTGTTTGTTTGTTTCAATTAAGAAAATGAATTAAAACTATCTCTGATGTGTTTTGTTTATATTTTAGCCAATTTTGTAAAATTAATTTGTTTATATTTAGCTGTTTAAGCACAAAGGTCCTCTTTCAGTGTGTTTATTTCAACTCTTACAAAATGATCAACCTACTGAAAAATGTGATAAATGAAAGTGTTCACCTGTTTTCTTCAGATGAATTAGCCCTAAAGGGATGTTTTATTGCATGCTCATTGCATAAGCTTAACATTAATAATGAAAATGTGAATTAAAACAAAAGTTATTATGTTTTATCCTTTTAAAGTAATAAATAATATTACAGATAACCTAATAATATATTGTGGAAGTTTTCAATCCTGTTTGTAGATTGCAAAATAAATAAATTAATAAAGAGTCTATGCTATAGGCTTTTAAGTTCAAAAGGTGGAACTTTCTATCCTTGACGACTCCCCCAAATAAAATGTCAAGCTATGCCTTCTGTATGCACACAACCTAAGAATATGATTAATGTGTTGATTCCATGAACTGGTTTTATTCCAGTCAAAAGTATGATTTAATATGACTAAATAACATATACAGTAGATGTAAATAATATGTTTATTTTATCATCCGTTACAAAAAGATTAGAGAACAATACACCTCAGCTATCTGAGTTTGTGAATAAACTTAACAAAATTATTTGGTGCACCTACCATGCAAAAACCTGCAGAAAAAGAAAAAAATTAAACCAAAAATGCTTAAAACTGTCTCTTTCAGTGGTCAGATGTCATGTATAAGACCAAACTGTCATATGGTTTGACCACAATCATGTTTAATATTTCACGTTTTAGTTTAAAGAGCCCTTAATATGCGATTTTGAAAATGAACTTCATGCAGTGTTTACCACAACTCTAAGTGAAGTGAAGTATCCATCTAAGGCTTGAATCTGAAAGTGTGCCATGTTTAAAACTATTGATTAATCTAAAAAAAGAGTCAAATCAGAGGGGTTCAAATGAATTGTTGGGGTAACGAATCTTTAGCCGTGACGTCGATATGGAACTCAAGGCCTGCCCAGTTGTTGCGCGTGCAGACCTGGAAAAATTTGAGGGAAAGTTAATGTTATTTTCTCTACCCAAAGATGTGAAGAGTCAGTGGTTGAAGTTTATTTTTGCAAAAATACTTTAGCATTATACTGTAGCCCCAGCCTTGTGCTGTGTTCCTGTCATTTTTATAACGAGTGCTACAACAATCTACACGCTTGAAACGGGATAGGTTGGCTGTTTGTCAAAGGAATGATCAGTAAAGTCTATTAATGTATGAGACTTTGACAGGAACTTTACAGTACACAGTTCATGGATCAGTTTCTTCCTCCATTTCACAAGTGTAAGTGCAATTAAAATGGTTGCCTCCTTGTTTTCTCTATGCAAAATGTGTATTTAATTGTGTTTTGTTACTTGTAACTGCTCCACGCAGCTTGTAGTGTATCTGGTTAACTCTTTATATTCTCATATCGCGTGTAAAACCTCGCTAAAAACATGCCGCATACCACTTACTTTTGCGGAAATAAATGCGTTTGTGAGCTCACGATCATCTGCTGTTTGTCGTTGCTATAGCTACCATTAGCTTTTTCTGCACACGTGCTGCAGTCAAGTTTTAAAATAGTTCAGTTTTTGCCACTGTGTGGATTAACTCTGAATGTATGTCATGGTTAAGAATAAAGGTGTTTAACTGCATTGCTTTAATGCACTCTTCCATTAGGCTCACACATATACTCTGTACTCTGGCTACTTCAAAATTGTTGATAAGCCATGGTGGGAGTTTCTCTCTGTCTCGCGCTGAATGCAGTCGACCAATAGCAACATACTGGCTTATCAGACCAATCAGCGCAGACTAGCATCGGGCTAAGAAGGGGTTTTGGAACAAATGAATCGCTGAATGAATGATATGTGAGTCGTTGGGATAATTGGGTAAAAATAAATGCATATTATAAGACAATGAAAGCGTTTTTTGAACTTGCATGCATATCAGCCTGTTGTTGGAGACCGCCAAAATCATATTACTCTTTTTGATGCATAATAGGGGCTCTTTAAGGACCAACATACTCACCATTAATAATGGCTTACAACCTGTAAGATACTGGCTGTTTATTTGTATTTATGAATGCATCTTATGTTACTCTAATACAACCCAAAACCTAAAACCTAAAACTAACTACTACCTTGATATATTAAGAAGATGCAAATTAACAGTTTATTGAGACATAGTTTGTTAATAGTGAGAATAAGTGAGAATAAAAATAAAGTGTAACTAGTTCTTATTGTGGATTTGTTTTTATTAAGGAACTTTATTATTATTAAAGTATTTATTATTTTTCTATAGTTTTTAAAGCCTACCAACATACAAAAACTTCTAAAAACATTCAAAGAAATTAGATTCCAGACACTCCAACGTAGAAGACATTTAACTATTTATGGAGTCAAACCTCAAGGTTTCTTCATATTTTAGTATAAAATGAACAAAACTGCTATGAAATGATCTGCCACAGTCGGCCCAAAGGAGTTGCAGACATCGCCTTCAGTGATTATATGCAAGAGGTAGAATTTTATCAACTCCTTCACCACGATTCATGCCATCAAGAGAGGCAGGAGAAAAGGGGAGGGGTTGAAGTTTCGACAGGTGTGAGAGCTTGTTTCACACTAGAGCGCACAGCAAATAAACATACTGGAATTGGTGTGTGTGTTCACGCAAGGCTGGTTCACAGCTGGTTATGAGAGAGAAATGCAGTGCGGTTTTCCTCTTTGACAGTATGAAATAAGAGATGGGAGTGTGGAATACAATATTTATCAGGAGAGACAGCTCCAGCATTTTTTCATAAGCACACACATTCATATTTGCGTAGTAGGCGCAAGCAGCAGGTAGCTTTGCAAATCGAGATTCTTAAAAAATATTAACTTGTCAATTTTAAACATTCACAAATCACTCTGGCCGTAGGATCTAAAAGTACTGTAAGTGATTGAAAGTCAAAGCAAGCAAGACATTATTCACACACTCAGAGCTGTTACAACTTATTTTGGCAGGAAATATTAAATTGTCTGATTTTTAAAAAAAGATTTATTAGACTTAACACAATCATCTTTATCCCCCTGTGATATTTCTCGTATTTCTGTATTCTGTATGATGGTTTTATGAAAACTTGGCTTTGTTGATTGCACCGTGTGACTTTAATTTGGCATGCAAATGTTTTAACATATTAACAAGCAGTCAAGCAGTTTTAATAGAAAAAGGAAAAAAAAAATTAGATTTTCTTAATGTTATTGTATTTGTTTATTTATTTTATTTATTTATTTTTTTCAAAATGGTATTTTTTTCAAAACTATGATAACAATTAGGCTGGTGTACAAAAGCATCGAGGGTACTGGTCTTTGAGCTGAAGATGCACAGAATCGGTTTAATAAATGTCCTGAGCCCTGCTAAAAAGAGAGTGGCAGAGAATGGCTGTCAAATCTATCATAGTGTGGTTGTAGTTCAAATGAGAGCATGATATTGTTTGCGTAAAGTCTGATGCGGCACATATACATTCTGAGCAGCTTTATAGATTTTTTTTCCTCAAAGAAGGGATATGTCATCTGGCAAAGCCACGAGAGCTGATTTCAGCCCTTGTTACCAAGGCAACTTGTCCAAACAACAACAACAACAACAACAACAACACACACACACATATCATATGTTTATTTAATTGTGAACAGAGATTCATGTGTCTGTCTTGACACTGATAGAAAATTAATTTGTAATTTTGGTTTTGCTTGTGTATGTTTTTCTTTTCTATTACAGTGACTAATTTTGGCTTTTAAAGGCATTTATTTATTTACCTGTCCAAAATGTCTTTCTTCTGTGGTACACTTTATTTTGTGGTACACTTTATTTTAAGGTTACATATAGTTACAATTATTCAACTGGGGGATGAGGCTAAATGGGATGAGGCTACTCTCCAATATAACAATTGGATGATAGTTCACCCAAAACATGTTTAAAACCTGTTAGACTTTCTTTCTTCTGCTGAACACAAAATAAAATATTATTAAGAAACCTGGTAATCTGTAACCATTGACTTCCATAGTATTTGTTTTTCTTACTATGGAAGTCAATGCTTCAAAATATCTTCTTTAACGTTTAAAATAATAAAAACATGTATAAAAGTTTGGAAGTGAGTAAATGATGAGTAAATTTAATTTTTTGAGTGAACAATCTCATTAAGTGGAAGAAAAAAAGTTTAGGGAGAAAAAAATCTTAATATTATTATTATGGATTTTTTATTTATTTCTAATGAAATCAGCAATAGGATTCAAAATAAATGAAAAAAATAAAATAGTCAAAGCCCTGTCATGGACTTGTAAACCAATCCTACATTGCTTCAGATACTGATTTGCTAAGACACAACTTTAAATAAGAGAACACTGATGGTTCGTTTAATGTTCATTTCAATTCCAAATGCTGTCAAAAATGTCCTACATTTAAGCAGTTACGCCAGCTGAGAGGACCCAGTCATGTCATTCTCAGCCCAAGATACTTTGATTTAGACAAATCACAGAGGATCCGTGTTTTAAAAATTGTGCCCCAACAAGGAAATGTGGTGTAGAACCACTGCTCCCCCACATGGTGATCACATGTCATTTCTCCATTAAATCCATGTTTACAGCCTTGAGGAGTCTCGCTAGACGAGGCTTGGTTCTCTCTCTCATACACACACACACACACACACACACACACACACACACACACACACACACA
>CAIGQQ010010077.1:0-10266 GCA_903798035.1 Danio albolineatus
GAGAGAGAGAGAGAGAGAGAGAGAGAGAGAGAGAGAGAGAGGTGTTAGTCGTAGCATTACCGGAGAGGTTATGCGCTGCTCCCAGGATGACTCTGTTGGAGATAGTTCATTGGGCGACCCGCCACAATATATATATGTGTGTGTGTGTCGATGGTGATTTTCAAAAGTATGACATCCCTTTGGAAATGTTTATTATTATACTATTATATATTATATATATTTATTTTTACGATGAGACTCCTCATACGATCTGATGTACCCAGAAGCCCCTTTGCGTGACGTCACACTTAACAAGCGGATTGATCTCCTTGTATAAAATGTTCTCACTGAATGTCTGGGGCGTTTAGCACATGGCTTTTTTGTCAGCAATCTTATATTAATGATGTCATCATGAAATTCTATGTTCTAAACATGCTTCTACAGTATGTGTGCTATATAACATTATAAAATAAATTATTCAGTAACACTTTATTTTGATGGTCAATTTCAGTATTAGTAAACTGTCTGCTTAATATCTGTTGATACTGCTGCTAAACAGACATTTAACTGACTATAAGAAACTTTGCAAGTACATGTCAACTTACACTAACCCTAACCCCAACCTAACAGTGTACTTATAATCTAACGAGAATTAGATGGCATGTAGATAATATGTTACTTAAACTCAACAAAAGGACTATCAAAATAAAGTGTGACCAATTATTATTATGTTTTTGCTTTTTTAATCATTAATTAATCATTTCATGCTTGGATCAAAACGTCAATAGAACAAATTTCTTTAGAGGTAGAGTTTTTTTGTACATATAAAATTCCACGCAATTGCTTTGATTTGGTTTTGTTTAACCTTAAGCTCTCAATTATCTATAATACTAAGTTACCTATGAAATGACAGTGTCAATAAATGTGCCTGAGACCTCCTGAGCACAGAGGTGGAGCTGCACCAGGAGGCCCACTGAGCCCAGAGGTGGAGCTGCACCAGGAGGCCCAATGAGCTCAGACATGGAGCTGCAACAGGAGACCCACTGAGCCCAGAGGTGGAGCTGCAAATAGAGCAGTTGTGGTTGCAAACACAGGCCAGACATTCGAAGGTAATGTCATTAAACACTTTATTTATTAATTATATTCTGATGTTCTTTACTTTCATCCATAAATTATGGAAAACTATATTTTAGCAATGTGGGCAACTCGTGGATAATATTCACTGCTTTACAGCTTATTATAAATTCATCCTTATTCTACTTCATGTTAAATTATATTCGTTATCTATATCAACATCTGAAATGTTATGTTGTTATTTATGTTGACATATTAGTCTGTTTTACTGTGACATAAGTAAATTCAGGTAAATTCATAAGTAGCAGGTTACAGAATCAGACTTGAAATGCAATGTGACTGCACTGTTGCATGTTGTCCACTTACATTGACCGTTTGCATTTGGTGAATAAAAATCTTTTTACTATAAAATTTAGTTTATTAAAAACAAATTATTCATCATACTTCACTGTACACACACACAAACACGCACACACGCAACTATTCTTGCCCACACATCACCAGGAAATAAAAGTTCCTTGACCTCCTCCTCATATTCCTCTGTCTCCTCTTCTTATTTTCTTCTTTAATATTCTGTAAGAAATGTGTCTGCCTCGACCCAACTTCCACTCTAAATGGTGAATTGATGCTCATTTCCAAAACGGGCTGACTTATGAGAAGTCAACAGTTTGTTGTCTCTTCATTGTTTGAGGTGACTACATCTCAACCATATTGTAACAATTGTAGAATGGGGATGGGTGTGGTGCACAGAGAACCATCTCATCAATGGTGTTGAAACTGCATTAACATAGAGATAGAGGATGCAGCTGGGTCAACAGCCAAGGAGCAACTTAATTTACATCTAAAAGGTCATTTACATGATTTACATGGTCATTTTCATTCTTCGAATAGATCAGAATATCGTCAATATAAGTGATCACGTACTTGTCTAAGATAGTAGATGCTATTTACATAAGCATTAGCAGTATATGCCATTTAAACAAAATGTTAGTAGAAGTTAAATGTTTGATATTTATACTGTATTAATAAAAGGGATTTATTTGCACTAAGAGCTGAAAGAAGGTACACCTAAATGTTGCACTTCATCTATGAACAAACAAAATATACTAATCAGTGAAAAAAGCACAGGATCAATTACTGTAGGATAATTTTCAATCCTTGAAGACATCTATAGCTATAACAATGTTAGGATTATATGATTTGTTCTAAAATGTATAGAAACATTATAAATTATAGAAACAAACATGACACATTTTAAAATATACACAAATTTTTTTTTTTTTTTTTTGTCATTCTTGTCATGAAAAGCATCATCGTCTGCTGCAAGGCCTCTCCATTCTGGAAAACAATCAAAAACAATAATAAACATATGAATGGCTCACTTGTATTTGTCTCTGCAAATTAGGCACTTATGCACTTTGCAATCTTTTAGTAAGTTTGTGTTTAATGTATTTTAACACATCTATGTCTTTCTGCTTGGTGAATTCATTTATTTTGTTCTGCTACAAGCGCTCTGCATTCTGGGAAAAACAATGGATTTATTTGTTAATTAGTTGTCTCCACATATTATGTTGCATTAAAACTACCAACAACATTGTAACATGTTCCTGCTCCTGTTTCAGTGGAGAGCTAGGAATTTCCAACAACACAAGCAACAGTGATCTTTGATGACAAGATGAAGGCTTGCCTAATGATGTGATAAGTTAAAAAAATGTTTGTACACTAGTACTACAAAAGATTGTACAACAGCAAAAGTGGAACGTTACTTTAACAAGAAAATGGTCAAAATATAATATCAAGTTGTATCATATAAAGTATATAATAAAGTTCTCATCAATTTACAGGTTCATTTCAATGAATTACAATGTCATCAAAAAAGGTTGTAATTTCTGTTATTCAATTAAGGATGTGAAACTCATAAATAGATTCATTACACATAGACTGATGTATTTGGTTACTTCTGTGATCACATTTTCTAAAGAGATGTCTAGACATGCAGTGTAGAGTACCATTACAACTAGACTAACACTAGAAATGTCTACAGGAAACCTGAAGAATAGAGACAAATGACATTTTATGTTTATGTGAAAATTTAAAAAACGCAGTTTACCTAGTTAATTAGTTAATTTACTCACTCTCAGACCATCCGAGGTGTAGGTGATTAATTTGGCTTTGACCATCAATTTGTATCATATGAATCCCCAAGAACCATGGGTAAAATATGTTTTACTGTCCCACTGGAGTACAAGGTAACCTACAGCTTGTGGCCTGAGGATGAGTAAATAACAGCACATTTGCATTGTTGGATGAACTGTCCATTTCATCTGAGATGAGCCAAAACAGCTACACACCTTGGATTTAATTTTAAAGTCAAAATGTTCATTCATTCATTCTCTTTTTGTCTTATTACTCAGAGGTCACCACAGCGGAATGAACCGCCAACTTATCCAGCACATGTTTTACACAGTGCATGCCCCTTTCAGCCACAGCCACACTTTTGCACACACTTACATACACTACGGCCAATTTAGCTTACCTATTTCAACTATACCGTATGTCTTTGGACTGTGGGGGAAACCGGAGCACCTGGAAGAAACCCAGGCCAACACGGGGAGAAAATGCAAACTCCACACAGAAATGCCAACTGACCCAGCCGAGGCTCGAACCAGCAACCTTCTTGCTGTGAGGTGAATGTGTTACCCATTGTGCCACTGTGTTGCCCTAAAATAAAAAATTAACGAATAAAAAAAAGTTGCTACCATCAATTATTTGGCAACTAACCAATAGCAGAAAAACTCCACAACTTGACCCAGCAGTTTGTAGAATGACATAAATTGAACTCGATGTCCAGCCCTCCTGGATTTCTATTTAAAAACAAGCTCATGTCGTTGTGAAACTGCTGTTAGAAAGAAAAAGAGTCCCTGTACAGCACTACAGTAAAAGGACAACAATTAAGAATCACTCTCACACACACACACACACACACACACACACGCACACACACAAAACTTAAAAAATATACAAACTGTACATTTATTTTGCATAAATGATTATAAAAGAAAACTAATGTACTGCATACATGTCGTATGTCGTGTTCACATTGGACAACAAATAAAGCAAGAAAGGAGCTGCAAACGGTCTTAAGCCTGATTGAAAACCCAGTGTTACATTCGTGATGGAGGTGTGACGAAGTCAAACGGAGGTGAGGATCCAGTTGCAGATTTAATATAAAAAAGCAGAATAACAAAACTCACAGGGCAAATCCAAAAATCGTAGTCAATACAGGCATGAGGTCATAAGGCAGGCTGCAGGCTAGGAATATCAAACTACACAGGCTATGGTCAAAAAACACGGAAAAGACTGGTACAAAGAAACACAGTTGAACGTCACAAACAGGAAACAATCTCGCTACGACAACTGTGAGTGTGTGTGCTGCTTTTGTGGTGCGTGTAATCAGTCACAGACAGTCTTCCGGTGATGAGTGCGCAATCAGTCGTGATCAGGAACAGGAGTGTGTGTGCTGCATGAATGGAATTGAAGTTCACAACATGGCCGATCTGTAGTCCCCAGAAGTGTGAATGAACCAGCGATCTCTGACAGGGGAGAGAGCGAGAGAGAGAGAGAGAGAGAGAGACAAATTACAGAACCTCAGACCATATCTTCACCCTTCAGACTCTGATTGACAAATACGTCAATCAAAACAAAAACAAAATATTTGCTTGTTTTGTATATTTTCAGAAAGCGTTTGATTCAATTTGGCATGAAGGTCTGCTGGCTAAACTTCTAGAACCAGGTATCGGTGGTAAAACATATAACATTATAAAAACAATGTATTCTAACAATCAGTGCGCAATTAAAATTGGAAATAAGCGAACAGAATTCTTCACTCAGGGACGGGGTGTGAGACATGGCTGTCCACTGTCACCGACCCTCTTCAATATTTACATCAATCAATTGGCAATGCTCCTAGAGCAAGCAGATACGCCGGGTCTCACACTATATGACTCCAGTGTAAAGTTCCTGCTGTTTGCAGATGATCTGGTCCTGCTGTCGCCAACACAAGAGGGTCTACAGCAGCAGCTGGATATCCTGCACAGCTTCTGTGAGACCTGGGCCCTGATCGTTAACCCAAAGAAAACCAAAACCCTAATATTCCAGAGAAAACCCAGAGGTCAGGGAAAGAAACATAGTTTCACCCTTGGTACACTCTTAAAAAAAAAAGGTTCCTTGAGGTTCTATATAGAACCCTAGGGTTCTATACTTGGCCAGTAGAACCTTTTACCCAAAAAATGGTTCTATTTAGAACCCTTTGAGCGCAAAGAACTTTTTGATTAAAATGGTTCTATAATGTGAGATTTATGACATGATTATATAGTAAAGATTATAAATAATAATAAGCTATAACACAGAGAGACAAAGCTTTTTGAGTCAAACCCTAATAAAATGACCGCTATGGTCAAAAACCTAATCAATGTATGATAGGATTTTTGTTTCATGCAGGTTTGTACATTACCATATAACTAATATTTTATAAATGCTTAATATTTAACATTTTGATGAATTATTTTGTGAAATAAATAAAATAACCAGTTTATTCAAACTGTACAGTGTGTTGTTATGGTTTAATAAATTGTTTTAAACTAATAATCATGAAAAAGCCCTCTGGTGACGTCATTCACGCGCCCGCCCGAGTCTATGCGTCTAAGTGTATTATTGAAATCCTTTAAATCCAAAACATATTTTAATAATCCATAGATAAAAGATCAGGTGTTATTTATGAAGGACAAACAAACATGCAGGCTAAATGTATTGTGAAATGTTGAACCTTGTTAAATATAGGCTACATATATGTATATATTGTGCTAAATAAGTTTCAAATTCATATTTTAATGTATATCTTTCTTTTCTTCAAACAGCCTGGACACTGAACTGCATCATAAATCTTGTGCTCGGTATGTATTATTGCTTTTAATTCTAAACAAACTGTATTAAGTATTATGAAATGAATATTATAAAAGACTTTAACATTGTATTGTAACCTTGGTCTGCAGGACACAAGTAGCTTTAAAGAGGAAGGATCCCAGCTTAAAGAAGGACATGCGTTGCATCCATAATTATGACACAATTGTCATCAACAAGGACACCTGGTAAATATTGTATTTTATAACATGTATATTTCAGATTTGGTTGTTGTGTACTGAAATAATATATTTATCACATAAATGTTCTATTACTTATTGCTGCTGTTTTAATACAGTGAGAATATTAAGGTCATTGCTTATTAAAAAGTCCTGCAAAGAAAAAATATGTTTTAAAAGAAAGTGTAAATTTGCCTACAGGATACCTTGTTGCAATGTAATCAAAACAAATTTAAAAATGAAAGGATTTCAGTGGTGAGCTCATCTATCATCTCGCAAATGAAACAATAATGGGATGAAAAGGAAGTGAACTGTATTCTGAGGAACTTAACACAAGGCAAGTTCAGTTCAATACATTTTATGCCAAAGGTAGATTAATTCTGTATTATAAATTCATATTTCCACACTCTAAAATGCTGTCTTCCTCCCTCAGATTGTGATGGACCTGGAATGCGACACCAGATACTCATAAGTCAAGAACCGAATGAAACACCCTTTTCCAGAGCACAGATTATGGAGGGGTTTGCAGAACTAATGGAGCAGTTTTTTTCTTCTTGGAGTGCCACAGCTTGTGAGTAAACACTGTTACATTGTGTACCAAATAGTTTTGCGTCCATGATGACTTTAAGAAACTTGTGTTGCTGAAAATGTGTCATTTGGAAACTTATACATGAAGTAAACAATTTTTTTTATTTTGCATTCAGGATGCTGCATAGAAAACTTGGTGAAGAACACAGAAACATCTTTAAAAGAAATGGGCCAAAAAGGAAAGGAAAGAAGGAAGTGCTCCATGACCAGCAGAGGAAACCGCAAAAGGTAACTACACCCTATACTACATACTATTTGCCCCAAACACACACACACACACACACACACACACACACACACACACACACACACACACACACACACACACACACACACACACACACACACTTTAATTGTATTAATTATAATTGTAATTCTATTTGATAACTTATGTTAATTGGTTAAAAGTACTCAACATTAAAATATTGTTTTACAGAAATCCAAAGGTCCTACACCATCCAGGATTCAGCAGCTCTCCTGATTCCACCAAGACTTGAAGTGTCAGTATTACAATGGACAACACTCACTCGCTATTCTTCAACTTCCTCATTTATCAGAGGCACCACAGTGGAATGAATCACCAACTAATCTGCCCTTTCCAGCCACAACCCAGCACTTGGAAACACCCATACATGCTTTTGGACTGTGGGGGCAACCGGAGCACCCAGAGGAAACCCACATGAACACTGGGAGAATTTGCAAACTCCACACAGAAATGCCAACTGGCTCAGTCGGGACTCGAACCAGTGACCTGCTTGCTGTGAGGTGACAGTTCTAACCAGTGAGCCACTGTGCCACCCATGGACAAAACTATTTACATTATAAGAGAGGCTGACAGACATGGACATGCTACAGGTTGTGAAATGGCTGTTTGCAGTGTTTTGTCTAATCATTTTGCAATGTTTTTGTAATGTTTTCATTAAATTATGTATAAAAATGGATGTTGTGATGACCAATACATGCAGGTACCATCCACTTTTTTAAATTGTAGTGTTATTTAATTAATGTTTTGATTGTTTGTGTATTGTTTCTATCTGCATTGTGATATATTTATCTTCCGTTTAGAGATGTGTGAAAGTGAGTACTGTATTTGCTCAAACAGTAAAAAAGCTTATAAAAGTGAAATCATTACAATTACAGTGTTGAATGCCATTAAACTGTTAAGGTAGATCTGCTGTCCAATGCAAAGTATGCAGAGGTGCAATTTTAAATATTATTTAAAAGAATATTTTGTATAATGAATAGAATAAATTTAAACAATTTGAATTGTCTGGATTGTTTTTTTTTTTCATTAATAAGTAACAATAATTCAATAATAAATAAAAAGAACCCTTAAATGGTTCTAAATAGAACCATCTAACTTGAATTCAAAGAACCATTTGGGGTTCTATTTAATGAACCCTTAAAATGGTTCTATATAGAACCTTTTTGGGGTTCCATATATGAAGCGCTTGATAGAACCATTTTTGGTTCTATATAGAACCGTTTGTTTTAAGAGTGTATGACAAAAGTTGAACCTGCCACAAGCTACACATACTTTGGGTTGAAGATAAGTGCTAATGGAAAACTAAATCTGGCTGTGAATGAACTGAAAGAGAAAGCTAGAAGGGCCTTTTATGCCATTAAAAAATCAACACAAATAGAAATCCCAGTTCGAATCTGGCTCAAAATTTTCCAGTCTGTGATTGAACCAATAGTGCTGTACGGGAGTGAAGTGTGGGGTCCTCTCCTCAGTCACGAGTTTGATAAGTGGGATAAGAATCCAGTTGAAAGCCTACATGCAGAGTTCTGTAGGAGCATCCTCAGGGTACAGAGGAACACACCCAACAATGCATGCAGGGCAGAATTAGGACAGTATCCTCTACTCATGCGCATTGAGAAACGAGCCGTCAAATTTTGGAAACACATTAAAATGAGTGACCTTAACTCTTATCATTTTAAAGCCCTCAAAAACCAAGAAATGGACATTGAAAAAAGCCCTCTGATTCAGATGGTCCTGAAGCTCCAAGCACAACCCAACTCAACGAATATGACTAACAGCAGGCAGCATCAGGACATGGACATGCTCATCCACAGAATAAAGCCCAATCAAATGATAAACGCACACAAAGAAGAGTATCTGATTTACTGGAGTGAAGAAGCAGGAAAACAGAGTAAACTTCAGTGTTATTTAGACCTAAACAGAGATTATGCCACGGCAGCATATCTGAGTCCGGTAAAGGACAGTAAATTAAGAACAACAATGACCAAGTACAGACTGAGTGCTCACAGTCTGACTGTAGAGACGGGCTGATACAGACAGAACTGCCAACCCAGAGAAAGCCGCATCTGCCCACACTGTGCCCTGGCAGAGGTGGAGACGGAGGAACATTTCCTCACCCGCTGCACAAACTATGAGCACATCCGAGAATCATTCTATCCCAAACTACTGAGCATTTACCCACAATTCACAGAGCTAGACAATAAAACACAGCTTCAATATTTACTGGGGGAAAAAACTGACTGTATCCTTCTAGCGGCACAATACGTTAATGCCTGTCACAAAAAGAGAGAGGAGACCAATAAAAACATCAGTGATGCGCTTGCAAAAACACAAACACACATCTAAATGATTATAATTGAATCATTGTAAATATCCTGATTATTACTGTTTTAATTTTTTAATACTGCTTTATTCTACAATGTTGATTGTTAAACGTACAGTGTTTTCTGATCTATTACTATTTTTATTGATATAAATGAATAATATGATATATATGAATTATATAATATATTGAATAATAATCTGATATATTAAATAATAATATGATATATTGAATAATAATATGACATATATATGAATGATGCGCCACGGTGGCGCGTGAGTAGCACGTTCGCCTCACAGCAAGAAGGTCGCTGGTTTGATCCCCGGTTGGGGCAGGTCCCGGTTGGGCCAGTTGGCATTTCTGTGTGGAGTTTGCATGTTCTCCCCGTGGTTGTGTGGGTTTCCTCCGGGTGCTCCGGTTTCCCCCACAGTCCAAAGACATGCGGTACAGGTGAATTGTGTGTGAATGAGAATGTATGGATGTGTTTCCCAGAGATGGGTTGTGGCTGGAAGGGCATCCGCTGCGTAAAACAAATGCCGGATAAGTTGGCGGTTAATTCCGCTGTGGCGACCCCGGATTAATAAAGGGACTAAGCCGAAAAGAAAATGAATGAATGAATATATGAATGATATGACATATTAAATCATAATATGATATACTGAATAATAATATGATATATTGAATAATAATATGATATATTGGATAATAATATGTGTATATATCTTTTTTTTATTTTTTTTAACTTCTACTATTTACTGTGGTTTTTTTTATTACATATGTATGTTCTTTTTTTTTAATTTAAACTTTAAAACTGCTTTGGCAATACATTTGTAATAATTGTCATGCCAATAAAGCAACTATGAGAGAGAGAGAGAGAGAGAGAGAGAGAGAGAGAGAGAGAG
>CAIGQQ010010077.1:10276-20542 GCA_903798035.1 Danio albolineatus
GAGAGAGAGAGAGAGAGAGAGAGAGAGAGAGAGAGAGAGAGGTGTTAGTCGTAGCATTACCGGAGAGGTTATGCGCTGCTCCCAGGATGACTCTGTTGGAGATAGTTCATTGGGCGACCCGCCACAATATATATATGTGTGTGTGTGTCGATGGTGATTTTCAAAAGTATGACATCCCTTTGGAAATGTTTATTATTATACTATTATATATTATATATATTTATTTTTACGATGAGACTCCTCATACGATCTGATGTACCCAGAAGCCCCTTTGCGTGACGTCACACTTAACAAGCGGATTGATCTCCTTGTATAAAATGTTCTCACTGAATGTCTGGGGCGTTTAGCACATGGCTTTTTTGTCAGCAATCTTATATTAATGATGTCATCATGAAATTCTATGTTCTAAACATGCTTCTACAGTATGTGTGCTATATAACATTATAAAATAAATTATTCAGTAACACTTTATTTTGATGGTCAATTTCAGTATTAGTAAACTGTCTGCTTAATATCTGTTGATACTGCTGCTAAACAGACATTTAACTGACTATAAGAAACTTTGCAAGTACATGTCAACTTACACTAACCCTAACCCCAACCTAACAGTGTACTTATAATCTAACGAGAATTAGATGGCATGTAGATAATATGTTACTTAAACTCAACAAAAGGACTATCAAAATAAAGTGTGACCAATTATTATTATGTTTTTGCTTTTTTAATCATTAATTAATCATTTCATGCTTGGATCAAAACGTCAATAGAACAAATTTCTTTAGAGGTAGAGTTTTTTTGTACATATAAAATTCCACGCAATTGCTTTGATTTGGTTTTGTTTAACCTTAAGCTCTCAATTATCTATAATACTAAGTTACCTATGAAATGACAGTGTCAATAAATGTGCCTGAGACCTCCTGAGCACAGAGGTGGAGCTGCACCAGGAGGCCCACTGAGCCCAGAGGTGGAGCTGCACCAGGAGGCCCAATGAGCTCAGACATGGAGCTGCAACAGGAGACCCACTGAGCCCAGAGGTGGAGCTGCAAATAGAGCAGTTGTGGTTGCAAACACAGGCCAGACATTCGAAGGTAATGTCATTAAACACTTTATTTATTAATTATATTCTGATGTTCTTTACTTTCATCCATAAATTATGGAAAACTATATTTTAGCAATGTGGGCAACTCGTGGATAATATTCACTGCTTTACAGCTTATTATAAATTCATCCTTATTCTACTTCATGTTAAATTATATTCGTTATCTATATCAACATCTGAAATGTTATGTTGTTATTTATGTTGACATATTAGTCTGTTTTACTGTGACATAAGTAAATTCAGGTAAATTCATAAGTAGCAGGTTACAGAATCAGACTTGAAATGCAATGTGACTGCACTGTTGCATGTTGTCCACTTACATTGACCGTTTGCATTTGGTGAATAAAAATCTTTTTACTATAAAATTTAGTTTATTAAAAACAAATTATTCATCATACTTCACTGTACACACACACAAACACGCACACACGCAACTATTCTTGCCCACACATCACCAGGAAATAAAAGTTCCTTGACCTCCTCCTCATATTCCTCTGTCTCCTCTTCTTATTTTCTTCTTTAATATTCTGTAAGAAATGTGTCTGCCTCGACCCAACTTCCACTCTAAATGGTGAATTGATGCTCATTTCCAAAACGGGCTGACTTATGAGAAGTCAACAGTTTGTTGTCTCTTCATTGTTTGAGGTGACTACATCTCAACCATATTGTAACAATTGTAGAATGGGGATGGGTGTGGTGCACAGAGAACCATCTCATCAATGGTGTTGAAACTGCATTAACATAGAGATAGAGGATGCAGCTGGGTCAACAGCCAAGGAGCAACTTAATTTACATCTAAAAGGTCATTTACATGATTTACATGGTCATTTTCATTCTTCGAATAGATCAGAATATCGTCAATATAAGTGATCACGTACTTGTCTAAGATAGTAGATGCTATTTACATAAGCATTAGCAGTATATGCCATTTAAACAAAATGTTAGTAGAAGTTAAATGTTTGATATTTATACTGTATTAATAAAAGGGATTTATTTGCACTAAGAGCTGAAAGAAGGTACACCTAAATGTTGCACTTCATCTATGAACAAACAAAATATACTAATCAGTGAAAAAAGCACAGGATCAATTACTGTAGGATAATTTTCAATCCTTGAAGACATCTATAGCTATAACAATGTTAGGATTATATGATTTGTTCTAAAATGTATAGAAACATTATAAATTATAGAAACAAACATGACACATTTTAAAATATACACAAATTTTTTTTTTTTTTTTTTGTCATTCTTGTCATGAAAAGCATCATCGTCTGCTGCAAGGCCTCTCCATTCTGGAAAACAATCAAAAACAATAATAAACATATGAATGGCTCACTTGTATTTGTCTCTGCAAATTAGGCACTTATGCACTTTGCAATCTTTTAGTAAGTTTGTGTTTAATGTATTTTAACACATCTATGTCTTTCTGCTTGGTGAATTCATTTATTTTGTTCTGCTACAAGCGCTCTGCATTCTGGGAAAAACAATGGATTTATTTGTTAATTAGTTGTCTCCACATATTATGTTGCATTAAAACTACCAACAACATTGTAACATGTTCCTGCTCCTGTTTCAGTGGAGAGCTAGGAATTTCCAACAACACAAGCAACAGTGATCTTTGATGACAAGATGAAGGCTTGCCTAATGATGTGATAAGTTAAAAAAATGTTTGTACACTAGTACTACAAAAGATTGTACAACAGCAAAAGTGGAACGTTACTTTAACAAGAAAATGGTCAAAATATAATATCAAGTTGTATCATATAAAGTATATAATAAAGTTCTCATCAATTTACAGGTTCATTTCAATGAATTACAATGTCATCAAAAAAGGTTGTAATTTCTGTTATTCAATTAAGGATGTGAAACTCATAAATAGATTCATTACACATAGACTGATGTATTTGGTTACTTCTGTGATCACATTTTCTAAAGAGATGTCTAGACATGCAGTGTAGAGTACCATTACAACTAGACTAACACTAGAAATGTCTACAGGAAACCTGAAGAATAGAGACAAATGACATTTTATGTTTATGTGAAAATTTAAAAAACGCAGTTTACCTAGTTAATTAGTTAATTTACTCACTCTCAGACCATCCGAGGTGTAGGTGATTAATTTGGCTTTGACCATCAATTTGTATCATATGAATCCCCAAGAACCATGGGTAAAATATGTTTTACTGTCCCACTGGAGTACAAGGTAACCTACAGCTTGTGGCCTGAGGATGAGTAAATAACAGCACATTTGCATTGTTGGATGAACTGTCCATTTCATCTGAGATGAGCCAAAACAGCTACACACCTTGGATTTAATTTTAAAGTCAAAATGTTCATTCATTCATTCTCTTTTTGTCTTATTACTCAGAGGTCACCACAGCGGAATGAACCGCCAACTTATCCAGCACATGTTTTACACAGTGCATGCCCCTTTCAGCCACAGCCACACTTTTGCACACACTTACATACACTACGGCCAATTTAGCTTACCTATTTCAACTATACCGTATGTCTTTGGACTGTGGGGGAAACCGGAGCACCTGGAAGAAACCCAGGCCAACACGGGGAGAAAATGCAAACTCCACACAGAAATGCCAACTGACCCAGCCGAGGCTCGAACCAGCAACCTTCTTGCTGTGAGGTGAATGTGTTACCCATTGTGCCACTGTGTTGCCCTAAAATAAAAAATTAACGAATAAAAAAAAGTTGCTACCATCAATTATTTGGCAACTAACCAATAGCAGAAAAACTCCACAACTTGACCCAGCAGTTTGTAGAATGACATAAATTGAACTCGATGTCCAGCCCTCCTGGATTTCTATTTAAAAACAAGCTCATGTCGTTGTGAAACTGCTGTTAGAAAGAAAAAGAGTCCCTGTACAGCACTACAGTAAAAGGACAACAATTAAGAATCACTCTCACACACACACACACACACACACACACACGCACACACACAAAACTTAAAAAATATACAAACTGTACATTTATTTTGCATAAATGATTATAAAAGAAAACTAATGTACTGCATACATGTCGTATGTCGTGTTCACATTGGACAACAAATAAAGCAAGAAAGGAGCTGCAAACGGTCTTAAGCCTGATTGAAAACCCAGTGTTACATTCGTGATGGAGGTGTGACGAAGTCAAACGGAGGTGAGGATCCAGTTGCAGATTTAATATAAAAAAGCAGAATAACAAAACTCACAGGGCAAATCCAAAAATCGTAGTCAATACAGGCATGAGGTCATAAGGCAGGCTGCAGGCTAGGAATATCAAACTACACAGGCTATGGTCAAAAAACACGGAAAAGACTGGTACAAAGAAACACAGTTGAACGTCACAAACAGGAAACAATCTCGCTACGACAACTGTGAGTGTGTGTGCTGCTTTTGTGGTGCGTGTAATCAGTCACAGACAGTCTTCCGGTGATGAGTGCGCAATCAGTCGTGATCAGGAACAGGAGTGTGTGTGCTGCATGAATGGAATTGAAGTTCACAACATGGCCGATCTGTAGTCCCCAGAAGTGTGAATGAACCAGCGATCTCTGACAGGGGAGAGAGCGAGAGAGAGAGAGAGAGAGAGAGACAAATTACAGAACCTCAGACCATATCTTCACCCTTCAGACTCTGATTGACAAATACGTCAATCAAAACAAAAACAAAATATTTGCTTGTTTTGTATATTTTCAGAAAGCGTTTGATTCAATTTGGCATGAAGGTCTGCTGGCTAAACTTCTAGAACCAGGTATCGGTGGTAAAACATATAACATTATAAAAACAATGTATTCTAACAATCAGTGCGCAATTAAAATTGGAAATAAGCGAACAGAATTCTTCACTCAGGGACGGGGTGTGAGACATGGCTGTCCACTGTCACCGACCCTCTTCAATATTTACATCAATCAATTGGCAATGCTCCTAGAGCAAGCAGATACGCCGGGTCTCACACTATATGACTCCAGTGTAAAGTTCCTGCTGTTTGCAGATGATCTGGTCCTGCTGTCGCCAACACAAGAGGGTCTACAGCAGCAGCTGGATATCCTGCACAGCTTCTGTGAGACCTGGGCCCTGATCGTTAACCCAAAGAAAACCAAAACCCTAATATTCCAGAGAAAACCCAGAGGTCAGGGAAAGAAACATAGTTTCACCCTTGGTACACTCTTAAAAAAAAAAGGTTCCTTGAGGTTCTATATAGAACCCTAGGGTTCTATACTTGGCCAGTAGAACCTTTTACCCAAAAAATGGTTCTATTTAGAACCCTTTGAGCGCAAAGAACTTTTTGATTAAAATGGTTCTATAATGTGAGATTTATGACATGATTATATAGTAAAGATTATAAATAATAATAAGCTATAACACAGAGAGACAAAGCTTTTTGAGTCAAACCCTAATAAAATGACCGCTATGGTCAAAAACCTAATCAATGTATGATAGGATTTTTGTTTCATGCAGGTTTGTACATTACCATATAACTAATATTTTATAAATGCTTAATATTTAACATTTTGATGAATTATTTTGTGAAATAAATAAAATAACCAGTTTATTCAAACTGTACAGTGTGTTGTTATGGTTTAATAAATTGTTTTAAACTAATAATCATGAAAAAGCCCTCTGGTGACGTCATTCACGCGCCCGCCCGAGTCTATGCGTCTAAGTGTATTATTGAAATCCTTTAAATCCAAAACATATTTTAATAATCCATAGATAAAAGATCAGGTGTTATTTATGAAGGACAAACAAACATGCAGGCTAAATGTATTGTGAAATGTTGAACCTTGTTAAATATAGGCTACATATATGTATATATTGTGCTAAATAAGTTTCAAATTCATATTTTAATGTATATCTTTCTTTTCTTCAAACAGCCTGGACACTGAACTGCATCATAAATCTTGTGCTCGGTATGTATTATTGCTTTTAATTCTAAACAAACTGTATTAAGTATTATGAAATGAATATTATAAAAGACTTTAACATTGTATTGTAACCTTGGTCTGCAGGACACAAGTAGCTTTAAAGAGGAAGGATCCCAGCTTAAAGAAGGACATGCGTTGCATCCATAATTATGACACAATTGTCATCAACAAGGACACCTGGTAAATATTGTATTTTATAACATGTATATTTCAGATTTGGTTGTTGTGTACTGAAATAATATATTTATCACATAAATGTTCTATTACTTATTGCTGCTGTTTTAATACAGTGAGAATATTAAGGTCATTGCTTATTAAAAAGTCCTGCAAAGAAAAAATATGTTTTAAAAGAAAGTGTAAATTTGCCTACAGGATACCTTGTTGCAATGTAATCAAAACAAATTTAAAAATGAAAGGATTTCAGTGGTGAGCTCATCTATCATCTCGCAAATGAAACAATAATGGGATGAAAAGGAAGTGAACTGTATTCTGAGGAACTTAACACAAGGCAAGTTCAGTTCAATACATTTTATGCCAAAGGTAGATTAATTCTGTATTATAAATTCATATTTCCACACTCTAAAATGCTGTCTTCCTCCCTCAGATTGTGATGGACCTGGAATGCGACACCAGATACTCATAAGTCAAGAACCGAATGAAACACCCTTTTCCAGAGCACAGATTATGGAGGGGTTTGCAGAACTAATGGAGCAGTTTTTTTCTTCTTGGAGTGCCACAGCTTGTGAGTAAACACTGTTACATTGTGTACCAAATAGTTTTGCGTCCATGATGACTTTAAGAAACTTGTGTTGCTGAAAATGTGTCATTTGGAAACTTATACATGAAGTAAACAATTTTTTTTATTTTGCATTCAGGATGCTGCATAGAAAACTTGGTGAAGAACACAGAAACATCTTTAAAAGAAATGGGCCAAAAAGGAAAGGAAAGAAGGAAGTGCTCCATGACCAGCAGAGGAAACCGCAAAAGGTAACTACACCCTATACTACATACTATTTGCCCCAAACACACACACACACACACACACACACACACACACACACACACACACACACACACACACACACACACACACACACACACACACACTTTAATTGTATTAATTATAATTGTAATTCTATTTGATAACTTATGTTAATTGGTTAAAAGTACTCAACATTAAAATATTGTTTTACAGAAATCCAAAGGTCCTACACCATCCAGGATTCAGCAGCTCTCCTGATTCCACCAAGACTTGAAGTGTCAGTATTACAATGGACAACACTCACTCGCTATTCTTCAACTTCCTCATTTATCAGAGGCACCACAGTGGAATGAATCACCAACTAATCTGCCCTTTCCAGCCACAACCCAGCACTTGGAAACACCCATACATGCTTTTGGACTGTGGGGGCAACCGGAGCACCCAGAGGAAACCCACATGAACACTGGGAGAATTTGCAAACTCCACACAGAAATGCCAACTGGCTCAGTCGGGACTCGAACCAGTGACCTGCTTGCTGTGAGGTGACAGTTCTAACCAGTGAGCCACTGTGCCACCCATGGACAAAACTATTTACATTATAAGAGAGGCTGACAGACATGGACATGCTACAGGTTGTGAAATGGCTGTTTGCAGTGTTTTGTCTAATCATTTTGCAATGTTTTTGTAATGTTTTCATTAAATTATGTATAAAAATGGATGTTGTGATGACCAATACATGCAGGTACCATCCACTTTTTTAAATTGTAGTGTTATTTAATTAATGTTTTGATTGTTTGTGTATTGTTTCTATCTGCATTGTGATATATTTATCTTCCGTTTAGAGATGTGTGAAAGTGAGTACTGTATTTGCTCAAACAGTAAAAAAGCTTATAAAAGTGAAATCATTACAATTACAGTGTTGAATGCCATTAAACTGTTAAGGTAGATCTGCTGTCCAATGCAAAGTATGCAGAGGTGCAATTTTAAATATTATTTAAAAGAATATTTTGTATAATGAATAGAATAAATTTAAACAATTTGAATTGTCTGGATTGTTTTTTTTTTTCATTAATAAGTAACAATAATTCAATAATAAATAAAAAGAACCCTTAAATGGTTCTAAATAGAACCATCTAACTTGAATTCAAAGAACCATTTGGGGTTCTATTTAATGAACCCTTAAAATGGTTCTATATAGAACCTTTTTGGGGTTCCATATATGAAGCGCTTGATAGAACCATTTTTGGTTCTATATAGAACCGTTTGTTTTAAGAGTGTATGACAAAAGTTGAACCTGCCACAAGCTACACATACTTTGGGTTGAAGATAAGTGCTAATGGAAAACTAAATCTGGCTGTGAATGAACTGAAAGAGAAAGCTAGAAGGGCCTTTTATGCCATTAAAAAATCAACACAAATAGAAATCCCAGTTCGAATCTGGCTCAAAATTTTCCAGTCTGTGATTGAACCAATAGTGCTGTACGGGAGTGAAGTGTGGGGTCCTCTCCTCAGTCACGAGTTTGATAAGTGGGATAAGAATCCAGTTGAAAGCCTACATGCAGAGTTCTGTAGGAGCATCCTCAGGGTACAGAGGAACACACCCAACAATGCATGCAGGGCAGAATTAGGACAGTATCCTCTACTCATGCGCATTGAGAAACGAGCCGTCAAATTTTGGAAACACATTAAAATGAGTGACCTTAACTCTTATCATTTTAAAGCCCTCAAAAACCAAGAAATGGACATTGAAAAAAGCCCTCTGATTCAGATGGTCCTGAAGCTCCAAGCACAACCCAACTCAACGAATATGACTAACAGCAGGCAGCATCAGGACATGGACATGCTCATCCACAGAATAAAGCCCAATCAAATGATAAACGCACACAAAGAAGAGTATCTGATTTACTGGAGTGAAGAAGCAGGAAAACAGAGTAAACTTCAGTGTTATTTAGACCTAAACAGAGATTATGCCACGGCAGCATATCTGAGTCCGGTAAAGGACAGTAAATTAAGAACAACAATGACCAAGTACAGACTGAGTGCTCACAGTCTGACTGTAGAGACGGGCTGATACAGACAGAACTGCCAACCCAGAGAAAGCCGCATCTGCCCACACTGTGCCCTGGCAGAGGTGGAGACGGAGGAACATTTCCTCACCCGCTGCACAAACTATGAGCACATCCGAGAATCATTCTATCCCAAACTACTGAGCATTTACCCACAATTCACAGAGCTAGACAATAAAACACAGCTTCAATATTTACTGGGGGAAAAAACTGACTGTATCCTTCTAGCGGCACAATACGTTAATGCCTGTCACAAAAAGAGAGAGGAGACCAATAAAAACATCAGTGATGCGCTTGCAAAAACACAAACACACATCTAAATGATTATAATTGAATCATTGTAAATATCCTGATTATTACTGTTTTAATTTTTTAATACTGCTTTATTCTACAATGTTGATTGTTAAACGTACAGTGTTTTCTGATCTATTACTATTTTTATTGATATAAATGAATAATATGATATATATGAATTATATAATATATTGAATAATAATCTGATATATTAAATAATAATATGATATATTGAATAATAATATGACATATATATGAATGATGCGCCACGGTGGCGCGTGAGTAGCACGTTCGCCTCACAGCAAGAAGGTCGCTGGTTTGATCCCCGGTTGGGGCAGGTCCCGGTTGGGCCAGTTGGCATTTCTGTGTGGAGTTTGCATGTTCTCCCCGTGGTTGTGTGGGTTTCCTCCGGGTGCTCCGGTTTCCCCCACAGTCCAAAGACATGCGGTACAGGTGAATTGTGTGTGAATGAGAATGTATGGATGTGTTTCCCAGAGATGGGTTGTGGCTGGAAGGGCATCCGCTGCGTAAAACAAATGCCGGATAAGTTGGCGGTTAATTCCGCTGTGGCGACCCCGGATTAATAAAGGGACTAAGCCGAAAAGAAAATGAATGAATGAATATATGAATGATATGACATATTAAATCATAATATGATATACTGAATAATAATATGATATATTGAATAATAATATGATATATTGGATAATAATATGTGTATATATCTTTTTTTTATTTTTTTTAACTTCTACTATTTACTGTGGTTTTTTTTATTACATATGTATGTTCTTTTTTTTTAATTTAAACTTTAAAACTGCTTTGGCAATACATTTGTAATAATTGTCATGCCAATAAAGCAACTATGAGAGAGAGAGAGAGAGAGAGAGAGAGAGAGAGAGAGAGAG
>CAIGQQ010010079.1:0-12639 GCA_903798035.1 Danio albolineatus
ATAGTGTGTCAGGATTCGTCTGATTGGTTGACAATAGCTGATGTGGTACCAGCTGTGTTCAATCATAAGCACGTGATCCTCTGGAATTTGGTTTATAAATAAACCCCACAAAGTGTTGTTGTGATTATATCCTAAGTTCTTTATCTTCATTATTATCCCCAGACATTTGTTGGTTGATTTGATTGATTGTTCTGAGTTCCATTTTATAATAAATTTGCATTCAGGCTATTTTGTTGGTTCATCTCTCTTTTTTGTTGTGACTCAAACAAGCGGGTCATAACACTTTGTAAACTGTGTCCGGTTGTATCCGAGATCTTGTCCTTTCAGTCATGACCATAGGTGAGAGTAGGAATCTAGATTGAGCAGTAATTTGAGAACAATGCCTTTCGTCTCAGCTCCTTCACCACAACAGACAATCACATCAACTGCATTACTGCTGCTGCTGCACTGATCCATCTTTTAATCTCACATTCCATTCCTCATGAAAAAAAATGCAGATACTTGAACTCAATTTGGGGTAAGGACTCTCCTCCAAACTGAACATGGCCACCTTTTTTTCAGTCAAGCACCATGGTTTCTGACTTAGAGGTGCTGTTTCTTTCCCTGCCATGTCACATTCCGCAGCAAACCGTCCAACTGCATGCTGAAGGTCCATGTCCTATGAAGCCAAAAGGACAACGTTATCTGCAAATGGCAGAGACAGTCCTAGACTGCACCTAAAATTCTATCAGTAAAAATTATTATATTTTTTTAGATCAGCCTCAAATAACACATTTACAAATGGATGGATAATTAATAGATGATTGATGGATGAGGGATAGATAGATGGATGGATAGACATTGTAGTGGTGGAAGGGGAAGAAGGATGGTTTATTCAACCATAAACTAAGATGGAGCTCTCTCAGGAGGGATGGACCAGTGCGCGAGATGTCTCTGACTGAAGGTGTAATAATGAAATAAATGCTCAGGAAGCCCCAACCCTTTTTTATCAACTGGCTGTTGTGATGTACTCCTGTGCAACCTAGTGTGCTTATTGTTCCAGAGAAATTAATTGACTAATTTATCAAACTGTTTTAAATATTGTAAAGAAATATTTATAGGGATATACTGAAGTAGAGAAGTAACTTTAGGAAGGCAATTCGTTTTGAGTATGATAGTGGTTCTCAGTTCTGGTGCTTGTGCAAAATGAGCTGACAACCGTCCCAAATAAATTTTAGCTCTTATTACTAGATCTTAGAATCACACCTGAGAAACCACAAAAGCAGAGATTTGGCTTCTCTTTAACTGCTTAAGATCAATTTGCACCAGATCAGCAAGAGACAACATTTGTTTGTGTTTCCTTCGCCGACTGGCCTCGACGAAACACGGCGTTCCTGATTGGTTGGTGACTCAACATCAGTGTTGTCCTTGGGATTCACTCGCTTGTGAGTGGAAGTTGTCCCGGGTTACCGGGTGACAGACTCTGCTGAGAGTCGGGTTGCAGAAGGTTTTTTTTTTGTGGTTTCAGCGGTTTCTAAACTTTAAGAGGTTGCATGGAAAGTTCTTTGTGACCCGAATGCGTGGTGGTGCCATGTCCGAGAGCAAGGGGAGAGGGGGCAGAGAGCAGCAGTGAGCATGAGCAAGCTAATGCAAAAAGCAAAGTTTTACTGTTGCAGGTTTTTAAGTGATTTGGTTTGGTCCATCCCAATGCACTGTCTTCCAATGAGCAATTTGAGGGTATTAAATGTCCTGAATAGTTTGCGGATGTCTGAAGTGGTGTTCATTTTGTTATGGTTGAATGGGGTTTTGGCCGAATGGAGTTGGGAAGCTAATGTTGCCAGCTGGGTTTGGTACCTGCTAATGTAAGTAGAGGCTTTTGATTTGTGCCATGCTCTCTCTGTTGCCCTGGGTGCTGTTTGATGTTATCTCAGAACATGCCCTAACCCTAACCATTCTCTCAGACCATCCGACAGGCAGGAATTAGAGGGAGTAGGGTGCATTAGGGGTGCCACGGTGGCGTAGTGAGTAGCACGTTCACCTCACAGCAATAAGGTCGCTGGTTTGAGCCTCGACTAGATCAGTTGGCATTTCTGTGTGGAGTTTGCATGTTCTCCCGGTGGTTGCGTGGGTTTCCTCAGGGTGCTCCGGTTTCCCCCACAAGTCCAAAGACATGTGATATAGGTGAATTGGGTAGGCTAAATTTTCCGTAGTATATGAGTGTGAATGAGTATGTATGGATGTTTCCCAGAGATGGGTTGCAGCTGGAAGGGCATCCGCTGCGTAAAACAAATGCTGGATAAGTTAGCGGTTCATTCCGCTGTGGCGACCCCAGATTAATAAAGGGACTAAGCCAAAAAGAAAATGAATGAATGAAGGGTGCACTAGTGTGGTGGAGACAGGACAGATCTCACCTAGACAGGATGTTAAAGTGGAACAGAGAAAAGTGGAACAGAGTGTTTGGGAACACTTTAGGTAGGTTTTTTGAAGCATCTTTGATATGTTGCCAAAGTTCTTCTGGATGTACAATAGTTTGTCTCAGTTTGTTCTGTTTCTTCATGTCATTCCAGACAGACTGGATGATGATCGGATCTCTGTGTGGAGCACTGCCTTTTGTTAGACTTCTTGTGCAGACAATAATCTTACTGTAGAATTACAATAATGACAAAAATAATGTCTGGAAATGTAAATTGATATTTCAAACTGACATGCTACAGAAAAGTATAGAAACAACTGACTTAAAACCCTGTTTATATACTCACAGTGCCTATAGAAAATGATTATACATCCTTTTACACCCTGCTTTCTAGAGCCCTGCACAGGCCTTAAATCTAAGCCCGAGCCCGACCCTGGCCCGAGACGCACAGGCTGAAGCCCGGCCCGTGTCTGACAGATTATCAAAATTTTCAGCCCGAGTCCAGCCCGAAGCCCGTTTTTTTCCCCTGCCAAACATCTTAGCCTATATGCAGCCATTAAAATAGACCAGATTTGTATTTAATAGAGAACTGATATTTTTCGTTTCCTTTTTTATCAGAATGAAATTATTGGAGTTTTTTCTGTTTGTTTTCTTTTACGGAAAACCTTTGATGATGGAGGAGAGACCTGTGGTGGCTGTTTTAAGTTATCTAGAGCTGTATGAAAAGCGCACTGCGCTTCTTTTCCTCTTGTCAACATAAAGGCAGTATACGGTGCGCCTCGCGCTTTTGGAACAGACAGGTGCGCTCGGAGTGATCAGCCCCTGATGTGCAAACATATTTGTTAATTCGCGGGACGGTACTGCAGCCACATATGCCGGCAACACGTTTGCCAAAGAAGCAAAAAATATTGCAGATTGACACAGACGAGTTGCCAAACCTGCGCTGATGCTGATCGCCTCCGTCCTGGTTATGCGTCATAAACTCAACAAATAGGCTATAGTTTTAATAATTTAGTGTACAACTAACAAACCAGCCTTTTTCCATTTCGAAAATTAGTTATTAATAGTTCTTATATAATATACATTTTTACAATAGCCTGCATACATGAACCGCGAGTGAGACGGAGGAAAAAAGTCATAATCATATGACATAATCTTTAAACTAATGACTTATGTTAAAAATGTTAACAGGGGTTTTGTAATATAATATTAACAGAAGAGCATTAATTAAATGCATATTTAATGCGATCGATTCGAGGTAGCCTAATATTTTTATTTGATGGAAGAAAAGAACATGATTGGACAAACAGCAGATGCCGCTTCTTAAAAAAGGATTCAGTCAGTGTTTTCGTTTTGTAATCTAAATAATATTTAAATGAAAAATAACTAGGACAGAACTATCTATTTTATTCTTTTTATTTAGTTTATTCTATTAGTTTAGTTTATTTATTTCTATGCTGTTGGAAACACTCCAGGTGCGTGAAGATGATATGTTATGTTCTGTATGCTTTGATTTGTTCTGTAAACAAATCAGTATTTTAAAATGCAATATTTAATATGTCAGACACAAAATAGATTTTTTTTTCAATAAATAATAATTTAATATTAATCTGACCAGTTAACAATCCAGTTTTTTTAAGCACTTCACTCAGATGTTATTCGTTCTTCAATTTTATTTAGAAAATAACTGACCAGCAAAACCTATTAAACTATAGACAAACTATACGAAATTCGTTTTTAAATATATTTTTTTCTAGCAGAAATTTACTAATCATATTTTTGATTAGATCCCGTCTACTGCTCAACTGTGCGGTGGATGATTTTCGATCAGTGCAAAGTGTAAGGATTTCATTAATGCTTCACTAATGGTTGTAGCATATCACAATCTTCATCGACATATATTTGCAAATTTTTAAGATGCCATAATTATAAAGATTATGTCTTATATAAGAAATATATAAAAAAGGAAACGAATTATGTCATAATAAATGCCCTTAAATGATGTAGCCTTTGACAGTGAGCATATGTGTTTCTTTATATGATGCGGGGGAAGGAGGCGGGGCAGTGCTGGATTTGTGCGTACCGCAGGCCCCTTGGTCTTAATTGTTGTGCATTGTGCATAATCAGTTGGCTCATCATTTAAAGTTGTCACTATTTAAAAGTTGACCAGACCTTTCCTCTTTCGTTTTTCACAGTTTCACGTGGTTAGAAATCTCTATAGGCAAGGCACCACTGGCGCTCCTGGACGGCGCGCATTAGATGTCATTAAACTTTTTTTGACGTTTGTTTATGGAGCAGGCCCGAGGCCCGATATGCACGCTAGCTAAGACGTGAAAATAGGCCCGAAGCCCGGCCCGAGGGGCACAAAAAAGTCAGGCCCCGACGGGCTCGGGCTCAAATGCAGGGCTCTACTGCTTTCAAAAGACCTTTGGGATAGAGTTGTAGAAAGGCACAGGTTAAAAGAACAACTTGTACAAAAACTAAACAAGAAAACTAAAACAAAAAACAATAAAAAAGATGGAAAAGTTATTTGGAATGTGATTTGATTTCAGCAGGGTGTATGACAAAGAAATTATTTCAAATCACACGCACAAACACAGCTTTAGTGAGTGTTGTTGTGTTATAAATGTGTATCTTCTTGTGTTCAGATGCCTGTTTTCTCACACTGGATCCAAACACTGAACTCAGTCTGTCTGAGGAGAACAGAGAGGTGAAGTGTGTGTGGGAGTGTCAGTCGTATCCTGATCATCCAGACAGATTTGATGATCATCCTCAGGTGTTGAGCAGAGAGAGTGTGTGTGGACGCTGCTACTGGGAGATTGACTGGAGAGCAGATGTTGGTGTGTTTATATCAGTGTTATATAAGAGCATCAGGAGGAAGGGAGGAGGTTATGAGTGTGTGTTTGGATGCAATGCTCAGTCCTGGAGTTTGATCTGCTCACCCTCCAGTTTCTCATTCAGACACAATAACAGATGCACTGAACTCCCTGTACAGTTGATCAGCAGGAGAATAGGAGTGTTTGTGGATCACAGTGCAGGAACTCTGATCTTCTACAACATCTATAGAGACACAATGAGCCTCATCCACTCAGTCCAGACCACATTCACTGAGCTGCTCTGTGCTGGATTTTGGCTTTATCCTGGATCATCAGTGAAACTGCTGAAGACTGAGAGACTGAGGAGTTTACTGTTCTTGTATTTTGAAATGGCGTGTACATGTGCAATAACGAAAGCAAGGGACATTTGTAACTTCCTATTTGGACATCAGTGGAAGACACCTGTGAAGTGAACATCTGAAGACAACTGTTTAATGAAAGGTACGCTTTACTGCTTATCAGTAGTGTAAAGTACCTGAGTAAATGGACTTTAAGTTTTTTTAGGCTACTTGTACCTGTACTGAGTATCATAAGCAACTTTTACTCTCTACTTGACCACATTTTTTGCTGAATATATAAACTCTTTACTCCACTACATTTGAACGGACGCTTACCGTTACTTATTACATTGTGACTGTGCGCAACAAGTCAGCATCTTATCTACCATGGCTAATTTGTTAAGCGGACGAGGCGATATGCAGGGTGCTGAAGGTACTGTATGATATTTATGAGCTAAATCACGTGAACGTGCATAAGCAGCTTGCTTAATACCAGGTGTTTAATTAGCGACATGGCTGCAGCCAGTGATAAAGCTGAGGCCCGCACATCAAGCATTGCCAGCACTGATGACCATCCTTGGCCTTGTCTGAAAGAAATGTTTTCATATACTGATATACAGACTGGCCCTTACGGGATGCAGTGTCTACTTTGTTTGCCACAAACCATGAAAATACGTGCTTTTAAGAATTTATCATCAAATTTGAGAAAACACATTGAGGTAAGAGTCTATTTAATGTTCATTTAATGTGATTTTAGTCAAATTATGTCTGACTCCACAATGGTATTGTAAGCATAATGTTAGCAAAAGTTAATACAGTTACTGATATGGCAAAAACCACTGCGACATGACCTAATTTTTTTTGTGCAACGTAAATAAATGTATCCCTGAAATTATACATTTTGCTTCAGGAGCATTTAGCTGTGAGAAAAACTTGATCCTAATCAAGTGAAAAACTACTCAAGCCTGACCTCGATCGCTGAGAAGAGGAAGAATGTGAGCAAAAATATTGAACCCCTGACGAAACAACTCAAAACTGGAGGGACCAAGATCATTGCTCAAGCAACCGTTGATAAAGCTGTACTGCGATTCACTGTATACGGTGTCCAACCTTTTAGCGTGGTTAAAAAAGATAAATTTAAGGACCTGATTCATGACTTGCAGCCTAACTCTACTGTACGATCAAGATCAACCATCTGTACCAAGATAGAGGAAGCTGCGAGAGGAAAGAAGAGAAGTGTAACAGAAGCCATGAGAAGGCTGGAATACATATGCACAACTACTGATTGCTGGAGTTCAAGGTGGCACAGCTTTATAGGTATGACAGCGCAACCGAGACAATCTACTGTGATGTTCTGACAATTAAAGCGGTCGCACACGTTTGATGTACTTGCAGCTGCGATACATGACATACATTCTGAATTTGAGATCCATGAAAAAGTTGTCAGTATAACAACAGACAATGGGTCAAATTTTTTGAAGCCTTTCGTGTCTATGGAGATGAGAACATACACAGCCACAAAACAGAACATGCAACAGGAACCCCATCAGAAAATGAGGATGAATCTGACACTGAAGATGAGGAGAAATGTGAGGAGATTGAATATGTTGAGGTTGCTGAAATTCTAGCCAAGGATGATCTTGAATTTCATTCGCCCAAGAATCAACGTTGTGCTTGCCATCTTCTGAACTTGGTTTCCACTGTGATTGTTGACCCTGCTCAATCAGATGAAACATACAAAAGGTTATCAAGGGTTGCCGGTCCAAAAAAAGCTGCAGAGATGATGGAATGGGAATGTAGTATGCAGTTTATTTGTCCAAATTGCCACGCTCCCTTGCAGGGAGAAACCAATGTACATATGGGGCCAAGATATCCATGAAACTCTGAAAAAGCCTGGTAGATGCAATCCTTGAAGGTCTGAACTTCGGTGACATGCTCAATAATCCTGAGCTGACTGCGGCTGCAATCCTGCTTCCGAAGTTTAAAATTTATTGGACAACTGATGCTGCCGTCATGTTTAACAGTGTATATTAGTTAATTATATATATATATTATTATTATTATTATTATTATTATTATTAAAACGCAAACTGATTTTAGAAATAACATTTAGATTAAAAAATGGGTAATCTTGTATTGTATATAATTTGGAATATTAGGCAATATTCTACATACTTTTATCAGTAATGTGTGAATTTTTTAGAAACTTTGTGGAATGCTGAGATAATATATTTGAAACTGAATAAGTGTGCATATGCTTAATCTTCAAAGCACTAAAAATGCTATTGAATTCATTTAAATTGTTGCTGAAACATTTCCAAATGTGTATTGTATTGTAGGCCTTGACTTCATAAAGGGAAATATGGAGGAGAACGCTCCACTTTAGAGGACGACGATTTCTTCAAGCCACTGAAGACATCCCAGGCACAACAATGCCCAGCAGTGCTTGATAGCTATCTGACATACGCTGGTGATGACATGAGTGTCCTGAAAACCTTCCCACCTCTACTGAAATTGTCATTAAGGCTCAACACTCCCCTACCTGCATCTGCTGCTTGCGAGCGTCTTTTTAGCAGTGCTGGCCTCATTTTCAGGCCAAAAAGAGCTAGAATAATTTCCAAGAACTTTGAGAACCAGCTTTTGTTGAAGCTGAATAAAAATATTGCCCCCCTCTGAGACTGAGAGGTGAATCACATCAAAGTCAGCTCTGAATTTGATTTTACTACATTTTAGTATTTATTTTAATTTATTTACTTTTATGTTTGTGCCGTTTTTGAACATTATTAAATCTATTTTGTTCTGTCATTTCGAAACATTGAGGTGTTAAATTTAATTTCTATATTAGGAAATAAAACCTCTGTACTTTGAGCCTACATTCAGTATGAGTAAAATACTCAGGTTCTTTTTTAATCGGATACTTTAATACTTTTACTCAAGTCTTATTGGAATTGGTGACTTGTAACTTTTAATGGAGTAATTTTTACAGTAAGGTATCTGTACTTTTACTCAAGTATAGTTTTCAGGTACTCTTTACACCTCTGGTGACCTGCTCAGCAAGAGCTTCTTGAGCTTCCATGCGTGAGTTAGTATGTGTGAGAAAATCTAGATTTCATTTAAATTAATGTTTTCAATAGGATGCTTTACAATATTATATTTGTGCATATACATCAGTTTAGTCAGTACTGAAGCCAAATCTGGAGCTAATCTAACAAAAATAACTTACAATAATGATTCAAAAATTAGCAGCCCAAATGTATATGTTAGGGAAAAATATTAAATAGCATTTTCAAAAATATGTTTGCTCATCCCTGACTCACACTAACCTGCAGAACAGTCACTGCAATGGAAGAAATGACCTTTTATACACTTAGAAATAAAGGTACAGGAGCTGTCACTGGGGCAGTAGCTTTTTAAAAGGTACATATTTGTACCTAAAGGGTCTATAATGGTACCTCAAAGGTACGTTTTAGGTACATTTGGGCATAAATATGCACATTTGAGGTACCTCTGTGGACTCTTTGGGTAACTCCTTTCCTGTACCTTTATTTCTGAGAGTGTATGTTCCTTTTAGCCAATGATGTACGCAATGGTGTATTTGTATTATTCATACTCGAATTAAAGTTATGATGAGCACACACATACTATTTCATATTCCATTTGCTATTATTAATTCATATTTTCAGATATAATCTATTATTTTATTCTACATCATTTTATATAATTTCTACTATTATAATAACGTGTGATTCATTACTTTTTTCTGAACTATATTTATTTTTTTAGAGATTACATACAGGTAAGATCAGGGGCGCCGCTAGCAATTTTGGGCCCCATGAAAAAATATGAGGATGGGCCCCCTACTACCAAGCTAGCTATCCAAACTCTTTGTCTGCAATGTAGTTATACTGACGTATGCATTTTATTATTGATTTTGTCCACTACTTATCAGTATTTAGTAAGAGAACGGCCGTGACTGTAGCTAGCAGATGATTTATTGTTCAAATGTAAATGTAGTACAAAAAAGGCACAGTTATCAAATATTTACTGAAAATTTTACATTTCTAAACACACAAAACACCAATGTGTCACTATTTAAGTAACTGTACTGCAGTAGTGCCTCGTACAATGTGCAATACACTTTGATTGAGGATTTTGCAAGCAAGAAGGCCAGGCGTTTAGCACTTGGAATTTAAATTACTGTCAGGTTAATCAACAGACTGTTTCAAGTTTATTTATGTTGTGTTTATTTGGTTTGCAGTGTGCTGGAAATTTGCACTCTGTTATTATAAATATGTATTATAAATAAGTAATGGTCAGTTTAAACAAATAAACATTTCTTATTTATGGGTCTCATTGTAGTATAATTTTGTGTCTTATTGATTTAGTGTATAGTGTGTCATTAAATAAATGACCAAAATACTAAATAATACCAGCATGAGTATAACCGCATTCACCACCGGGAGGCGCTGTTTACCTGACGATCGCACTCCAGCATCTCTCTTCCCCGCTACTGACGGACTGAACCATGCAGTGAAAGGAGGGGGGGGGGTGCAATTTGACAGTGACCGATGTGACAGACACGAGGAGCAGATATAAGCCGTATTTTTAGTTATTTCTAATAAATTATTTTACTTGTAATTTAGAGATACATTAATAATTACATTATAGTACTGTTATTAATTATAAAGCAGATCTCTGTGGGCCCCCTAGAGTGCACGGGCCCTTAGAATCGTCCTAACTTTCCCCCCCTTAGCGGCGCCCCTGGGTAAGATACAGTTTAATTTACTATATGCCTGAAAAATAAGACTTTAGATGCATAAAACATAGAATATAAACATACAAGAGTTAGTCAAACTGAGAATCAAAGTTGCTTTTATTTATATACTCAAAAGATGCGTTACAGGGACCCAAATCCTCAACAGAATTATTATTATTATATTATCCAGTGCTTCACGGAAATCGCGCACTGCACCTTTAAGGCGGCGCGGTGGCGTTGCTGCTAGTGGCATTCTAAAAAAGAATGTATTCGATGACGTTGAGTGGGACCCGCATTAGACCCTAGCTGACATTAGCGGTAAAGATCTTTCTAAAAGTATCATTGTAGGTTGTTATATTTGGTTGTTTCGACGTGCTTTTGCTGAAGGACACTAAAGATTTGAGTATTTCTCTCTGTCATCTCGTTTCAGATTATTATATTAGTTTCCCACGTCTTTTTTTTGTTGTTGTTGTTGCTTAGACTGTAGATTGTACTGAATGTTGGTTGGAATTGGAGATTGCTATATTAATAATTTTAGAATTTTATATATACATACATATTTTACAGTTTGTGTATTCTGTTCCATTCTTTAGTAGCCTTTTTATAATCGTAGAATGTCATTTTGTCATTTGTTATGTTGTCAGGTTGGTACTGAAAGATACTAATGTTGTTTGTATGTTTCATTCATTTGTATATCACTATTTAATAATAATTCCTGTAACACATTTATCTATTCTATGTTTGTAGATTGTCATCTTGCACTTGTAAAGTATTTATTTATAGCTGTGAAATATTATTTGTTAGTGTTAGAAGAAAACCAGACTGGAATGGTAGATCAAACGTCCAAAGAATAATAAATTAATGACTTGACATCTTTCTATTGTATTTTACAGATTGGAATGGACCACATGGAGAAATAGGGAATCACACACCTCAGCAGAGACTGGAAATTGATGGTCAGGAATTTCTTTTTTTTTTAAATCCAGATGGACTGGTGCATCGATGGACGTCTTTCCAAGATGAAGAGGTTGGTGTTTGGTATAGATCAGTGGTTCTCAAACTTTTTCACCTCAGAAAGAATTTGTCTCTCCAAGTACCACCTAATGACTAGCATTGAAATATAGTAGTGTAGTAGACCTAATTAATCAGCTACAGCTCAGCAACAGTTCAAAAGCAAGTCAGATTTATTCATAAAAATAATGTCAGCCACTTTAAACATTATAAATAGTTTGAACATTAACACTGTTCTGTGCTTACGTTTAAATAAAAATGCGTTTATAAATTGGTACTGTTCGTAAAAGGTAAAAAATAAGTAAATAAAATGCTGTACTTAAAGGTGAAGTATTAGCATATAGTAGCCTATATTCATCAAAACCTGGAAATGTAGATTGGACCTCATAAATTTATAAGTCATCATATTCATATCATATATAAACCATTTTTGATCCATTTTGAAATATATGCTGCATGTACATATGACATATTTGTATGGGGGAGACCAGGGATAGTTTTACTTCTATTATATTTCTCTATATATCTTTGAGATCTTGAGGTACAAGTGTTTGCTAATAAATGACATAGAAATTACATCATAGTTTTAACATTATAAAATAAGAATTATGACCAACAAATGGATCTGAAAGCTTTTTATTCAACATTGAGCTTTCAGTATAATTTGTGTGTCTCTGGGTTATAAAGCTGAATCAAATGTGCAAATGTGCATCAACTTCAACAGTTGAAGGCTTCATGAGCCCACAGAGGTCAAACACTGAACTCAAACTACTTTGACTTGTTTCTCTTTCAAGAGCTATAGGAATACTGACATTAAATCAGAGAAATACAGTTTTAAATCTGCTTGGGGTTGGTGGAAACATTTCACTGATGTTACTAGCAAGAGTTTGTTGTTACAACTGACCCAGCGTTATGTGGCCATGAATCTGTTCTCCTTACAGCTCACAGCTAAAACATCATCACTAACAATGTGGATTAAATATATCCACACACAGACACACACATTACATGGGTTTAACTACAAGTCAGGCATTGCTATCTCAAAAATAATTCAAGTATAAAATATGACTTTCTTAGCTGAAGTGTAGTTTTGAAATATAGTGATAATTATTTTACCAATAATGCAGCATGGGGAAATTCCTAAGTTTGCAGTAACTGAAATGCCAACAGGACTGGTCTTCAGAAGCACTTCTCTAGCCTGTATCTGCTGAAGAGCTCCACAGTATTTTAGATTCTCAGCATTTGATGACGTGATGCACTAAACATACTAATCACTGTGTGTTACAACCCCTGGGCAGTCTAGGAGAGTGGGGTTGCACACTTTAC
>CAIGQQ010010083.1:0-19615 GCA_903798035.1 Danio albolineatus
CTAGATCCGCCCCTGCTGGAAATGTAGCTTGGACCTCATATATTTATATCATCATATTCATATCATATATAAACCATTTTTGATCCATTTTGAAACATTTTCGATTCAATTCAATTCACCTTTATTTGTATAGCGCTTTTACAATGTAGATTGTGTCAAAGCAGCTTCACATAGAAGTTTATAGTTAATTGAAAATGTTAGTGTAGTTATTAATATGCTGCAAGTACATATGACATATTTGTATGAGGGAGCCTGGGGATAATTGTACTTCTATTATATTTCTCTATATATCCTTGAGATCTTGAGGTACATGTGTCTGCTATTAAATGACATAGAAATTAAACGTAGTTTTAACATTATAAAATATGTATTATGACAAACAAATGGATCTGAAAGCTTTTTATTCAACATTGAGCTTTCAGTATAATCTGTGTGTCTCTGGGTTACAAAGCTGAATCAAATGTGCATCAGCTTCAACAGTTGAAGGCTTCATGAGCCCACAGAGGTCAAACACTGAACTCAAACTACTTTGACTTGTTTCTCTTTCAAGAGCTGTAGGAATACTGACATTAAATCAGAGAAATACAGTTTTAAATCTGCTTGGGGTTGCTGGAAACATTTCACTGATGTTACTAGCAGGAGTTTTGTTGTTACAACTGACCCAGTGTTATGTGGCCATGAATCTGTTCTCTTTACAGCTCACAGCTAAAACATTCTCACCAACAATGTGGATTAAATATATATACACACACACAGACACACACATTACATGGGTTTAACTACAAATCAGGCATTGCTATCTCAAAAATAAAGTCAAAAATATGATTTTGTTATTTTGTTAGTGTAGTTTTTCCCATCTGATATTTGCTGTGTCTGTCACAGGACTCTACTGTTTCATATGTGCTATGAGGACTAATATGAGTATGTGTGAAGTCAATCAACTGATTAGTAACTAGTTCCTGGTAGCAGTGATTGGAAGTGTTACAGCTATGCCCGCTCTCCCCCTTGAAATCTAAACATTAACTTGTATATTAAATATATGATTCACAATTACATATTTAAATGAGAGATTAGATCTGCTTACAGCGCCTCATTTACAGTGTGTGTGTCAGTAGAGCCAGTGATTATAAATACACTGTTTGACCAATTCATACGTGATTTATCAGTTTATACCTGCAGCATTTCCATTATTTAGTGGAACTGAGATCATATCTTAAGTAAACCGTGGAGTTTGTGTAAACTGTGCACCCGACCACTGTTTTCAGGCAGACTCGGGTAAGGTTCACGGGTGCTCCACCTGTGCACACAGAGACTAACTTTAAATTTTGTGTTTCTCCAAGCTTCAAACATGGCAAATTTGCTTGAGTCTATGTTCTGTGGCCCGCACCATTTGAGGTAACAAACTACACCGAAAGCCACATCGCTAGGCTATTTACAAAACAAATGACTTTAGGCTATTTATCAAAAACACACATTATTTTACACAACTACGAACACACGTTAACACGTTTGTGATGATTATTTGACCAGTGATGCAGCATGGGGAAGTTCTTGAGTTTGCAATAACTGAAATGCCAACAGGACTGGTCTGCAGACGCACTTCTCTAGCGCGGATCTGAGTATATTGGTGCCGATTATAAGTCCATGAACACAAACTGAATATTTGACTGTGCAGGCTTGGAGACTGGAGACGGATACCACAGATGGCGAACAGGATGAAGACCAGATGAGGAACCAGGAGACACCACACTAGAAGACACAGAAGACGCAAGTAAACTGATATCTGAGAATCAACACTGACGGTGTATAGGGAGTTCAGTCCTTTATTAGTGAAGAGGCTGAACACTGTCGCTGCATCCCAATTTGCATACTTATACTACACCCTAAAAGTATGTATTTTTTTTAATGAAGAAAAATATATACTTTTGAGTGTGTAACAGAAGAGTATGCAAGCTTTGGGACATACTACTTCCCCATTAACAGATCGTTGTGCTGCTTGGTTAAGAGTCCTGTCAATCATCCACATTTCTGTCGTATTTAATTTCTTACCTTATTGGAGAAGCAGCAGCAGGAGAATCTCCCATTCTCGAGTCTTTCATGCAGAGAAACCTTCACAGGTCTTCTGAGGAGAAATTCTGTATTCAGACAGTAATGTTCAAACACGTCTTTATATAAGTTCAGTATTGTTGTTGCAGATGATAAATAACACAGACAACGGCATTTAAATATTCTCCAGTGGGCTAGATATTAACTAACAGTCATACAAACATCTTTACCGAAGCCTCTTTACTTGATGGTTGGTCTCGCACATCCAGTGGTGGATTTAGGCATGAGCAATATGGGCGATCGCCCAGGGCAGCATTTCGCAGGGGACGGCACGGGGAGACGATGCAAAAATAAAACAAAAACATGCTCCGGTAAAAATCATATGTGGTCCAGTAAGCTTTGAGATGTTTTGCTTTATACAAGTGTATTAATCCCAAGAGTGGTAATGGGAGAATAAAGATGTTAGTGGCCATTTGGCGTCTTTTGCACGCACAAGTTTGTTATTCTCTAAGTGCAACTGAAACAGCGCTGGTGAAAGCAAACTGACACATGCACACAGAAAACCATTCCCATGCGCCTTCTGGTGTGAATCCCGGTTGTTTACATGCATGACGATAAAATATGCGCCACTCATGCGCTGTGAAACCAGATAACAGCCTTTTTTGAGACTTATGACAGGAGGTGTCGGCTCACAGCAGGTTTTTCTAGTTGACAAAACTGAAGTATGTGGGGTGGTTCACCCAAGGTGCCATTCAAGCTAGCACCGCCACTGCGCGCGTCCATCATGTTTGTAGTTTGTTTACACTTTTCATCCGATTTTGTAGTTCTAATCGAATTCACGTCCAACGCGCAATGCACTGTGAGCAATATCAGCGATTAGAGTATGGACAGATCTACACTTCAAATTTTGACCGGAAATAGTAAACCATTCGGGAATTTTTGGCATACTCTTTTCAACATACTACGAATTCGGACATACTAATTCTATTTTCACATATTATTTTTCACATACAGTAGGGACATGCAGAGACCTTTTAAGGGGCAGGGGCTCAAGTGAAAAAAGGGCACTTTTTTATTAAATAATAATAATAATTGTACTTTAATAATAAATAAAATTTATTTAAAGTTATTTCACCCTAAATTCACCACATACTCACCCTTAAAAGGACAATTCGTTCAAAACCTTGTACTTGTTCCAAACCTATTTGACTCTTTTCTTCTGTTGAACACAAAATAATATTTTGAAGAAAGCAGGAAACCTGTAACCATTGACTTTTATGGTTTTTGTTTATTCTACTCTGGAAATCAGTGATTTCGGGTTTACAGCTTTCTTTAAAATATCTTCTTTAACCTTTAATTCTTTAGTGTACAACAAAATAAACAAACAAAGATGTGGAACCACTTGAGGGTGAGTAAATGTTCATTTTTGGTTGAACTATCCCTCTTCAATCTATTATTTTTGTTTGGGTTTTTTTTTCTTCTGTTGAACAAAATAATAAAATATTGTGAAGAATGTAGGACACACTGATAGCCACTGACTCCCATAGCTAGCCTATATGTACAGGTTTTTATAGCTTTGATTAACATTATATATAATATAATGTATAAATGACTGCAAAAGCGAGAGGGGAATATTTCCACTATCCGGCTGTCATTTCTCTATCACATTAGCCTCAGCTATTAGCCTTTATGCCTGTGATATTGCCCGGGCTAAACTTTAGCTAACTTATTACATAGTTGTTAATCAGGAGGATGTTAGCAAGACAAAATAGCCTATTTGCTTTTGAACTTTTGGATAAATATCTGACGTTAAATTTGAGCCTCAGGAAGTCTATTGTTAACCGTTACTCACCTCCATACAATATAGATGAATGACGGATCATTGTACATCGGCAGTTCTGTCGATCATAGTGTGCTGCTGTCAGCTAATAACACCTGTTTTACACACACTCCGTCTGCAGTGCGTGTATGGGCCAGACTGTAAAGCTATGGCCCAGCGGCAGTCCGTGTGCAGTGCGTAAGCTTGCATAAGCGCTGATAGGCGATACTCCACTGCTGACACTCTACTTTTGATGGCGGAGTAATAATATGAATAGCTCCCTCATTAGCACGTTCGTCACTCATGTGGTTTTTCTTTCCAAACACCGGTTCGAGGCTTGCTTGGAGCAGGTAGACTTAAACCAAGATATACTTCAAAGTTTAGTTTTTTTATTGTTTGACAGGGAAAGTTGTCCTTATCCAAAGGACGTCACTGAAGCCGAGTCACCAACCAATCAGGAACGCTGTGTTTCGTCGAGGCCCGTCGGCAAAGGAAACATAAACAAATGTTGTGTCTTGCCCGTCTTGTGCAAATTGATCTTAAGCAGTTAAAGAGAAGCCACATCTCTGCTTCTGTGGTTTCTCAGGTGTGATTCTAAGATCTAGTAATAAGAGCTCAATTTAATTTGGGACGCTTGTCAACTCATTAAGCACGAGTACCAGAACTGAGAACTACTGCTTTGAGGTACTCAAAATCATCCTCAAAATGAATTGCCTTCCTAAAGTTACTTCTTTACTTCAGTATATCCCTGTAAATATTTATTTACAATATTTAAAACAGTTTGATATTTTAGTCAATTAATTTCTCTGGAACAATAAGCACCCTAGGTTGCATAAGAGTACACAGCAACAGTCAGTTGATAAAAAAGGGTTGGGGCTTCCTGAGCATTTATTTCATTATTACGCCTGCAGTCTGAGACATCTCCGCACTGGTCCATCCCTCCTGAGAGAGCTTCAACTTTGTTTATGGTTGAACAAGCCATCCTACTTCCCCTTCCACCACTAAAATGTCTATCCATCCATCTATTTATTCATTTTATTTTGTAAACGTGTTATTTTTGTGGCTGATCTCAAAAATATAATAATTTTTACTGATAGAATTTTAGGTGAGGCTAGGACTGTCTCTGCCATTTGCAGATAACATCCTTTTGGCTTTATATGACATGGACCTTCAGTGGGACGGTTTGTTGCTGAGTGTGACATGGCAGGGAAAGAAACAGCACCTCTTAGTCAGAAACCATTGTGCTTGACTGTAAGAAGGTGGCCATCTCTAATTTGGAGAAGAGTCCTTACCCCAGATGGAGTTCAAGTATCTGCATTTCTTTTCATGAGGTATGGAATGTGAGATTAAAAGATGGATCAGTGCAGCGTCAGCAGTAATGCAGTTGATGTGATTGTTTTTCGTCTCAGCTCCTTCACCACAACAGACAATGTTCTCAATTTACTGCTCAAGGTTCCTACTCTCACCTATGGTCATGACTGAAAGGACAAGATCTCGGATACAATCGGACACATTTTACAAAGTGTTATGACCCGCTTGTTTGAGTCGCAACATAAGAGAGATGAACCAACAAAATAGCCTGAATGCAAATTATTTATTATAAAATGTAACTCATAGAACAATCAATCAAAGCAACCAACAAACGTCTGGGGATAATAATGAAGATAAAGAACTTAGGATATAATCACAACAACACTTTAACTACATGAGATAAGTAATGCAAAACCATAAGGTTAAAGAGTCAATGAGATAGCAGGTCTTAACATGAAGAATCCTGAGTAGCCACAGCGTCCTGGGGTAGCTAGCACAACAACTTTTATATACCCATTGATGAGTAATGCAGGCATCCAATCAGGATTTACCACACACTTCGATCTAGAGTCTTGGGATCATAACAGTGTATTAATATTGTCAAACTTAATACCCGTCTCTCTGCCTAAATCATAAAATATTCATCAAGTTTGTATTCTACTCAAAAAAGTAAATGTAGTAAACTAGAAAGAATCTTGAACCTAAAAGTAAAGAAACTTTACTAATAAAAGCTGCAACACAGGACAATTGAATGGGCTTTCTAAACTTGAGGCCCTGGTATACTGCAAACTAACCTGCTGGAACTCCACCTTCTGTGATGTACGGTGTCTTCGCAGTGATTTGTTTCTCATTCAGGGAGTCAGACAGAGAACATCATCCAAAACAACACTAGCTACATGAATACACTAGAGAGTGGAGTACAGATGTATCTGTACAGATGTAGAGATTTTTAGCCACAGAGGTGCTATTTGCCAGATGTTTATGAAACTGTCCTTCTCTCAGCTGCCATCGTGTTAACGGTAAACGCGAGGAGCGCAACACATTTACAACCCCACCTACTGCAGTGTAGGAGTGTTGGAAAACAGTATACTGTCACTCAGCCTTTTCAAACATTATTCAGACATGAAACACCCTGTGCACATGACAAAATGTTTTGCTGCATTCATGTCATGTGTGCAACTTTTTAATGATGATTGGCTGAAACTCTTCCCACACTGAGTGCATGTGAATGGTTTCTCTCCAGTGTGAATCCTCATGTGTAGATTAAGGGATGATGGGCGGCTGAAACTTTTCCCACACCGAGTGCATGTGAATGGTTTCTCTCCGGTGTGGATCCTCATGTGTTGATTAAGGTGTGATGATTGGCTGAAACTCTTCCCACATTGAGTACATTTGAATGTTTTTTCTCCAGTGTGGATCCTCATGTGGTGATTAAGGGATGATGAGTGGCAGAAACTCTTCCCACACTGAGTGCATGTGAATGGTTTCTCTCTGGTGTGGATCCTCATGTGGTGATTAAGGCTTGATGATTGGCTGAAACTCTTCCCACACTGAGTGCATGTGAATGGTTTCTCTCCAGTATGGATCCTCATGTGTAGATTAAGGCTTGATGATTGGCTGAAACTCTTCCCACACTGAGTGCATGTGAATGGTTTCTCTCCAGTGTGGATCCTCATGTGAATTTTAACACTGCTTTTTCTTCCAAAACTCTTTCCACACTGAGTGCAGGTGAAACGATTCTTGTCTCTTCTTTTCAAAATTCCATCAGTCTGTAAATGAGTTTTTTCCTCAATTTTGATATGATGTTCCTCCTCTTTACTCCCCACATTCTCTTCAATTAGGTCTGAAATAAATAAAATAGTTTCAATTAAGTCTTAAAAACTCTCATCAAAAGCTGAAAAGTGAAAAGACACTGGAAACATTGGCTACACACACTGTAATTTTGATGTACATTAAATGTAAAATAAATCATATCATATTTTTTTCTGTCCATTATCGTGTACACATTAAAGCAGATTCAATTCAATTCATCTTTATTTATCTAGTGCTTTTACAATGTAAATTGAGTTAAAGCCACTTAACATAGAAGTTATTGTAAATCGACTATGCACAAACTCTGCTGACATGTTTCTGGTAGAATATCAGTCAGGCTCTTTAAGTTCACATAGCACGTTCTACAGCGAAATCTAATAGCGGCGAAACCTAAACGCATCAGAGCATGGCAAAGAAGGGAGATTTACTTCTAAATTGATGAGGATCTAGTGCCAGTGGATGTCCAGCATCTGGAACATCATTATTGTTCAGTTCCAGAAGCTGATTAATACACCAGATCAGGCTGACAATCTCCGTGAGGAGATGGAGTGACTGAAAGGAGACTTCTTCAATGCTGCTTTTGGTGATGTTATAAGGTTCTAAAGGTAGTTAAAAAATGATGTACTAGAATTTAACACAAATGAAAGAAGTAACAAGTATTTATATGCAAAGCCTAATGAATTTCTTTCTGATTTATACATCTACATTCTACAACATCCTGAGTAATGTGTCCAGAGTAAGAGCAACTGTGAGGGAGACGCCGTCCATCACAAGGCTGAGGGTCCACACTGAGCATCTCATCCGCAGGGTGAAGCAACAAGCAGGACAGTCATCATCTCTTTCTATTACAGCGAGCATCAACCAGATTTACACAATGGCTTGCCTTCTGCCCATTAGTAAAAGCTTGGAGCTAAAGATTAAAGAGTAAATGATGAAGCTAAACACGAACTGTACATAATTTCTGTGTTGTTGCCTGCACTGCAGGAATATAAAGTTGTCAATATAATAAATGTTCATTTTCAATGCGTTAATACAAACATGTAAACTCAAATAACAGAACAATTTGAGTGAACATTTGCTGTGCACTGATATAAACATAAATAACTTTAGATACTTGCACTGCACTAATGTAAATATGCAGTTTTTTTGTGCAGAATTATGTGATAGTTACCTTCATCAAGTGTACCACCTCGGTCTTTTGGCAAAAATCAGGCAGGCAACTTCTGTCAGACCCCCAGTGATGCTCAATAATGCAAAATGCATTTCTTTTAAGTAGCAAAAATGTAATGAATGGGATACCACCTCCAACTAATTTTCAACAAGGAAAACCCCGAACTATGTCAATACAAGTAACTAGACATTGGCACTGCAGAATAAATATAACTACATTTTTTTTGACACAAGTAAATTTGACACAATGTTAAACATAAAAAGCTGTGAGTGTGTTCGTTCAAATCTGTAGGCATCTTGACACATAAAGGTTAGGGGAAAAAATGAAGGAAAGAAATGGTCATCTTCCTCTGAAAAATTTTGATGTTATTTTAGATGAACTGGATCATCATGTTCAATTCAATTCACCTTTATTTGTATAGCGCTTTTACAATGTAGATTGTGACAAAGCAGCTTCACATAGAAGATCATAGTAAATTGAAACTGTGTCAGTCCAGTTTTCAGTGTTTAAGTTCAGTTAAGTTTAGCTTAGTTCAGTGTGTTAATAATCACTACTGAGAGTCCAAACACTGAAAAGGAAATCTATCGATGCGCAGCTCTACAGATCCCGAACCATGCAAGCCAGTGGCGACAGTAGCGAGGAAAAAACTTCACCAATTGGCGAAAGTGAAGAATTTAAAATTCCTAGAGAGTAACCAGGCTCAGTCGGGTACAACCGCTTCTCCTATGGCCAAACGTCTTGTGCAAGGTTTCCCCTTGTGTGTTGTTGGGTTATTGTCATCCATTCTCAGGTGATTGAGGCTTAATTTGGCAGACACTTTTTCTGTGTTTTTATGACTGATTTTTGGGGACATCTTATTTTAACATATTCTGGGAAAATGCTTTGAAAAAAAACAAAAAAACAATACACTCTGGGCAATTGGCTGGTTTTTCTCCATTGGGCTCTATTATAACAATATTGTTTTATTGCAAAGCCATGATAGCATATAATCATGCATTTATGAATATTGGTGTTTTCTGTGACGACAGTTAACATTGTTTAATTGGTCTCCACCCATGGGACAGCAAAAAGGAAATGGGTGAGTATAAAGGAAGAGGAGGAGCCTCTCTTGGGCAGCATTATGTGGTGTGCTGTGTTGTTGTCAGTACTGTTGGGCGATAAATGAAATTTTCAGATTGCCATATCCCACCCTGTAAGATCGCCAATACACAATACTATCGCATGGGGGCATGGCAGTGTTATGTTTATACCCATATAATATATTTTTACTATGTTTAACCATATCTAAACATATTTAATAACCTTTCGGCTGATTTTTTAACTTATTTAATAACCTACTGCATTTGCATTACGTTTGATCTTGGATAAATCAAACCAATGCAAACCACCGCGCTCTTACAGCTAAATAGGCGCTGAGACAAAAATTATTTCATACAAGACTCCATGGTATAGTGCGGCGCGGGACAGGATTTGATTGTGACTTCGGGTTCATGCCGTTATCCTTGGCCCGCGGGACTGCCGCAAAATAGATATAATATGCATGGATAAAAGCAAATTAAATTATATTTATCTTCGCATAGAAGAAACAAGGATGCATTACGGTCCTTTCAGACGGGAGGCGGATGGAGGACTATGCGGTGAAGTTTTCCATGTTTTTGTTCAGCCTTCAGGTCTGATGATCATCACAAATGTAATCATCAACACAAGAGTGTCACATCTGTATTTGCGTTTGTGTTTATTGTTTTCTGATAAGAGTTTCAGTTCAGACATGGCTGCGGTGAGTCGGCAATATCCTATTGCTCTAATATTAAATAGCCTATTTGACCTTAAGCTCAGTAAAATGTTCGTTGAGAAGGTATTAATAATCTGTTCAATAACTCTTTAATGCCAAAACGAATGGTAAAACACAGATTGTAATTTAATTTAATATAGGCTAGTTTAAATAAATGAATAAAATATATTTAATAGCCTATATATAAATATAGGCCTAACATATTTCTAAATTAAATTAAATAGGGTATTTTCTGAAAAATGTGCATGTCCGTGTTTATCATTCCATCAAAATAAACACAAATAAGACAAGTATGTATATTGTGTGTATTTGATGGAGCAGTCAATGCATGCACTGAAAAATAGGCTACAGGCCACCTTAAAACTTAAATAGGCTATTAATAACGGATATAAAAGATAAATAACTTTTTTGTGAAAGCAAGAGAGAATCTTGCGCGAGTGCTGTTATAAAGGAGTAGCCAACAACCGCAACACGTTTTATTCCAGAACATTTGAGCTGGTTTCAGAGTTCTTTCATTTTCTTCTTCAGTTGTTTCATTTTTATAAATCGTTTTATTTAACTTGTTTGTTAATCAAGTCCAGTTTTGTTATTTAGCCTATTATTTTATGGAACAAAGTTGCAAACTAATTTATGAGATGTCACTGTGCCCTCACGTGCAGCGCGCGCTGCAACTGCTGCTGCTAAGACAGACAGAGAGAGAGAGCGAGAGAGAGAGAGAGAGAGAGAGAGAGAGAGAGAGAGAGCAATAGAAATAATTCATTTTGTCTGAAAGTGTCAGTCAAGTGATGTTGATGTGAACAGTTGAAGCTGTCAAATTATTTGTAGTTCATTTATTATTAATGATGATGATTAAAAATAAGAGTACTATTCATTTTATTTAATAATGCAATTAAAATGTAATAAGTCTACATTCATGCAAAATGAGCTAAATATCGTCTTTAAAATCGTCATAGGTCTCAGCGCTTGGTGATATCTTTGCCTATCGTTAATACACGATACTATCGTCTATTGGCACAACAGTACAGCAGAAAATGTTGGCGGTTTTAAAACCTTGACTTTTCCAAACCACGGTAACCTTGAAAACAGTTATCATACCATGCCTAAGCAGCATAACACTGTTTTTAGAATCTAAAAATGAAGCCTTAAAAAGTCTTAGGCAAAAAGATTCCAATGGCGGCGCCTGCTGGAACATGAGGAATATGGTCAATACTGACGAACTTTACACTCAAATGTTTGCATGTCATCAGCATGCTGTAATCCATTTCTAAAGCAGCAAAAGTCATTTTTAGACTAGCTTGTTGGCCAGTTGTAGTCAGTGCAATGCTAAACGTTATTGTTCCACTATAATTTGTTTTCCCTCACATCGTCCCACAACAACATCATATAGTTTCGAATACTGTACAATGTTTTATAATAATTAATTCTTTTTAGTGTCCATTTCATTCAGCATGTTTAATATTGGGGGCATCCATGTTTTTGACATACTTTAAACCAGGGTTTCTGCAGGTTTCACCAAGTTAAATGTTAGACTTTTTAAGACATTTTTAAGACCATTATGAATGAAATTTTAGACTCAAACGCCTAAAGACTAAGGAATTTTTCAAACGGCCCAGATAAAAAAGATTTTTATTTGTCCTATCAAAAAATATTACAATTTAATACATTTAATAATACAACAATAAATGAATAATAAAAAATTTAATACTTTAGATATTTCTTAGCAAATGATTTGAAATATTGTGTAAAAACAAGCAAACCCTACTCTTATCCATACACTTTTTTTCCAACATAAACTTTCTTTAAAAAAAAAAAAAAAAAAAAATGAACAAATGTTTTAAAAGTTTTAAAAACTATAATCAACTAAATCTATGCACAACAATCTGTCCAGGTCGATGTCCTCAGCAGTAAATACATGGAGCACGTTTAAACAAATGTTACTGTGAGGAAAATAATTAAACCATTATGATAAATAGAGTTAAAGTGACCTTTTTGAATAAAAAGTTTAAAGTTTTATTGAGATGATTGTTGGTGATTGTGTGGGTTTTGGCCAGATTGGGTAGCAAAACATAAACAAAGGAACATTAAGACTTGTTTAAACTAGATTTAAGACCTACAACACAATATTTCAGTAAATTTAAGAATTTTTAAGGCCTAACATTTAGATTTTGGAATTTAAGACATTTTAAGACCCTGCAGAAACCCTGTTTAAACACAAAAGCCCTGGTAATTAGTTATTATAATAATAATGTGATTCTAACTCAGATACTATCTGTGAGAACTAGTAACAACTACTAGAAACAAGATTAAACCCATAAAGAAGTTGATGAAAAAGGGAATTGTGATCAACTTGACACATGCAACTGGAAAGTACTAAGCCAACACTATCACTGTAATAGCAGATATCTTCAAGGAGAATACTGTAGGTCAAATATCCTCAGCTCAGCTAAACGTTTTTTTTTAACATTTATTGTTTTTAATTATTTTATATAGCGCCAGTGATTAAGGACGCTTTAAAAACAGTAGGGGAACAAGAAAAGCAACCTTAAGAAGGTAGAGAAAAATTGGAGACATGAGAACAAGTAACGAAAGAAACTCATTCCTGTCTTTCAGTGAGTGCTGATGTGTGTTTAGGAGAACTAGGCAGCACACTCAGGGCTGCAAGATGGATTTAATTCAGTATTCTTATTATTAAAATATATCTGAATGAGGATCAAATGACTGAGTTGGTCTTTGAGAATGAAAATTAACCTGTTTGTTCCTGCAGATCTTCATGTTTGACTCTGAATGTTTCTTCAATCTTCACATCTTCACTCTCCTCTTTAATAAACGCCATCTTTATAACAGTGTGGAGATCAGTCGCTTCAGCAGGAGTTTTTCTCTGCGTTTGGACACTTTATCCTGTTTAAAATGAGCAAAACAATAAAAAATGTTCTGTTTAAAATAAATAAAACAATGAACAGAAACAAAATAACTTCTCTTCAACACTTGCTTCAACAGTTTCTTTATATGAGAGGAACTAACAGAAACAGTAATAAACAGAAATCAGGTAAGTCCGAGTAAGAAACAACTGCCACAAATGACCTGATTAAAATTAGTAACGTTACTCCCTTTCTTATATATAGTGATGTTTACTTACAATGGAATTATGTTGTTTAATAAATGAAACCTTCATTAAAACACTTCTTACACACATTTATGTTACTTTATTCAAACAATATCCCTCATTACTGCGAGTAAAATAGTACTAAGTTAGTTAAAATAATATTGTCAACAGCAGGTACATCATTTAGCATCGAGTGAAAACCCTGAAACTTTAATAAATCGGTTTATATTCATGTAAAAGCTTTAAAGCAAACCTTTCTTCTCCACTCTAGTGGAATCACAGCGCCGGAGCGGCGCAGCCTTATGACGTCACGCGCCACGCTAAAATAAAAGTCTTTTGTTTAGCTTTTTTTTTGCCACTTACTGTTGCAGTCATGACTTATTGATACATTTTCCCCTCGTTTTCCACTGTACACAATATATCTGCTCTCTTTCAAACACACAGATATTCAGTATCTGAAGTTTAATCCACTCAATTTTTTAAAGCAGAAAATGCCAACATTTTAAAAGGTTCAAATAATGTGATGGGTGTTTTGAGCTGAAACTTTACAGACAACTTCTCGAGACACAAAAGACTTATCTTAAATCTTGCGATCGACGTAACTTATGTGCTCTTTAAGTAAAAAGTACCCATTACTACTACATGTTTTAATTCCATTAGCTGGGTACTGTAAATATTCCCCCACAGTCCAAAGACATGCAGTATTGATAAACTAAATTAGTGTATGTGCATGTGTCAATGTGACAGTGTATGGATGTTTCCCAGTACTGGGTTGCAGCTGAAAGGGCATCCCCTGTGTAAAACATGCTGAAATAATTGGCAGTTCATTCTTCTGTGGCAATCCCTGATAAATAGGCAGATTAGTAGACCTCACATCCTATTGATAAATAAATATAAAATAACTTACAGTTAAATTTAATAAGTAAAATGTTTGTTGCCCATTTTATGAAAGTAGCCAAGCGGCATCACACCCTGTAAAACTGCCTAACATTGCTCAAAAAGTCGGCTCATGTATCATCCTGACGCAAACTCACAGCATTCAGCATGTAGTTATACAGCTGTTAGATCAAAAACACCGGCTGCCATTCATGTTCAAACACTCTAAACATAATTCTGCAGGCCTGTCTGTCTTTATAAATAATGTCTTACATTTACAATAAAATCTGTCCAAAATATGTTTTATTTTGCTAAAATAAATTCTTATTGTATTTGACTGCAAACTATTTTTAATCAGACTCGCTGCCTTATTCTCTTCAAAGAGCAGCTCTCATACAGAGCCGTTATTTCAGTGTTTTGTCCAGGATATTGTGGATATTTGTGGATTCCTTCTGTTTTGTCATCGGCTATGTGAAGATTACCAGACAAACCTCTTTTGAGTGTATACTGGCTAGGATTTAAGTTGATCATATTTATGAGAAATGATTCAGTTATTATTGAAATGAGACATCAGGTCATCGCCCTATCACAGATCAGAGAACATGCTGCCATACATCATACAAGTCTTTCAGCACTTCAGTACTTCATCTTCACCATCTGTTAACATTGCATTAGTCTTTTCAGTGTCATTGTACAGTAGGATACTGTTTGAGTTAGTGCTATTGTAGAAGTATTAGCTTTTGTTCATATTTTACTTTTGAATACTGTTTTCCTTGAATTAATGAGTTACAGAGAAACTATAAAAATGTGCTATTATTGATTAATAATAACAGATATAATGTATTATTTTATTCTACATTATTGTATATAATTTGTACTATTATAATAATGTGTGATTCTTTACTTTTTATAAACTGTTTTTGTTAACTGTTATAAAACTGTAAGAAAAAAGAGGATTCCAGCATAAAGGAAACATTTATTAATAACACATCTCTCTTTATACCATAAAATACATGACACGTTTGACCTTTCTTCTAGGTAATTGGAGTTTTTTTACACCATGAAATTATAATCAGTTATTAAATATAAGCGTTATTATATTTTATATTCGAGAAAACAGCAGCTCCTCCATTCAGTTGCGTCTGTTTACAGCACACATACAAACATACAGAAGTTAGTCAAACCGAGAATCAAAGTTGCTCTTCTTTATATACTCAAAAGATACCGTTACAGGGACCAAAATCCTTAAGAGAATTATTATTATTATTATCATTATCATTATTATTATTATTATTATCTTCAACAGCGCTTCACGGAAATCGCGCACTGCACCTGAATATGGCGGCGCGGTGGCGTTGCTGTCAGTGGCGTTCTAAAAAAGAATGTGTTCGAGAATCGATGACGTTGATTAACTAGTGTGACCTGCATTAGTGTCTGACCATCGCTGACATTAGCGGTATGTAAAGATCTTTCTAAAAGTGTCATTTTAGGTTATTGCAGACTTGGATCCAGACAGTTTTACTCCCCTGTTGTTCCTGATGCGTCCAGTAGAGGGGATAAAAGATACATGGCCAAATAATAGATTAGAAGTCAACTCTTACAGATTATTAAATGTCCTGTTCATAAATATACTTTTATTTTTATCTTTTAGGTAATTATAAAAGTTAAGTTAATGTATCAGAAAGTGAGTTTAAATATACAAACAACTGATACACTCACCATACTATTTCAGATATACAAAAGCCCAATTGCAAATTAATTTAGATTCATTTAATTAGAAAAAATAAAAACACACATAGTTGGATAGTGTAACGATTAACTGTAGCCTAGTTATAAGTTTTCATATAGAGATGTGCTTTTTGTTGTATTGATTATATATAAAGTTGCATTCTGAAAAGAACAAAATTATAACCGAAAAAAATGCTTCTTTCTAAAGTTCCAAGGACCATTTAGGCATACCTGACAAACAAAAACCCAGACAACATTAGATTTTTTAAACATTTATTTTAAAAAAATGCTTTTAAGGTTTTTGTGTTCTTGGTTGATTATTCCTTTCATTCTGGAAAACGAAACATCAGAAAAAACAGTCAATATTTATTTTTTCTGTTTATTCTGTAGGCACAAAAAAACGAAAGCTCATCTGTTATTCTGCTTATAAATTTAAAACGGAAAATTAAAACAAACATAAAACAAAAACGAAATAATGAGTCAAAAAACGGTCCGTGTATGTTTTGTTAATTTGTTTTCCGGTTGTGAACGGAATAAAGGAAATGAAGAAAACGGCTGTTTTTCTTTTGCTGCCAAAAAACCCTGAAAAAAACGGGATTTTGGCTGGATTTTTTTTTCAATCAAGGGTTGGAAAACGATTAAACGACTTCAAAAGTCATTACAGACAAGTAGACTGTGCTGAAACGCCCATATTCCAACCATAGTCCAACCAAATCTTAACATTACGTTCAAATTTGTTTTACGGATTTATTTTAAATATTGACTATTTTAAAAAATACTTTTATGCTACAAAAATACTTTTATGCACAGTAGGGCTGTGCAATATGGACAAAATAATCATATTGTGATTTTGGCAACTGTTTTTGCTTACACACATTCTACATGTATTCAGTGCACAAGAAGTGCATAACAAAACATTTCACAATTAAATAACATAGTATTGAGTTTAATACTAAAATAATAAATTAATTAAGATTAACCAACCTCAAATCTGGCGATCCGGTGGCGCAGTATGTAGTGCTGTCGCCTCACAGCAAGAAGGTCACTGGAGCGAGCCTCGGCTGGGTCAGTTGGCATTTCTGTGTGGAGTTTGCATGTTCTCCCCGTGGTTGCGTGGGTTTCCTCCGGGTGCTCCGGTTTCCCCCACAGTCCAAAGACATGCGGTACAGGTGAATTGGGTAAGCTAAATTGTCCGTAGTGTATGTGTGTGAATGAGAATGTATGGATGTTTCCCAGAGATGTGTTACGGCTGGAAAGGCATCCGCTGCGTAAAACAAATGCTGGATAAGTTGGTGGTTCATTCCGCTGTGGTGACCCCGGATTAATAAAGGGACTAAGCTGACAAGAAAATGAATGAATGAATAACCTCACCTCTAGTTAAACACATACTGTACACAGTAGCACTAACTGCTTGATAAACAAAACTTCAATCAATTGTCTTAAAAACAGACAACATAAGGAAATAAAGCTGAACTAACCTCAAGTCCAGTCATAACAATAAATAAAAACTAACATAAATCAAAAGCACCTATTCTGTTCTCCCACTCAACTTCATCGTGTGCGGAGTGAGCTCTGATTGGTTAACATTTTTCTCCCGCTCAGCTTAGCTGTAATTTTCCGGTGTGCCGCGTCAGCTCTGATTGGTTAACATATTAAAATCATGCGCACAAGAACGTGAACAAAAATCTAAATAAATTAATACATAAAATTGCAGCCTTTGCGATTTAGAAATTGCATGTGCTTAAATCACGATTTTTTTTGCAATTGCAATTAATTGCACAGCCCTAATGAAGACGTCTGCCGTGAAAACCTTAGAAGCATGCCATGGTTAATCCTGAGCAAACACCTTAAAACCCTCTACATTTTACACCGCGTTACTTTGTGCCCCGCGCTCACCTACACCCCTGATATTAACATAATTTTTGATTACGACTTGTTAAAAGCATTTATGTCGTTGTCCTTTTTTTATGAGCCATTTTCCGAAACTTTAAATGCATCCGCATATCATATGCCACAATAGGTACCTGACTTTAACATTTTAACATTTAACAGACACTTTATTTTCTCTGCCAATTTTAAGTTTTTAAGTCATTTTAAGTCAAAAGTTTACCTACAATTTGCATCGAAATTGTATCGGAAACATCCAGACACACTCATTCACACTCATACACTACGGACAATTTAGCCTACCCAATTCACCTGTACCACATGTCTTTGAACTTGTGGGGGAAACCGGAGCACCCGGAGGAAACCCACGCAACCACGGGGAGAACATGCAAACTCCACACAGAAATGCCAACTGACCCAGCCGAGGCTCGCTCCAGCGACCTTCTTGCTGTGAGGTGAACGTGCTACCCTCTACGCCACCGTGGCACTCTGGTCTAATATAAGTATAATAATAAATAGTCAATCTTAATCATATCTTGTAGTGTGCCCACATTAAGATTTGAGGTAAACTAATAAATTCACTGATGATCCTGCTGCAACCAGATTTCATTATTGGTTAGGATTTTAAAACTCCTGTAGTCTGAGCACAGCTCAATCCCCCCACCCCCCCTCCCCCCTCTTCTGGAACATCTGTCATCGATAGGTGATACCTGACCATCAGAGAAGTATCATTGCTGAGGTGATTCTCTAGTTTCTCCACTCTGTAAAAGACAAAGACAACATCAATAGAGCCCTACCTGCTTGTTCAATAATATCTATCTGTCTGTCTGTCTGTCTGTCTATCTATCTATCTATATATATTTATATATCTAAAGGAAATATCAGACTATCACTCTGTAAAAATGATAATATATGTTTTTAAATGCTTTATGAATTTAATTTGGTTCAACTTGATTCAAACAGCTAATTAATTATGATGCACTTGTCACAACACATTTCTTTGGAAACTAACTCCATTGTTCAGTCTGTTCAAGCAGTTCTACCTGTTTGCTGAGCTTCAGGTTTTCCAGTATATCTCCTCTGTTCCCCTCGTGAGTCTCTAGACATGTTGCTAGACATAAATCTCTACGGCACAGACCCCCTTAACAGCACCACCCCTACCCAAACGAAAATAAATTATTTACCCATATATAAATAGCTATACTGAATATTATGAATTAAAATTATAATTATATTACAAATAAATAAACTATTATTATTAAAATTACAGTTTTATTACACAAATATTATTATAAATAACAGAAATCAATCCAATGCAAAGACACAACTGGAGTGATTTAAGATAAAATCTTTTGCATGAATTTTAATTTCATATGAGAATTCTAGAGAACACGAAACAAAAAAGTATAGCATTATCTTTTGTCTGAGACCTGACTCTGATGGCTGATAATGTTAAGTCTAACTTCCCTGATTCACCATCTCTCTCCTTTGTGCTTCATTCACAAACTCATCTTACAGGAGCCATGTTTAGTCCAGATATGATCATCATCATATTATTTAAACTTTAATATTGCTGATTTGATAAACTTGCTGAGTGCCGACATCACTGCATTAAAGGCTGTTACACCAGTTTCACAATGTATGAGTAGTGCGTATTTTTTTCAGTATTAAACAACTGGGATTCACACCAGGAGCAGAAGCAGTGGTGCGTGAGGCACACAAGAATGGTTTTCTGCACACATGCGTCAGTTTGTTTTCAATGAAACTACATTGCTTGATTTACTACATCGCTCCATTTGCTGGGGCTCATGTCACCGCAAATGGGCGATACCCCTGGTGAGTCTCCCTTTTCTGCCTGTTATGTGTTCATTAACTACAACGTAAAGAACTGCCACAGACAAGACATCTATTTAACAATCTATGCCCACCCCCACCCCCTTCCTCTTAGAAGGACATCCATCCACGCACCCATCCGTCTGCCTTAAAAGGATACTCCAAAAGTATTCTATCTGCTTGTTTAGTAATATCTATCTATCTATCTATCTATCTATCTATCTATCTATCTATCTA
>CAIGQQ010010085.1:0-12139 GCA_903798035.1 Danio albolineatus
AGGCAGAGTAGAGCAGAAAATGAAGTCAGACAAAGCCAGGCTCAGGTACCAGGTGGTGTTAACTGACTTCCTCATCTTAAAACCAGTAATCCAGATCACCGCACCATTTCCAACGATGCCGAGAAGGAAAATAATCACATTAAAAATCACTGTGATCACACATAATGCTTCCTTGCAGTGACCAGCTCGAAATTCTTCATGATTTCCTACTTCTGTTAGATTTTCATAGAATTTGCTAAAAAAGTCACCATCATAATCTCCATATTCATCTGATGTTGAATTCATTTTGTCTTTCGCCACTGAAGAGGAAGTGGAGATCTGTGAGAAAACCAACAGGCAATGTATAAAAAAATATGTAAAGTGAAATCATTTCACAGTTTCTGAAAATGAATAGGCTGAGCAAAATCATCATGGCACATTAGCAAAAAAAGAACAAAGTATGTTTAGCTTTCTCAAAAACATAGAAATGTGATTGTGGCAATGATACTTTTGAACACTGATTTATGCATGTATAGAGGAAGATTAAAAACAGCTGACTGCCAGTAAACCTTACCCTAAACTCAGCTCTGCACCGTTTAGCTTTAACTCTAATTTTAGCTTTCACCCCTTCGCAAAGCCCTGACCTCTTTCTCACTTTCTAGCATGTCCTTAATACCAGCCACACACTGTCCTTTCAATTTGTGCACTCCCCAGGGAAATGGTGAACCATTTTTGCACAATTACATACTGATCGCAGACAAAAGCAGACATAAAGGTCTGCATTATGCATACAAGGGAAATATTCATGATGTGAACTTAAAAGAAAACAAAATAAAGACTAATGATGGGAAGTTTTGATCATTTAAATACAATTAAAACGTTACAAATTGATTTCCTTATGCATAATTCACAAACGCACAGAAACGGTCTCTTCTCTATTTGCATTTTCCATACTTTCTTCTGATTTAGGATTGTACTTAGCTTATTGTATTTTTCTTTATTTCCTTTATTTTTGTAGTTTCCTTTATTCTTGTTTACATAAAGCACTTTGAAATACTATTGTGTATAAAAGGTTCTATATAAATAAACTTACCTTGCCTAATCTGAACAGGGCTTTAATCTAAAAGGACTGCATTGAAGTCCATTACCTTCAAAATGACTGGCCTCACTACTGCTGTTGTGCAAGAAGCTCTACGGAAGCCTGTCTTAATCTATAATCTACACTGTAATGATAATTTGTTTGAAAAGTTTGTGTCACCGTTGTGCATTAGAGCTGAAACTGAGATCAAATTACTTTGTTACTGTATTTTCAGGACATTGTAGAGGTTATTTCTTATCAGTCTATTTGGATCAGTTGGAACTTAAAGATCAATAAAATGCAAATTAATAGAATTTTGGGTAACACTTTATAATAACTACACACCATGAATCATCTGTTAGAAAATAGCAAATAGTGAATTCGTTTTTTGTTAAGCACTAACTCTACATTAATATACCTTAGTAAGCAATTTATAACTGCAGATACAAATGCTCTATTTTTGACAAATAAGCACATGTATATTTGTGTTTAATGGGTTGTTTTCATACTTTGTTATCGATTATTTTCTCATTACTAAATAACCACATCATCCAGTTATTTGAGAGAAGTTGCTGGTTTTTAAAATCATTCAGAATGCGTAAGTTAATAATTAATAAACTATTCAGATCAACATTTGTGTGTCTTATTATTCAGGCATATATTAATAGTAAATTTGTATGTTAATAAATGCTTTATTAACTTAACTTCATGCAGTTTTATGACCTAATCTAAAATAAGGGACTATTTATGCTTTATAAATCCCTCATAAGTGAAGTTTCATAAACTAATTTGGAGAGGAGCATGTGATATGATTAAGCACGCCTGGCTGATCATCTGTAATCAGCAATAATCCAATCAGAGCAATCCAAGCTTACTATAAACCGACCAATTTTTCCCTACTGCTCTACCTTTGTTTTGGAAGAATCCCCCCTTCCACCCCATCTACTCCTTTTTTCCTCCCTTTTCTACGAAAGACCTATCTGATCTCGGATCCCCTTATATGCTTATTGACTGGGCGGGAGCCTTGGGCTCAAATATCTCAGAGCTCAGGGTTCTCTCCTGGGACAGCATGCCAAACCTACTGTAAACGCTAAGCATATCTAATTGTGAACTCTTGAAATGACAATTAAAGGCTCAGTTATATTCTAAACAGTATAAAATATACGACTTTATTCATTTCTTTTCATTTGAAGATACCCAAATGAAACTGTATCAAATGGAAAATAATTCTTTGCAATCTTAACTAAAATAAAATTACTGTGTAGTTATAACATCGCTAAATAACATTGAAATATCGTACCATAATATGTTGTTAAACTATTACATTGTTGTTTTTTTATCCAATTTGTGTTATATTTTGGCACTCCTGTTATTCAGCAATGTTTAAACTATACAGTCATTTTACTTTTTAGATAAGATTGCAAAGATGTATTGATCACTTAATACTGAGCCTTTAATTGTCATTTATGAGGGATTTATAAAGCATGAATAGTCCTTACTTTAAGTGACAAAACTGATGAAGTTAAGTTAATAAAGCATTTATTAACATTCAAATTAACTATTAATGTATGCCTGAATAATACAATATATAAATGTTGATTTGAATAGTTTATTCATCATTTTCTAACACATTCTGAATGATCTTAAAAATCACCAACTACTCTAAATACAAATGATTTGTAAATAATGCGATACTTAATTTAGACATGAAAAAATAAATCAGTAACAAAGTATGAAAATACAATTATTAAGCACATTTTAAATATGCTTAAAAGCCAAGATTAAGCATTTGTATCTGCAGTTATAAACTGCTTATTAACGCCTATTAATGTTGAGTTCCTTAACAAATAAGGAATTCACTACTTGCTAATGCTTAACAGATGTTTCATAGTGTATAGTTATTATAAAGTGTTACTGAATTTTCCCATTGTTTCCCTTGTTTTTCTTATAAAAACTTCTGGTTCTGATTATCTTTGTGACCTCAATTGGTGCTGGTTCGCGTACATGCTTATTTATATAAAAGAAAAAAACTATTTCACGGTTTAAATCATGCAGAACTGCAATTTACACTTGTTAGAAGTTATTCACACAAGTGAAAATAATGACTGGCATGTCTATTTGGTAAATGACGAAGGTCTAGTGTTTCTCAGTTTGTTGTCATTTGTTATCTGTGCTAAAAAGATTATTTCAATCATAAATATATTATTTAGACTAGTAGATCCATTTGCAATTGTTGATCACATGCAACTTAACAAAGTACAAAATACATGAACAAATGCAGACAGGATTTTTAATGGCATCTAAAGTATAACTTACTGTTCCTTAAAGTGTTTGCAGTGCCTCAGAGATGTACTTCTGCAGCTGTGTTGTTTTCTCAGACTGGATCGTTGCTCGATCCAAGAAAATGTTCCACCCATAACAAAGGAATGAAAAGAAACCTATTTTCCCTCCTTGTCCAATCAGAGGCTCAAATATCGCTCACATACAGTATGTGCAAAACACCTGGATCTGGGCCACATTTGCCTGCATTGTTAGTATCAACCAATATGATGTGCTGACAAGTTTGTACTTGCTCACTTTCTGTGGTTTCTTGGTTGCGAGGTACTGGTTCAGTTTTCAATTTGTATTTGTAGGGAAAGAAACCTTTTGGCATCTATATCATGCTATATTTCATATTGTGCAGCAAAACCACAACCATGGCCACATTATATACAGTTGAAGTCAGAATTATTAGCCCTCCTGAACTATTAGCTCCTCCTGTATATTTTTCCACCAAATTTCTGTTTAATGAAGATAAAAAAAAAAAAATGACACATTTCTAAACATAATAGTGTAAGATTTATGAAAATATGCATGATTTAAGAGAGAGAGACACAAGACTGAAAAGCACCACACCCAGCTGAGAAAGGACAATGGGACCTACAGTACGTTTCACCCAAATTCTTCACACCCTTCTCTTCCCTTCATTTACATGTGAAGCATCTCACCCTCTCTTCCCTGAACTCACACAAAATGGTTATCTCAAAGTATGAACTGTTCTATATCCATGCAAGTGACTATATCTATCATATTAGATATCATTTGAAATGTCTCAGTGCGACTGGTACAATGGTCTCATTCCCTCAGAAATAGCCATAACCAAATAATAAATTGATGACTTCAGGTATCTTTTACACAACTGCTAAGAGTGTGAACGGGGGTTCAGGAACCCTCACTAAATGTAAATGCCCTCTGTTGTTCAACACACACCCCTTCTATCTACTACTTAAGGAACAGTTTTCCAGCTGGTCGGGGCGCTTCTGCATTCAGAGTGGCCCATGGTGCTGAGTTTCTCAGAAACTCCGCACTTTGTAGAATTTGAAAGTCAGGTACGCATCTTCTAAATCGTGGATTTATCTTTGAGAATTTGATGTTTTGTATTGATCGTTCATGAATTGACTGATAGAATTGGCATAATCCACATTTACCTGACTAATGAATTGTTATATTTGAACGTTCTTGTTACTCTGAAATTATTTACTCAGATAAGTTAAGGATGTGCTAGATTCCATGATAGACTAAACATAACACATGTTCGATGGAAATCCTAGAAATTCCAACTTATCGTTTGACTTTAGCTATGTTATTCGTTGCAATCACTATGCTGGGTCAGAGTAATTTCACTAAGATGAAATGTAATAGAGTTAGAGTAATTTTATTAAAGATAACTGTTAAGTTTTCTTTAAAAGGTACTAACAAATTATTAAGTCTTAGATGGTACTGACGGTTAACCTCTGATTAAATAATAAATTTAATTAAGTTGTTACATAGATGATTGTAAGAATCAAATGAGATTACTATTTAAATAATGATATCGTCTGTCTGTCTATTAAATAGTATTAATCATCAACCTCTATCTAAATGATTAGACTAGTGAACTTATGATGCATTACAGCCGGCGTAAAGTGACATAGATTCACAACAAATGAGTAAATAAGAGTAAAAGTACTAATGGAACTAGATTAATTTAATTAAAGAATGGCTATAAAGTTCTTTGAATGGTACTAATGAACTATTGTTTTCGTTAAATTAATTTCATCAAAGAACAGCTACAAAAACCTTCTTTAAACTGGTACTAGTGAACTAATCGCTGATTAATATTTCAATCATAACTAAGTTGTACGTGATTATCTCAATCATGGAAAACTGGAGCTATAGAGATACTGGTCTAACCCCTGATTAATGTTTCGACGTTAATTAAGTTGTACGTGATTATTTCAATCATGGAAAACCAGAACTATAGACTAGGCTAACCCCTGGTTATTGTTTGAGAATTAATTAAGTTGTACTTGGGAAAATGTTGGTAAGAGTTATAAGATTATTTAAATATATACCAAAATGTCTCAAACTACTAAATTAATAAAGTAATATTAAACTATAAAATGGAGTCAGATAAAACGAGAACAAACGTATTAACATTCTAAACCATCTTATATCAAAATTGGAGTCAGATACGAGTTAAACTTGAGGTAAATTAACATTGTGCCTTGGAAAGATAGAACATGCAATTGAGCCTTCATCCAGCAGTAGACACCGCTGTTGGACTATTTGGCTGGACCTTACAATAGTTTTAATAACTAATTTCTAATCACTGATTTCTCATATCTTTGCCAAGATGACGATACATCAGGGGTGTCCAAACTCGGTCCTGGAGGGCCAGTGTCCTGCAAAGTTTAGTTCCAACCCCAATCAGACACACCTGGGATAGCTAATCAAGCTCTTACTAGGCTTTCTAGAAATATCCTTGCAGGTGTGTTGAGGCAAGTTGGAGCTAAAATCTGCAGGACACCGGCCCTCCAGGACCTAGTTTGGACATGCCTGCGGTACATAATATTTTACTAGAGATTTTTTTAAATGCTAGTATTCAGCTTAAAGTGCAATTTAAAGGCTTAACCAGGTTGATTAGGCAAGTAATGGCAATTAGGCAAGTCATTGAATAGCAGTGGTTTGTTCTGTAGACAATTGAAAAAAAATAGGCTAATAATATTGACCTTAAAAATAAATTTGTAGAAAAAAAAAACGCTTAAGACCAAAATAAAACAAATAAGACTTTCTCCAGGGGGGGAAAAAACATACTATAGGAAATACTTCCTTGTTCTGTTTAAAATCATTTGAGAAATATTTGAAAAGGGAAAACAAAAGGGAACACTTTATTTCGATGATCCATTTGAGTATTAGTAGCCTGTCTACTTAATATCTGTTAATACAGACATTCAACAGACATTTAACTGACTATAAGAAACTTTGCACGTACATATCAACTTACACTAACCCTACCCCTAACCCCAACCTAACAGTCTACTTATAATCTAATGAGAATTAGTTGCAATGTAACTTCAATTCAACAAACGGACCATCAAAATAAAGTGTGACCAAACAAAAATCACATGAGGGCTTATAATTTTGACTTCAACTGTATGTGTGAATTTATGGTTTTCACAGGGCAACAGCTTTACTGGATAGTTCTTGATCAAAATAAATCACTTCAAAAGAGGATTTGATTCCATACTAGACTTTATTGCACACAGCAAAACTGAGTTTGGTCCTCTAGTGCCCAGAATGACTGTATAATGATGCTATCCATCCCAGATATATCCAGCCAGATTCCAGAAATATTCATGACATTTTCACATTTTGGTGCAGCTGCAGCACACAATTTCTACGACCACTCAGAATATATTGTAAAAGCAGCTTCCTCTTAAATTGAAGATAATTCATTAATAAAATAATTTAAAATAGTCTCATGCAGCATATATGACAGTTTTTTATTGTAATATTCTAAATAAAATGAATAATATTCTACTTCTAATATTAAAAAAGTTTTTTGCAATAAGCCATGATTAAATGTCCCTAATGTACATGCTTGTTGATGTAGACGACACAGCTATAGAATCTTGAGATGTACCTCAAACTAAGCACAATCCTCCCACTGCTAAACATCCTTTTTGCAATGGTAGTTTTATGTTGATATTTCACCGAGGATGGAAGAGACATCGGAAGTTGCAATTCAGATGGTTACTGGCATTTGATTTGTTTTTGATGTGCTGTAGAAGTGGGAGTCTGACCAAATAGAGCAGAGAAAACTCAAAGAAATGATGAATATTCAAATGCTTCCGAAGGTACTTTGAAGATCCAGTCATCTTTAATTATGGTAATTAGGGAAATGGCATAATATTAATACTTTAGTAGTTGTAAGGATGGCTAAATCTATGCATAATATCAGACTCTGAGAGCTGTTCTGGAATTCCATGAGGCAAGAACATGAGAATTTTCAGGCGTTAAACCAAACAACTTCCTAATCTGAGAAGAAGATCATCTCGATTACCCATCCCGAACCCCCCTTCCTGCCCTCTACTTCAACTTTCCACCAGAGCAGGTGTTTTCAGTATGATGTATCTTGTGGATTTGCACTTTTTCCCTTTCATATCTGAGTGATTGGTCTCTGTGTGATTGGTACATTTGTCTCATTTGTTTCACAGTAATATTTCACAATTTCACTTATATCAGTTGATGTGGGTTTTGACTTTGATAAGATCTCTGGCAGATGCTCCACTCCATGGAAAATGATCTTTGCATCAACTCATGATCATCAGGGTAGACCAGAAATTAATTTATGATTGTTTGTTCTGAGTTGAGTATTTAAGGGAAAGGTTCAAAAGTGTCTGTGGGATCCTGTAACCAGGATGCACTGTTGCAGTGTGTGCGTCTCTGATATTTGCATCAAGACATATATGCTGCAATGTACTTCTACACAGTCAGGTATCCTAACTAGGCATGGGCTGGTGTAAGATTCTAAAGGTATGACAACCTTTTGGATAAAAATTTCACTGTATTGTGATTACTTCTCTAAAATATATTCTTTTTAAATGTCTAGGTAAAAAACAAGAACCTTTTTCTGCTTTGAACACAATGACTGTGTCTGAAATCACATAATTCCATACTATATAGTACGCTAAAAAACAGTATGTGAGCTAAGTAGTATGTCCGAATTCATAGAATTTAAAAAACAGTATGCAAGTAGCTAGATGACCTACTACTACCCATGAGATTCTGAAGTGCTATCCTATGGTGTACCGCAAGAGAATTCATGAGTGGGAGTGAAGCGGGTAGGTCACGTGATGATGAAATAATGGCGGATGTAGTACATCTGAGCTCCATTCATACTGCTCACATTCATACTGTAATAAAGTAATAAATTCAAATGCAGTACCTGCTGAGTAGTAGGCGATTTTGGACAGATTTTGAGAACACAGAAAGCACAGATTTCTTTACAATTTAAAACAGCATCTTTGGAGATCTTTTCTGCTGGAGATACTGCTGTCCTATAAAACAAACAAAAAGTCGTACAAATATAGGGACGGTATAGCAGAAAATTTTGGTGGTTTTAAAACCTTGACTTTTCCAAACCGTGGTATACCTTGAAAACGGTTATTGTCCCATGCCTTGAATTAACTACAGTGGGTCTAACTGAAGTTCTGCTCAGTGGCTAAAAAAATGATGAGTAGGATGGTAAAAAAAACTGTACATTTCTAGTCAAACGATCCTTCTGCAGTCTTAAACCTAAAACAGAAATAAGATTATAATAAGTAATAATCACTAAAAATACATGGGAGATCATCGCTCTATATTGACTATATTGTCCTGCAATAGCAATTAAGTGTTATTCGTTCATTCATTCATTTTTCTTCGGCTCAGACCCCTTATCATGGGTCACCACAGTGGATTGAACTATTCTGCCATATGTTTTACGCAGCTGATGCCCTTCCAGCTGCAACCCAGTACTGGGAAACACCCATACACTCTCGCATTCACACACAATGGCCATTTTAGATCATCTAGTTCACATACTGTGGGGGAAACCGGAGCACCCGTAGGAAACCCACACCAACATGAGGAGAACTTGCAAACTCCACACAGAAATGCTAACTGGTCCAGCCCGGACTCGAACCAGCGACCTTCTTGCTGTGGGGTGACAGTGCTAATCACTGAGCCATTGTGCCACCCAATTAATTGTTAAGTTAAATCAAAAATAATTCACAGAACACTTAAAAAAATGAAATTATTTAATGGCAGTACTTTGTTAGGTTACAAGTGAATTAGTTACAAAATAACTGCATGAAATGATGAAACATGAAATGAAACATGAAATGCTAAAAACACATAGGCTGCGTCCGAAACCGCCTACTTCCATACTATACAGTACGCTAAAAACAGTATGCGTGCCGAGTAGTATGTCCGAATTCATAGAATTCGAAAATCAGTATGCGAGAAGTTCCCGGATGACTTACTACTTCCGGCGAGATTCTGAAGTGCGCATCCCATGCATGCTGCGCTATCCCTTGATGCCCCGCGAGAGAATTCATGAATGGGAGTGAAGCGACGCAACTGACGCAGGTAGGTCACGTGACCGTGACAAAATGGCGGATGTAGTATGTCCGAATTCCATTTATACTTCTCACATTCATACTATATAGAACGTACTTTTCTAACGGCCGAGTAGTACGTTTAAATTCAAATGCAGTACCTACTGAGTAGTAGGCGGTTTCGGACGCAGCCATAATATTAAATAATAAAAAAGTTACTATATACATGACTGATGTTCAAATACTAAGACATTCAGACTGACCAATCCAGAGCTCTAACAATATGCAACCACATCGTAAAACCTGGGCAGTCCACACACATCTTAGCCAGGCTCTGATTTTTATGAGCACTTCTGCCTTTGGAATCTGTACGTGCACTCTTAGTGAAAAATACAAATGCCTATGATAATATATTTTTTTCTAATAAGCCATGAATAAATTATGTCCCTTAAAGGTGCAGTAGATGATCTGCATCAATGCTAACCGGTTACCATAGTATGTTTGAAACACAATCCCTCCCCTGCCATCCAAAGCCACACCTCCTGAAATCACGAATGTGCACATTTAACATGACAAAGACCCACTAGATCATGTCATTCACTTGTTAGAAAACTTTATAGTACTTTATAATACTACAATTCTGAATGAAAAACTGTATTATATCTAGCACGTTTTCAGTTGTGTAGTTAGCAAGCAAATCTTGACATAATGTGCAATATTTCATGCATGCAAGGATTGCTGGTCTCACTCTCTCACGTGCTTTGTCTTAAAGCGACTTCTGTATGCTTAGTGGTTGGCCGGCGGGGTGCAGGAATTACACTTGGTACTAAGCCATACTTGCATGCTATTTCAGACCGAATATTCAGAGCAGCATGGTAAACAATACAGGGAGCGCGTCACAGGTCGTCATTGTTCAAAAATGAACCAATGTGAATATAAAACCAACTTCAGCTCAGTAAAGCAGGCTAGGTGGAATAATGCTGTTTGCTTATGTTTTGGTGTTAAACTAAATAGAAATCTATTTTATCGATGCTGTAAAAGGTCCCTTATGAAATTGAAAATAGTCACATCAACCTTTCGCCAGAAGATTCCAGTGACTGAACAACACTTCTGAGCAGCTTTGTGTCATTAAAAGAGTTTTAATGCATAACATTATGTGTCTAAAAGAAATACTTCAGCCATGGTGTCGTCCTTCCTCCAGCGAGCAAAAGTAACTCCAATATTGATTCAGGATTTTAAAACGTTTTGATTTAGCATTTGTTTTTACCGCTGTCACTCATGTCCACGTGACCGTGTGCACTCGCAAATGACAGATCTGCATGAACAGGGGTGCAAATCTACATTTATTGACAGACTGTTTGGGCTGCTTATCAGAATAATGGGAATTTTTTTTATTCATTCATTCATAAATTTTCTTGTCGGTTTAGTCCTGGGGTTGCCACAGCAGAATGAACCGCCAACTTATACAGCATATGTTTTACGCAGCGGATGAACTTCCAGCTGCAACCCATCTCTGGGAAACATCCATACACACTCATTCACACTCATACACTATGGACAATTTAGCCTACCCAATTCACCTATACCACGTCTTTGGACTTGTGGGGAAAACCGGAGCACCCGGAGAAAACCCACACAACCACGGGGAGAATATGCAAACTCCACACAGAAATGCCAACTGAACCCAGCTAAGGCTAGAACCAGCGACCTTCTTGCTATAAGGCAACCGTGCTACCCACTACACAACCACGGCACCCTTTTATAATTATATAATATATAAATATAAATAGATTTAGATCATTTACTTTAATCATTTCTATTGGAATGTGAAGAGACCAGCACAACAAAAATTGCTTCTGAAGACAATCACCTACTGCACCTTTAAGTATATGCTTGTTAATATAAATACTTTAATAGTTATAGTAGAATTTTGCAAAATCAAGAAACAAAATGACATTTTAAAATAAAACACATTTGTACAAAGTAGCTTTAACACCTATACTTATGTTAATTGTATATTTTTTAACTCAAAACATGCAAAGGTCAGAATAAGTTGTTAAGAAGTCAAAAGTTTTCCCCCCTTTTTAAAGAAAAAAGTCGAAAAAGCAGAAATAGGAATGTTAGTGTTAAAAGAGAACAGAAAAACTAAGCATGGAAGATTCAAAAAAATTAAGTGACCGTGTGACAATTCTCAGTTTAAATTCCAAAACGGGATGTAAAATGTACACACACCTGTAATAGGAAACTGATAAAAGAATACTAGGATTAGAAAGCCAAAGCAGTTTTTTGTTATTATTTTGTTTTTGTTTTTTAAAGAAGAGAAATGTCTTTCTTGTTTCAGACAACAGTGGAAAGTCTGTTATCCACAGAATTGGTGATTGATGTTGCTCTGAAAGCGCTTCTTGTCTCCTCATCAATGGCGCTCTCAATCTTGGACATAAAGGAATAGAATTTCTTCTTGAAGTCCTTGGCCATGAACGCGTACAAGAAAGGGTTTAGAAAGCTGTTTACACTGGCAAGAGTAACAGATACTTGTTGAGCTCTGTACATGGCAGGACTGTGCTGAGTTTGGCCCAACTCTACAAGAGAAACTATCTGAAAAGGTAACCAGCAGAGGAAAAAAGCTGTGATCAGTAACGTCATGATCTTGTAGGGCTTGGTGGATTTGGACATTTGGTTT
>CAIGQQ010010085.1:12149-24288 GCA_903798035.1 Danio albolineatus
AGGCAGAGTAGAGCAGAAAATGAAGTCAGACAAAGCCAGGCTCAGGTACCAGGTGGTGTTAACTGACTTCCTCATCTTAAAACCAGTAATCCAGATCACCGCACCATTTCCAACGATGCCGAGAAGGAAAATAATCACATTAAAAATCACTGTGATCACACATAATGCTTCCTTGCAGTGACCAGCTCGAAATTCTTCATGATTTCCTACTTCTGTTAGATTTTCATAGAATTTGCTAAAAAAGTCACCATCATAATCTCCATATTCATCTGATGTTGAATTCATTTTGTCTTTCGCCACTGAAGAGGAAGTGGAGATCTGTGAGAAAACCAACAGGCAATGTATAAAAAAATATGTAAAGTGAAATCATTTCACAGTTTCTGAAAATGAATAGGCTGAGCAAAATCATCATGGCACATTAGCAAAAAAAGAACAAAGTATGTTTAGCTTTCTCAAAAACATAGAAATGTGATTGTGGCAATGATACTTTTGAACACTGATTTATGCATGTATAGAGGAAGATTAAAAACAGCTGACTGCCAGTAAACCTTACCCTAAACTCAGCTCTGCACCGTTTAGCTTTAACTCTAATTTTAGCTTTCACCCCTTCGCAAAGCCCTGACCTCTTTCTCACTTTCTAGCATGTCCTTAATACCAGCCACACACTGTCCTTTCAATTTGTGCACTCCCCAGGGAAATGGTGAACCATTTTTGCACAATTACATACTGATCGCAGACAAAAGCAGACATAAAGGTCTGCATTATGCATACAAGGGAAATATTCATGATGTGAACTTAAAAGAAAACAAAATAAAGACTAATGATGGGAAGTTTTGATCATTTAAATACAATTAAAACGTTACAAATTGATTTCCTTATGCATAATTCACAAACGCACAGAAACGGTCTCTTCTCTATTTGCATTTTCCATACTTTCTTCTGATTTAGGATTGTACTTAGCTTATTGTATTTTTCTTTATTTCCTTTATTTTTGTAGTTTCCTTTATTCTTGTTTACATAAAGCACTTTGAAATACTATTGTGTATAAAAGGTTCTATATAAATAAACTTACCTTGCCTAATCTGAACAGGGCTTTAATCTAAAAGGACTGCATTGAAGTCCATTACCTTCAAAATGACTGGCCTCACTACTGCTGTTGTGCAAGAAGCTCTACGGAAGCCTGTCTTAATCTATAATCTACACTGTAATGATAATTTGTTTGAAAAGTTTGTGTCACCGTTGTGCATTAGAGCTGAAACTGAGATCAAATTACTTTGTTACTGTATTTTCAGGACATTGTAGAGGTTATTTCTTATCAGTCTATTTGGATCAGTTGGAACTTAAAGATCAATAAAATGCAAATTAATAGAATTTTGGGTAACACTTTATAATAACTACACACCATGAATCATCTGTTAGAAAATAGCAAATAGTGAATTCGTTTTTTGTTAAGCACTAACTCTACATTAATATACCTTAGTAAGCAATTTATAACTGCAGATACAAATGCTCTATTTTTGACAAATAAGCACATGTATATTTGTGTTTAATGGGTTGTTTTCATACTTTGTTATCGATTATTTTCTCATTACTAAATAACCACATCATCCAGTTATTTGAGAGAAGTTGCTGGTTTTTAAAATCATTCAGAATGCGTAAGTTAATAATTAATAAACTATTCAGATCAACATTTGTGTGTCTTATTATTCAGGCATATATTAATAGTAAATTTGTATGTTAATAAATGCTTTATTAACTTAACTTCATGCAGTTTTATGACCTAATCTAAAATAAGGGACTATTTATGCTTTATAAATCCCTCATAAGTGAAGTTTCATAAACTAATTTGGAGAGGAGCATGTGATATGATTAAGCACGCCTGGCTGATCATCTGTAATCAGCAATAATCCAATCAGAGCAATCCAAGCTTACTATAAACCGACCAATTTTTCCCTACTGCTCTACCTTTGTTTTGGAAGAATCCCCCCTTCCACCCCATCTACTCCTTTTTTCCTCCCTTTTCTACGAAAGACCTATCTGATCTCGGATCCCCTTATATGCTTATTGACTGGGCGGGAGCCTTGGGCTCAAATATCTCAGAGCTCAGGGTTCTCTCCTGGGACAGCATGCCAAACCTACTGTAAACGCTAAGCATATCTAATTGTGAACTCTTGAAATGACAATTAAAGGCTCAGTTATATTCTAAACAGTATAAAATATACGACTTTATTCATTTCTTTTCATTTGAAGATACCCAAATGAAACTGTATCAAATGGAAAATAATTCTTTGCAATCTTAACTAAAATAAAATTACTGTGTAGTTATAACATCGCTAAATAACATTGAAATATCGTACCATAATATGTTGTTAAACTATTACATTGTTGTTTTTTTATCCAATTTGTGTTATATTTTGGCACTCCTGTTATTCAGCAATGTTTAAACTATACAGTCATTTTACTTTTTAGATAAGATTGCAAAGATGTATTGATCACTTAATACTGAGCCTTTAATTGTCATTTATGAGGGATTTATAAAGCATGAATAGTCCTTACTTTAAGTGACAAAACTGATGAAGTTAAGTTAATAAAGCATTTATTAACATTCAAATTAACTATTAATGTATGCCTGAATAATACAATATATAAATGTTGATTTGAATAGTTTATTCATCATTTTCTAACACATTCTGAATGATCTTAAAAATCACCAACTACTCTAAATACAAATGATTTGTAAATAATGCGATACTTAATTTAGACATGAAAAAATAAATCAGTAACAAAGTATGAAAATACAATTATTAAGCACATTTTAAATATGCTTAAAAGCCAAGATTAAGCATTTGTATCTGCAGTTATAAACTGCTTATTAACGCCTATTAATGTTGAGTTCCTTAACAAATAAGGAATTCACTACTTGCTAATGCTTAACAGATGTTTCATAGTGTATAGTTATTATAAAGTGTTACTGAATTTTCCCATTGTTTCCCTTGTTTTTCTTATAAAAACTTCTGGTTCTGATTATCTTTGTGACCTCAATTGGTGCTGGTTCGCGTACATGCTTATTTATATAAAAGAAAAAAACTATTTCACGGTTTAAATCATGCAGAACTGCAATTTACACTTGTTAGAAGTTATTCACACAAGTGAAAATAATGACTGGCATGTCTATTTGGTAAATGACGAAGGTCTAGTGTTTCTCAGTTTGTTGTCATTTGTTATCTGTGCTAAAAAGATTATTTCAATCATAAATATATTATTTAGACTAGTAGATCCATTTGCAATTGTTGATCACATGCAACTTAACAAAGTACAAAATACATGAACAAATGCAGACAGGATTTTTAATGGCATCTAAAGTATAACTTACTGTTCCTTAAAGTGTTTGCAGTGCCTCAGAGATGTACTTCTGCAGCTGTGTTGTTTTCTCAGACTGGATCGTTGCTCGATCCAAGAAAATGTTCCACCCATAACAAAGGAATGAAAAGAAACCTATTTTCCCTCCTTGTCCAATCAGAGGCTCAAATATCGCTCACATACAGTATGTGCAAAACACCTGGATCTGGGCCACATTTGCCTGCATTGTTAGTATCAACCAATATGATGTGCTGACAAGTTTGTACTTGCTCACTTTCTGTGGTTTCTTGGTTGCGAGGTACTGGTTCAGTTTTCAATTTGTATTTGTAGGGAAAGAAACCTTTTGGCATCTATATCATGCTATATTTCATATTGTGCAGCAAAACCACAACCATGGCCACATTATATACAGTTGAAGTCAGAATTATTAGCCCTCCTGAACTATTAGCTCCTCCTGTATATTTTTCCACCAAATTTCTGTTTAATGAAGATAAAAAAAAAAAAATGACACATTTCTAAACATAATAGTGTAAGATTTATGAAAATATGCATGATTTAAGAGAGAGAGACACAAGACTGAAAAGCACCACACCCAGCTGAGAAAGGACAATGGGACCTACAGTACGTTTCACCCAAATTCTTCACACCCTTCTCTTCCCTTCATTTACATGTGAAGCATCTCACCCTCTCTTCCCTGAACTCACACAAAATGGTTATCTCAAAGTATGAACTGTTCTATATCCATGCAAGTGACTATATCTATCATATTAGATATCATTTGAAATGTCTCAGTGCGACTGGTACAATGGTCTCATTCCCTCAGAAATAGCCATAACCAAATAATAAATTGATGACTTCAGGTATCTTTTACACAACTGCTAAGAGTGTGAACGGGGGTTCAGGAACCCTCACTAAATGTAAATGCCCTCTGTTGTTCAACACACACCCCTTCTATCTACTACTTAAGGAACAGTTTTCCAGCTGGTCGGGGCGCTTCTGCATTCAGAGTGGCCCATGGTGCTGAGTTTCTCAGAAACTCCGCACTTTGTAGAATTTGAAAGTCAGGTACGCATCTTCTAAATCGTGGATTTATCTTTGAGAATTTGATGTTTTGTATTGATCGTTCATGAATTGACTGATAGAATTGGCATAATCCACATTTACCTGACTAATGAATTGTTATATTTGAACGTTCTTGTTACTCTGAAATTATTTACTCAGATAAGTTAAGGATGTGCTAGATTCCATGATAGACTAAACATAACACATGTTCGATGGAAATCCTAGAAATTCCAACTTATCGTTTGACTTTAGCTATGTTATTCGTTGCAATCACTATGCTGGGTCAGAGTAATTTCACTAAGATGAAATGTAATAGAGTTAGAGTAATTTTATTAAAGATAACTGTTAAGTTTTCTTTAAAAGGTACTAACAAATTATTAAGTCTTAGATGGTACTGACGGTTAACCTCTGATTAAATAATAAATTTAATTAAGTTGTTACATAGATGATTGTAAGAATCAAATGAGATTACTATTTAAATAATGATATCGTCTGTCTGTCTATTAAATAGTATTAATCATCAACCTCTATCTAAATGATTAGACTAGTGAACTTATGATGCATTACAGCCGGCGTAAAGTGACATAGATTCACAACAAATGAGTAAATAAGAGTAAAAGTACTAATGGAACTAGATTAATTTAATTAAAGAATGGCTATAAAGTTCTTTGAATGGTACTAATGAACTATTGTTTTCGTTAAATTAATTTCATCAAAGAACAGCTACAAAAACCTTCTTTAAACTGGTACTAGTGAACTAATCGCTGATTAATATTTCAATCATAACTAAGTTGTACGTGATTATCTCAATCATGGAAAACTGGAGCTATAGAGATACTGGTCTAACCCCTGATTAATGTTTCGACGTTAATTAAGTTGTACGTGATTATTTCAATCATGGAAAACCAGAACTATAGACTAGGCTAACCCCTGGTTATTGTTTGAGAATTAATTAAGTTGTACTTGGGAAAATGTTGGTAAGAGTTATAAGATTATTTAAATATATACCAAAATGTCTCAAACTACTAAATTAATAAAGTAATATTAAACTATAAAATGGAGTCAGATAAAACGAGAACAAACGTATTAACATTCTAAACCATCTTATATCAAAATTGGAGTCAGATACGAGTTAAACTTGAGGTAAATTAACATTGTGCCTTGGAAAGATAGAACATGCAATTGAGCCTTCATCCAGCAGTAGACACCGCTGTTGGACTATTTGGCTGGACCTTACAATAGTTTTAATAACTAATTTCTAATCACTGATTTCTCATATCTTTGCCAAGATGACGATACATCAGGGGTGTCCAAACTCGGTCCTGGAGGGCCAGTGTCCTGCAAAGTTTAGTTCCAACCCCAATCAGACACACCTGGGATAGCTAATCAAGCTCTTACTAGGCTTTCTAGAAATATCCTTGCAGGTGTGTTGAGGCAAGTTGGAGCTAAAATCTGCAGGACACCGGCCCTCCAGGACCTAGTTTGGACATGCCTGCGGTACATAATATTTTACTAGAGATTTTTTTAAATGCTAGTATTCAGCTTAAAGTGCAATTTAAAGGCTTAACCAGGTTGATTAGGCAAGTAATGGCAATTAGGCAAGTCATTGAATAGCAGTGGTTTGTTCTGTAGACAATTGAAAAAAAATAGGCTAATAATATTGACCTTAAAAATAAATTTGTAGAAAAAAAAAACGCTTAAGACCAAAATAAAACAAATAAGACTTTCTCCAGGGGGGGAAAAAACATACTATAGGAAATACTTCCTTGTTCTGTTTAAAATCATTTGAGAAATATTTGAAAAGGGAAAACAAAAGGGAACACTTTATTTCGATGATCCATTTGAGTATTAGTAGCCTGTCTACTTAATATCTGTTAATACAGACATTCAACAGACATTTAACTGACTATAAGAAACTTTGCACGTACATATCAACTTACACTAACCCTACCCCTAACCCCAACCTAACAGTCTACTTATAATCTAATGAGAATTAGTTGCAATGTAACTTCAATTCAACAAACGGACCATCAAAATAAAGTGTGACCAAACAAAAATCACATGAGGGCTTATAATTTTGACTTCAACTGTATGTGTGAATTTATGGTTTTCACAGGGCAACAGCTTTACTGGATAGTTCTTGATCAAAATAAATCACTTCAAAAGAGGATTTGATTCCATACTAGACTTTATTGCACACAGCAAAACTGAGTTTGGTCCTCTAGTGCCCAGAATGACTGTATAATGATGCTATCCATCCCAGATATATCCAGCCAGATTCCAGAAATATTCATGACATTTTCACATTTTGGTGCAGCTGCAGCACACAATTTCTACGACCACTCAGAATATATTGTAAAAGCAGCTTCCTCTTAAATTGAAGATAATTCATTAATAAAATAATTTAAAATAGTCTCATGCAGCATATATGACAGTTTTTTATTGTAATATTCTAAATAAAATGAATAATATTCTACTTCTAATATTAAAAAAGTTTTTTGCAATAAGCCATGATTAAATGTCCCTAATGTACATGCTTGTTGATGTAGACGACACAGCTATAGAATCTTGAGATGTACCTCAAACTAAGCACAATCCTCCCACTGCTAAACATCCTTTTTGCAATGGTAGTTTTATGTTGATATTTCACCGAGGATGGAAGAGACATCGGAAGTTGCAATTCAGATGGTTACTGGCATTTGATTTGTTTTTGATGTGCTGTAGAAGTGGGAGTCTGACCAAATAGAGCAGAGAAAACTCAAAGAAATGATGAATATTCAAATGCTTCCGAAGGTACTTTGAAGATCCAGTCATCTTTAATTATGGTAATTAGGGAAATGGCATAATATTAATACTTTAGTAGTTGTAAGGATGGCTAAATCTATGCATAATATCAGACTCTGAGAGCTGTTCTGGAATTCCATGAGGCAAGAACATGAGAATTTTCAGGCGTTAAACCAAACAACTTCCTAATCTGAGAAGAAGATCATCTCGATTACCCATCCCGAACCCCCCTTCCTGCCCTCTACTTCAACTTTCCACCAGAGCAGGTGTTTTCAGTATGATGTATCTTGTGGATTTGCACTTTTTCCCTTTCATATCTGAGTGATTGGTCTCTGTGTGATTGGTACATTTGTCTCATTTGTTTCACAGTAATATTTCACAATTTCACTTATATCAGTTGATGTGGGTTTTGACTTTGATAAGATCTCTGGCAGATGCTCCACTCCATGGAAAATGATCTTTGCATCAACTCATGATCATCAGGGTAGACCAGAAATTAATTTATGATTGTTTGTTCTGAGTTGAGTATTTAAGGGAAAGGTTCAAAAGTGTCTGTGGGATCCTGTAACCAGGATGCACTGTTGCAGTGTGTGCGTCTCTGATATTTGCATCAAGACATATATGCTGCAATGTACTTCTACACAGTCAGGTATCCTAACTAGGCATGGGCTGGTGTAAGATTCTAAAGGTATGACAACCTTTTGGATAAAAATTTCACTGTATTGTGATTACTTCTCTAAAATATATTCTTTTTAAATGTCTAGGTAAAAAACAAGAACCTTTTTCTGCTTTGAACACAATGACTGTGTCTGAAATCACATAATTCCATACTATATAGTACGCTAAAAAACAGTATGTGAGCTAAGTAGTATGTCCGAATTCATAGAATTTAAAAAACAGTATGCAAGTAGCTAGATGACCTACTACTACCCATGAGATTCTGAAGTGCTATCCTATGGTGTACCGCAAGAGAATTCATGAGTGGGAGTGAAGCGGGTAGGTCACGTGATGATGAAATAATGGCGGATGTAGTACATCTGAGCTCCATTCATACTGCTCACATTCATACTGTAATAAAGTAATAAATTCAAATGCAGTACCTGCTGAGTAGTAGGCGATTTTGGACAGATTTTGAGAACACAGAAAGCACAGATTTCTTTACAATTTAAAACAGCATCTTTGGAGATCTTTTCTGCTGGAGATACTGCTGTCCTATAAAACAAACAAAAAGTCGTACAAATATAGGGACGGTATAGCAGAAAATTTTGGTGGTTTTAAAACCTTGACTTTTCCAAACCGTGGTATACCTTGAAAACGGTTATTGTCCCATGCCTTGAATTAACTACAGTGGGTCTAACTGAAGTTCTGCTCAGTGGCTAAAAAAATGATGAGTAGGATGGTAAAAAAAACTGTACATTTCTAGTCAAACGATCCTTCTGCAGTCTTAAACCTAAAACAGAAATAAGATTATAATAAGTAATAATCACTAAAAATACATGGGAGATCATCGCTCTATATTGACTATATTGTCCTGCAATAGCAATTAAGTGTTATTCGTTCATTCATTCATTTTTCTTCGGCTCAGACCCCTTATCATGGGTCACCACAGTGGATTGAACTATTCTGCCATATGTTTTACGCAGCTGATGCCCTTCCAGCTGCAACCCAGTACTGGGAAACACCCATACACTCTCGCATTCACACACAATGGCCATTTTAGATCATCTAGTTCACATACTGTGGGGGAAACCGGAGCACCCGTAGGAAACCCACACCAACATGAGGAGAACTTGCAAACTCCACACAGAAATGCTAACTGGTCCAGCCCGGACTCGAACCAGCGACCTTCTTGCTGTGGGGTGACAGTGCTAATCACTGAGCCATTGTGCCACCCAATTAATTGTTAAGTTAAATCAAAAATAATTCACAGAACACTTAAAAAAATGAAATTATTTAATGGCAGTACTTTGTTAGGTTACAAGTGAATTAGTTACAAAATAACTGCATGAAATGATGAAACATGAAATGAAACATGAAATGCTAAAAACACATAGGCTGCGTCCGAAACCGCCTACTTCCATACTATACAGTACGCTAAAAACAGTATGCGTGCCGAGTAGTATGTCCGAATTCATAGAATTCGAAAATCAGTATGCGAGAAGTTCCCGGATGACTTACTACTTCCGGCGAGATTCTGAAGTGCGCATCCCATGCATGCTGCGCTATCCCTTGATGCCCCGCGAGAGAATTCATGAATGGGAGTGAAGCGACGCAACTGACGCAGGTAGGTCACGTGACCGTGACAAAATGGCGGATGTAGTATGTCCGAATTCCATTTATACTTCTCACATTCATACTATATAGAACGTACTTTTCTAACGGCCGAGTAGTACGTTTAAATTCAAATGCAGTACCTACTGAGTAGTAGGCGGTTTCGGACGCAGCCATAATATTAAATAATAAAAAAGTTACTATATACATGACTGATGTTCAAATACTAAGACATTCAGACTGACCAATCCAGAGCTCTAACAATATGCAACCACATCGTAAAACCTGGGCAGTCCACACACATCTTAGCCAGGCTCTGATTTTTATGAGCACTTCTGCCTTTGGAATCTGTACGTGCACTCTTAGTGAAAAATACAAATGCCTATGATAATATATTTTTTTCTAATAAGCCATGAATAAATTATGTCCCTTAAAGGTGCAGTAGATGATCTGCATCAATGCTAACCGGTTACCATAGTATGTTTGAAACACAATCCCTCCCCTGCCATCCAAAGCCACACCTCCTGAAATCACGAATGTGCACATTTAACATGACAAAGACCCACTAGATCATGTCATTCACTTGTTAGAAAACTTTATAGTACTTTATAATACTACAATTCTGAATGAAAAACTGTATTATATCTAGCACGTTTTCAGTTGTGTAGTTAGCAAGCAAATCTTGACATAATGTGCAATATTTCATGCATGCAAGGATTGCTGGTCTCACTCTCTCACGTGCTTTGTCTTAAAGCGACTTCTGTATGCTTAGTGGTTGGCCGGCGGGGTGCAGGAATTACACTTGGTACTAAGCCATACTTGCATGCTATTTCAGACCGAATATTCAGAGCAGCATGGTAAACAATACAGGGAGCGCGTCACAGGTCGTCATTGTTCAAAAATGAACCAATGTGAATATAAAACCAACTTCAGCTCAGTAAAGCAGGCTAGGTGGAATAATGCTGTTTGCTTATGTTTTGGTGTTAAACTAAATAGAAATCTATTTTATCGATGCTGTAAAAGGTCCCTTATGAAATTGAAAATAGTCACATCAACCTTTCGCCAGAAGATTCCAGTGACTGAACAACACTTCTGAGCAGCTTTGTGTCATTAAAAGAGTTTTAATGCATAACATTATGTGTCTAAAAGAAATACTTCAGCCATGGTGTCGTCCTTCCTCCAGCGAGCAAAAGTAACTCCAATATTGATTCAGGATTTTAAAACGTTTTGATTTAGCATTTGTTTTTACCGCTGTCACTCATGTCCACGTGACCGTGTGCACTCGCAAATGACAGATCTGCATGAACAGGGGTGCAAATCTACATTTATTGACAGACTGTTTGGGCTGCTTATCAGAATAATGGGAATTTTTTTTATTCATTCATTCATAAATTTTCTTGTCGGTTTAGTCCTGGGGTTGCCACAGCAGAATGAACCGCCAACTTATACAGCATATGTTTTACGCAGCGGATGAACTTCCAGCTGCAACCCATCTCTGGGAAACATCCATACACACTCATTCACACTCATACACTATGGACAATTTAGCCTACCCAATTCACCTATACCACGTCTTTGGACTTGTGGGGAAAACCGGAGCACCCGGAGAAAACCCACACAACCACGGGGAGAATATGCAAACTCCACACAGAAATGCCAACTGAACCCAGCTAAGGCTAGAACCAGCGACCTTCTTGCTATAAGGCAACCGTGCTACCCACTACACAACCACGGCACCCTTTTATAATTATATAATATATAAATATAAATAGATTTAGATCATTTACTTTAATCATTTCTATTGGAATGTGAAGAGACCAGCACAACAAAAATTGCTTCTGAAGACAATCACCTACTGCACCTTTAAGTATATGCTTGTTAATATAAATACTTTAATAGTTATAGTAGAATTTTGCAAAATCAAGAAACAAAATGACATTTTAAAATAAAACACATTTGTACAAAGTAGCTTTAACACCTATACTTATGTTAATTGTATATTTTTTAACTCAAAACATGCAAAGGTCAGAATAAGTTGTTAAGAAGTCAAAAGTTTTCCCCCCTTTTTAAAGAAAAAAGTCGAAAAAGCAGAAATAGGAATGTTAGTGTTAAAAGAGAACAGAAAAACTAAGCATGGAAGATTCAAAAAAATTAAGTGACCGTGTGACAATTCTCAGTTTAAATTCCAAAACGGGATGTAAAATGTACACACACCTGTAATAGGAAACTGATAAAAGAATACTAGGATTAGAAAGCCAAAGCAGTTTTTTGTTATTATTTTGTTTTTGTTTTTTAAAGAAGAGAAATGTCTTTCTTGTTTCAGACAACAGTGGAAAGTCTGTTATCCACAGAATTGGTGATTGATGTTGCTCTGAAAGCGCTTCTTGTCTCCTCATCAATGGCGCTCTCAATCTTGGACATAAAGGAATAGAATTTCTTCTTGAAGTCCTTGGCCATGAACGCGTACAAGAAAGGGTTTAGAAAGCTGTTTACACTGGCAAGAGTAACAGATACTTGTTGAGCTCTGTACATGGCAGGACTGTGCTGAGTTTGGCCCAACTCTACAAGAGAAACTATCTGAAAAGGTAACCAGCAGAGGAAAAAAGCTGTGATCAGTAACGTCATGATCTTGTAGGGCTTGGTGGATTTGGACATTTGGTTT
>CAIGQQ010010115.1:3810-15891 GCA_903798035.1 Danio albolineatus
GCAACCACTCGTAACACCCTAGTAGTTGCATAGCAACCACCCAACAACCATTCAAAACACCTTACTAACTGCATAGCAACCACCCAACAACTACTCATAACACCCTAGTGACTGCATAACAACCACTCATAACAGCTTATTAACTGCCTCGCAACCATTCATAACACCTTAGTAACTGCATAGCAATCACACAGCAACCACTCATAAAATCCTAGTAATTGCATAGTAACCACCCAGCAATCATTCATAACACCCTTGTAACTGCATAGCAACTGCCCAGCAACCATTCAGAACACCCTAGTAACTGCATCGCAACCACCCAGTAACCAACACCCTAGTAACCGTATATAGTAACCACTCATAACACCCTAATGACTGCATAGCAAACATTAATAATACCCTAGTAACTCCATAGCAACCACCTAGCAACCATTTATAACACCCTGGTAACTGCATAGCAACCACCCAGCAACCATTAATAACACCCTAGTGACTGCATAGCAACCACTCATAACACCCCAATGACTGCATAGCAAACATTAATAATACCCAAGTAACTCCATAGCAACCACCTAGCAACCGTTCATAACACCCTAGAAACTGCATAGCAACCACCCAGTCACCAACACCCTACTAACCGCATTGCAATCACCCCGCAACCACTCATAACACCCTAGTGACTGCATAGCAACCATTCATAACACCCTAGCAACTGCATAGCAACCTCACTGCAACTACTCATAACACCCTAGCAACTGCAATACCACATATCATGTAAAAGCTTCAGTAATTAATCACAACAAGTACATTTGATACCGTCATAAGTCTAGACGCACACAAACCCTCCAGCACTTGAGCACTAACTGCCTGCATGCATTAATTAGATTCACGCAGTCTGAGTGAGCTCTGGGTGCTGTGTGATTATGTAAGACTCCTGCTAATAAACAGAGGTCCAGCATGTAAGGCGAGCTTGCTGAATGCGTGCCGCTCCATGTTCAACACCTACTCGCTCTCGTGATGACAGGCTACTAAACACGGCACACCGAGCCAGAACACACTGTTCCTGCTGTCCACTCAGAGGCCTGCCAAGGGGTCAGAGGTCACGGGGCAAACTCCTGGGCATTTCCAATGTGACCCAGCAGCCGTCTGAAGTTCATGTGCGCGCTATTTATTCATCAGACGGGGACAGTGCAATGAGATGGCATGTACAGTTCCCCAGGGCCAGTATTGGGCCCGTTTCCAGCCCAGATCAGGGCATGCTCCTACTTTCCTCACATGCATTCAGGTTTAATTGTTTATAAGGCACATTTATAGATGATTAGATTGTGTTTCTGCATGGCAAGTACTCCTCGATTCTATCTAATATTATGTTGTTGTTGTTGGTTAGTAAATATTAAAGATTATAAATATCAATCTGTTAAAGAGCCCCTATTATACATTAAAAAGGGTCATATTTTGGTTTTGGGGGTCTCCAACAGCAGGCTGATATGCATGTATGGTCAAAAAACACTTTCATTGTCTTATAATCTGCATTTATTTTTGCCTCATTATCCCAGCGACTCCTATATGAATCGTTCAGCGGATCATATGTTCCAAAACCCCTCCTTAGCGCGATGCTAATCTGCGCTGATTGGACCGATGACCCAATCTGTTGCGATTGGTCGACATCATTCAGCACGAGAGAATGGCCACCATGGCTCATCAATATTGAAGTAGTCATAGTGTGTGCGTGAGCATATCTGCCAACACTTGTTTTTCCCGGGAGTCGCCCGTATTTCAGACACCTCACCCCCGAAACTAACCCCCCGGTCTCCCAGCATATCACTCTATTCTTAACCAGAAGTAAAAACAGCGACACACATGCAGTATTAATGCACACAGCGGCAAAAGCTGAACCATTATGAAACAGGACTGCCGCTCGTGTGTAGGAGAGCTGATGTAGCCATAGCAACGACAAACAGAGGAACACGAGTTCACAAACGCATTTTAATCCATAAACAAAGTGTCACGCGTCGCGTTTACAACGTGCTTTTAGACGCGATATGAGAATACAGGTTAACCAGATACACTACAAGCGGATACAAGTTATAAAACACAATTAAATACATAATTTACAAGCTGGAGAAAACAATGAGGCGACCGTTTTAATCACACACACTCACACTTGCTGGATAGCAGGCCAGATTCACCGTCAGGCCACTGGGAAATGTCCCGGTGCTCCCTATGGCCAGTCCGCCCCTGCATACATCAATAGTTTTTTCTGATCCTTCCTTTAACAAACGGTCGACGAATCCTCCGTTGTAAGCGTGTAGATTTCAGAAGCTCCTCAGAGGAACACAGCACAAGGCTGGGCTATAATGCTGAGGCATTTCTGCAGAAATAAACCTCAACCACTGACTCTTCACAGTCTCATCTCTGGTTCATCTTCACACTTCCAGTAATATCCAGCTGAGCACATGTCTGCTACAGTGCTCTTCTCTGTGTTGTCAGATGTAGCTGACTGACTCCAGTCCAAACCCGCTCCAAAAGGTTTTTACCTGCACAATCAAATTCAAAACCGCCCAATCTGGCAACCTTTGCTCGCCGCTGTTGTTTGTGGGCGGGGTTGGAGGATTCGAATCTCCCCGGGTCTGCGCGCACACAAATGGGTGGGGCTTAAGTTTTGTATTCACGTCATGCTGAAACGGCTAAAGACTCGTAAGCACGGCGATTCGTTTGAGGAACTATGAGTCGACTCTTTTATAGATGAATCAATAGTTTTAAACACTGTGCACTTTCAGATTTAAGCCTCAGCTGGACATTTCACTGCACTCAGAGCTGTGTTACACACTGATGAAGATCATTTTCAAAAACCCATAATAGGGGCTCTTTAAGAAACTTAAGAACTACTGAGTAAATAGTGAGTATATTTTAAATTTTTGAGGCGAACTGTCCCTTTAAGAGCTGTTTAGTCATTGCTTCATCAATAACGGGACCAGATTCATTTCAGTGCTTTTAATCGGTCTAAGATCTTCACACTTTCACAGTTACCGTGATTATGTTACCGTGAGAAGTGTGCCATCCTGATGTCATTGGGTTTGGTGTCTGGTTTTGTTGACAGCGTTGCGCCCTTATGCTGGAGGTCACGCCGTGTGTTCAACTGCAACTGGAATCTCTGGACGATGAGTACTTTCCATTTATAAAGACGCTCAGCCACGTGTGTAAACTCCAGGAAGGGGGAGGTTTGTTGTGGTTTGTGCACATGCCGTTCCTGCCGGGATTTAAGTTCATTTGTTTGGTGTTTGGTTCTCATTTTGTTTATATCTTTCGCTCGTGACGTCTGAGAGACAGAGTTCACGGATTGATGACTTATGATGAATGAAGCGCTGAACGATTCATATAGGAGTCGCTGGGATAATGAGGTAAAAATAAACGCAGATTATAAGACAATAAAAGTGTTTTTTGACCATGCATGCATATTAGCCTGCTGCTGGAGACCCCCAAAACCAAAATATGACCCTTTTTAATGTATAATAGGGGCTCTTTAAAAGAAAATATTTTGAAGAAAGATGAAAACCATTGACCTCCATAACAGGAAAAACAAATATTTCTAGGAATTCATCATTCCTCAAAATATATTCTTTTGTGTTGAGCAGGATGAGTGGATGTTCAGGGTTTAAATAATCAAAATAGCCATGAACACATCAAACTGTAGTGAAATAAGGTGCGATTGTACTGTACATCACATTTACTACAACATACTATAGTGTTTTTGAGCTGCACTAAAGTAAAGGACTTAAATGATGGTAATTATACAGTTGCTGTGGTATTTAATTCATTCATTCATTTTCTTTTTGGCTTGGACCCTTTATTAATCTGTGGTCACCACAGTGGAATGAACCGCCTACTTATCCAGCACATGTTTTACGCTGGGAAACATCCATCCACACTCATTCACACTCATACACTATGGACAATTTAGCCTTACCCAATTCACCTATACCGCATGTCTTTGGACTGTGGGGGAAACTGGAGCACCCGGACGAAACCCACGCGAATGTAAACTCTACACAGAAACGCCAACTGACCCAGCCGAGACTTGAACCAGCGACCTTCTTGCTGTGAGACGACAGCACTACCTACTGCGCCACTGCATCGCCGTATTCAATTCAATGTTTATTTCTCTAGAGCTTTTACAATGTAGATTGTGTCAAAGCAGCTTAACATAGAAGATTATAGTGAATTCAAACTGTCAGTCCAGTTTCAGAGTTGAGTTGTGGTAATATAAACATACTAATATATAAACAACCCCCCACGATTAAACTACATTATCTATCATGTTTATTTTACTACACTGTTTAAAAACTACTTATACTACAGTATTAGTTAAAACTATAGTATGCTGTAGCATGTTTACTATATAGTTACTATGGTATGGTTTAAAATTCCTATAGTATCATTTACAACCCAGGCTCATTCTGAAAAAGTACCTCTATATACATTTCTGGAGATGTTCAAATATGTCCCCGGAGGTAGGTTTTTTGCTGTTTTTGTTTTCGCGAATCCACTAGAGGTCGCTGTGTATGCTATTTGAGATCTCTAATTTCTCTCTCGAGTGACATTCGCGCCTGCTGTTCTCTCGTAAATCCACCAGAGGCCGCTGTCGACTGACTGTATGACTGACCCACCCTCTCCTTTCCCTAAACCCAACCAATAGTATTCTAAAAAGCACAGATTGACCCGCCCACCCACTTCCCCAAACCCAACCGACGAATTTGAAAAGCAATTCAGAAAAAGATAAGCTCTCGTCTGATTTTTACCACGTTATTACCACATTCTCACCCTGTTATTTACATTATTATATTTATTTTTTGGCTTCTGTTTTTGTCTTACCCGCTTTCTGGAACCGTTTTGCACCAGACTCAAACCGTCATCGTGGTCATCTCCTCTCTGTGTCTCAAGTCCACCAACCTACATGGTGAGCTAACAGGACAAACTGGTAACAGCCGGAAAGCCAACCATGCAGATGTAAGCGGTCAGCAGGTAAGCGCGAAAACGTATGGCGTCATACTGTCCTATAGCGTTCATTTTAAAAATGCAGCCATACGTACTTCTGGCTACATTATTCATGATCTCCAGAGACATATAAAGGTCTATGTTTTCAGAAAGAGCCTATGTTGATTATTTACTGTCAAATTACTATAGCATTTCATTAATGTGGGTGCTTAACAATTTAAAACAAGTAAATACAGCATAATTTGAGACTCAACAGCTCATTTTAACCTCAGCCTCTGCATCAAAGATCCTGAAAGCAAAGAAGGTCAAGCTGCTCCAGGATTGGCCAGCCAAGTCACCCGATATGAACATTATTGAGCATGTCTGGGCTAAGATGAAGGAGGAGGCAGTAAAGATGAATCCAAAGACTCTTGATGAACTCTGGGAGTCCTGCAGGAACGCTTTCTCTGCCGTTCCAGATGACTTTATTAATGTGTTATTGGAGTCATTGCAGAGATGTGTGGATGCAGTACTCCAAGCTCATGGGAGTCATGCACAATATTCATTCTGTCGCCACTGCAGCATGACTTTATATTCTATACTGGACATTATTGGAGGTTCAGTGAAAAGACTTTAGTCTAAGCAGAGTCAGACCGCACTGTCCTCATTACATCAGTCAACATCAAGACATGATCATATTTACTGTGGTAAAATCAGTGTAATCTAGAGGCCTTCGCCTTTCATATAAGCCACTTCTGATACCAAATAATCAACTAGAAGTCGAGCTATTATTTGCTGTTCCTAAAATGACAAGATTTTGTCAGGTAGTGTACATGAAAAATAAATGAAATTAAAGCTGCAAGCAGCGATGAAAGGGACCTCGCACCACGGGCTAACCGCCGCCCGGTGGCCCCACCACGACAGTGAACAGCGGAATATTAATTTAAGCTGATACATCGAAAAAAACTGAGAAAAACACAGATTTATGCCAAACTTCCTCCTGTCAGCAGGTGGCGATATGACTTTGACTACTTATTGGCACGTGGATGTCTTCAGGAGAGGAATTTTATCAAACAGGTGAAGTTTCAGGCGGGTCGGACATTGTGTGGCTGAGTTATAAGCCAAACTTCCTTCTGTCAGCAGGTGGCGCTATACTGTGACTCAGTATTGGCATGTAAATGTCTTTAGGAGAGGAATGTCATCAACCCTGTGAAGTTTCAGGCCGACTGGACATTGTGCGGCTGCGTTATAAGCCAAACTTCGTTCTGTCAGTAGGTGGCGCTATGACTGACTCAATATTGGCATGTAGATGTCCTCAGGAGAGGAATTTTATAAACCATGTGAAGTTTCAGGTCGATTAGAGATTGTGCAGCTGAGTTATAAGCCAAACTTCTTTCCGTCAGCAGGTGGCGCTATGACTGTGACTCAGTATTGGCATGTTGATGCCTTCAGGAAAGGAATCTCATCAGACCTGTGAAGTTTCAGGCTGATCGGACATTGTGCGGCTGAGTAATAAGCCAAATTTTCCTCTGTCAGCAGGTGGCGCTATACTGTGACTCAATATTGGCATGTAGATGTCTTCAGGAGAGGAATTTTATCAACTATGTGAAGTTTCAGGCTGATCGGACATTGTGTGGCTGAGTTATAAGCCAAACTTCCTTCCGTCAGCAGGTGGCGCTATAACTGTATCTGAATATTGGCATGTAAACGTGTTCAGGTCAGGACTGTTATCATACGTGTGAGTTTTGAGGCTGATCGGATAATGTATGCATGAGTTATAACAACTTCCTCTTTTGTGGCGAATGGTCAAAGTTTGAGACCCGCCACGGACATGCCCATCGATGAAAACTCTAGATCTTCGCAATTTAGCGTCGCCAAGGCGTTTAGATGATAAAACCCAATTTTGGTGTTGATCCGATTAAATCCCTAGGAGGAGTTCGTTAAAATACAACGCCTGGAAATGGCAAAAACGCCACTTTTTCGCCAAAGGAAGTTAAAAATATCCGACTTCCTGTTGGGTTTGAGATTTGGCTCCAAGAGACTTTTTTGTAGGGTCTGGCATGTTTGAGGTGTGTGCCGATTTTCGTGTGTGTGCGTGATTCGTGGCTCGGGGGCTAGTCCGTCAAAATTTTCTAGGTGGCGCTGTCGAGTCATTTTGCCACGACTGCTTCCGAGACCCCTAATAAACGTAAATTTTTCGCCGATTCAGGGGCGTGTGCAAAGTTTCGTGAGTTTTCGGGCACGTTTAGACCGCCAAATTAGCGATTCATTCCGGAGAATAATAATAATAATAATAATAATAATAATAATAATAATAATAATAATAATAATAATAATTAAAGCTGCAAGCAGCGATGAAAGGGACCTCGCACCACCGGCCCACCGCCGCCCGGTGGCCCCACCACGACAGCGAACAGCGTACGATATAAATTTAAGCCGAAACATACAAAAAACCTGAGAAAACCACAGATTCATGCCAAACTTCCTCCTGTCAGCAGGTGGCGCTACGACTGTGAAAACCTATCGGCACGTGGATGTCTTCAGGAGAGGAATTTTATTAAACATGTGAAGTTTCAAGCTGGTCGGACATTGTTTCGTTGAGTTATAAGCCAAAGTTCCTTCAGTCAGCAGGTGGCGCTATGCCTGTGACTCAATGTAGGTTTGTAGATGTGTTCAGGAGAGGAATCTCATCGAACCTAGGAAGTTTCAGGCAGGTCAGACATCGTGGGGCTGAGTTATGAGCCAAAATTTGTTCTGTCAGCAGGTGGCGCTATACTGTGACTCAGTGTTGGTATGTAGATGCCTTCAGGAGAGCAATTTTATCAACCATGTGAAGTTTCAGGCTGATCGGACATTGTGTGGCTGAGTTATAAGTACTTCCTCCTCCATGGCGAAGCGTTGATGTTTGTCAGTCCGCCACGGACACGCCCCTCGATGAAAACTCTAGATCTTCACAATTTAGCATCGCCAAGGCCTTTAGATGATAAAACCCAATTTTGGTGTTGATCCGATTAAATCCCTAGGAGGAGTTCGTTAAAATACAACGCCTGGAAATGGCAAAAATGCCACTTTTTCGCCGGAGGAAGTTAAAAATATCCGACTTCCTGTTGGGTTTGAGATTTCGCTCCAAGAGACTTTTTTGTAGGGTCTGGCATGTTTGAGGTGTGTGCCGATTTTCGTGCGTGTGCGTGATTCCTGGCTCGGGGGCTAGTCCGTCTGAAGTGCATAGGTGGCGTTGTCGAGTCATTTTGCCACGCCTACTTCCGAAACCTCTAAAAAACGGAATTTTTCGCCACTTCTGGGGCGTGTGCAAAGTTTCGTGAGTTTTCGGGCACGTTTAGACCCTCAAAATCGCGATCATTTACCCGGAAGAAGAAGAATCATTTAGCTCATTTAGTGTCGGGCATTTCGAGTCGCTGTCAGACAGACTTGAGCAGCAAACACAGCTTCAGTATCGTCTGTCCTCTTGAGATTAAACCTGCTGCAGGTCAGGTAAGAGCGCAGGAAGTGACACGTCTAAAACTCTCTGCGCTGCCTTAAACTGACCTTCCCTTCTGGGGTCAATTAAGTCAAGTCTGTGTTTCCGTCTGTCGCTGGGTTTACAGATATACCTGCCAAACCACAACGTGGCTTTCAGTTTCTTCAAAGAACAATGTGCTGATGCTGCAATAAATGCACTATATACAGCTGAAGTCTGAATTATTATCAGCCCTGATGTATATTTATTTCCCCGATTTCTGTTTAAAGCAAAGAAGATTTTCTTCAGCACATTTCTAATCATAACAGTTTAAATAACTCATTTCTAATGACTGATTTATTTTCTCTTTGTCATGATGACAGCACATAATATTAGACTAGATATTCTTAAAGACTCTAGTATTCGGCTTAAAGTGACGTTTAAAGGCTTCACTAGGGTAATTAGGGTAAAGTTAGGGTAATTAGGCAAGTCATTGTATAACAGTGGTTTGTTCTGGAGACAATCCAACACTAATATTGTTGAAGGGGGCGAATAATATTGACCTTAACATGGGTTTAAGAACTGCTTTTATTCTAGCCGAAATTAAGCAAACAAGACTTTCTCCAGAAGATAAAATATTATTGGACATACTGTGAGAAACTCCTGAATCTGTTCAACGTCAGAATTGTTCAGAATTCTGAAAAAACTTCAGCATTTTAAGAATTAAAGAAGAATAACTGACTTTAGCATCAGTTTTAAAGATGAAAAATGTGTTCACTTAGCAAGTTTCATAAATATCTGCAAACATATTATGATATTTACTGATTTAGAAGAGTCAAATAAATTTGTCACATTAATATATGAGAACTTTCCCAGAGATGGGTTGTGGCTGGAAGGGCATCCACTGCGTAAAAACTATGCTGGATAAGTTGGCGGTTCATTCCGCTGTGGCGACCCCGGATTAATAAAGGGACTAAGCCGACAAGAAAATGAATGAATGAATATATGATAACTTAAAAGAGAAGAGGAGACATTTTTAAAAATATCCAAGAACTCACTTTATACTCCGTATTAAATCTTATCTAGTACTTTTTAAAATACACATTCTTACAAAAGTATTGTATATTAATATTAATACAGGGTTAAGTCTAGTTTCTCATACTGTCATGTCTTTTTTCCAGGAATGGGCGCAGTGTGATGCAGGAATGAACTCACAGCTTACAAACGAGCAGGAAAACAGCAAACGAAAGTGATGTTTATTCCAACCACAAGCCGTAATCTTGTGTTTTGGTTCAACGTAGGAAAGTATGACTTTGTTTTGGTTTGCCATAACGGTCATGTGTTCAGTCAGTAGATGCAAACTTATCATGATCAAACGTAGACGAGCTCAAACTGATTTAGACTGATATTACACCAATTATTGTTGTATTTGGCGCCACGGTGGCGTAGTGAGTAGCACGTTCGCCTCACAGCAAGAAAGCCGCTGGTTTGAGCCTCGGCTGGGTCAGTTGGCATTTCTGTGTGGAGTTTGCATGTTCTCCCCGTGGTCGCGTGGGTTTCCTCCGGGTGCTCCGGTTTCCCCCACAAGTCCAAAGACATGCGGTACAGGTGAATTGGGTAAGCTAAATTGTCTGAAGTGTATGAGTGTGAATGAGTGTATATGGATGTTTCACAGTGATAGGTTGCAGCTGGAAGGACATCCGCTACGTAAAACACATGCTGGATAAGTTGGCGGTTCATTCCGCTGTGGCGACCCCGGACTAATAAAGGGACTAAGCTGAAAATAAAATTAATAAATGAATGAACTATGATTGCTTGCGGGTGGATGTAGGAGGACTAGGTTTGGGCGGTAATACAGTAACATGGTATACCACAGTATCTAAAAAGAGCAACGGTATCAGTTTCAATACTGTCATAAAAACAATGCACTCATATAGGAGACAAGGATTAAATATTGCGTATAATTTATGTAATGCCATGCGTATGCGTGGTTATTTCTCCCGTATTTTCAGTCTTTCTCTGAAGGGTGGCAATAAACATTAAAGAGCCGATCCTCCCTATACGCAACCCATACCGCCGAACCACCAGGGGCCGCCCCTTGCTCTTAAATGTGAGTCAGTTCTGTGCTTTCGGTTTATTTAGGCATGAAACACTGAAATAAATATAAAAACGGCGGGATTCCCTTTCCTTTTCATTACAGGTGCCGTCGCTCCTCCTGTGCAATCCACAAAACAGCCATAAAGCGGTGCGTGACTGTCAGACGCGCTCCATAGTGATAAACAGACGCTGTTTCCCAAACGCATTCTGTACACGGGATTTGAAGCAGAGCGAAAGTCTGGGTTTTAAACAGACATATACACATAATTAATAATAATAACATCTAAGTATGTCGATCTTAATGTTTTTTTTTTTTCCAAACACAACTAATTTTGTCCTAAATGAGCATAAAGCATTAGGAAAACAACCAATTGCTTGTTTGGGGTGGTTGAGATCCCTTATTTTCACATCCCAATGTTGACAGGTATGCTTTAGGGAACCAACAAAAATTCTCTAATTTGATAAGTGAAGTGATTTGATTGGTTAGCGCTCAGTCAAAATGGCAGAAAGGTAAGATGGAGCCAAGCTATTTACCTTCAGTCGTGTAGGCTCGGCAGATTTATGTTTAATAAAACCAGATTGAAACGTTTCCTATTATTCAATTAATACTATAGAGACGAAGAAGAACTGGGAAACTGTGATATTAAAGCAAGAAAGACTTTTTTTTAGGTGTTTGTTTAGGCGTGATTAATTGAATGTTCAAAATAGCAGCATGTATTTGAATAGGGTCTTCTGTAACGTTATAAACGCTGTCGTTTTTGATGAGTAGAATTTATCATAACCTTTTAAAGGTCTGAAAGTCTTTGAAATGTCGATGTTAACATTTAAGCAGACGCCAGCAGGTGAATAAGACAGAAAAACTGGTCGATCAAACCTGAATATCCTGTTTTAGCCAAATAAACAGTGAGAACATTCCCTTTCTTTTAGTGAAAAAAAAACAAAGAAAAAGGCGTCCAGGTCCACGTCTCAGATTCCAAACGGTAGAACGAAAGTCAGAGAAATGCGCTAATAAAGACACACCAGCATTATGCTAACATTAACTGCAGGAGAGCAAGAAAACCCAGCAGAAAGAGAAAGAAAAACGCAGCGCATGTCCTGACTTGAGAGGAAATGTGTGATAGTTACTTAGACACTCAATCATATGCAATGGCATGAAGTTGGCACTGCTGCTTATTATGCAGCTTCTGATTGGCCACTGCTTTCTGCGGTCAAATGTTTACTGCTAAACTAATGCTAAAAACACCGCAGCTAAATCAACAGAACTAAACACCTCAACATCACATTCATTTAGTAACCGACTCTAATAAAGAGTGCAACGTACAATCAGACAGACCTTTTACTCAATATAAACTCTGTCAGGGTAATAAAAGTGTTCTGATTAACGAGTTTATGACTGTATAATCTGTTACATGTCTGACAGTGTACCTTACTAATTAATCCTGCTACAGTAGTTGCGTTTTGAGTTTCACACTTCTTATTTTCATGTCAATAGGCTTAAAACATCATTTGCTTTTGGTTACATGACATGAGAGATTCAGAATTACAGATTATAT
>CAIGQQ010010156.1:66-10653 GCA_903798035.1 Danio albolineatus
ATAATAATAATAATAATAATAATAATAATAATAATAATAATAATAATTATTATTATTATTATTATTATTATTATTATTATTATTATTGTTATTGTTATTGTTATTATTATTATTATTATTAATGGTTATAGTAATAAAAGCATTAATGACTGGAGTAATAATTACATTTGAAACTACATACAATAAGAAAGCAGTTATTTTAAAATTTTAATAAATGTTCACAATTTAACCACTATTTTACATTTGATAAATGCCGCCTTGATGAACTGAATAATTTTCTTTAAAGAAAACATGAAAAAAAAAACTGACAGCAAACTTTTGACTGTACATAGAAAATATGTTAAAGGTTCAATACTTTCAGTAGCTAATTGTTACATAAACCAAATGAATCATAAATAAACCAAAACAAAAATAATTAGTTTTTGTAAATACTAATTACTAAACACTAATTGTGGCAAAAATCGCACCTTAATAAATTCTGCTGTTTTTCGCAACCCAGACTAATTGGAAATATGTGCCCAGAACTACATTTTTAAGATGATTAAACTACATTGTTAAGATGGTTTCTGGAACCATCCTTTGCCAGACTTGAACCCTGGTCATTTTCGTCTCCCAAGTCTGGCTCCATTCATGATGAGCCCTAGCAAACCAGTTATGTTAAAAAAAATCCATCCATTAGGAGGTAATCGGTCAGTGGTACCACTCCATAGAATATTTTACCCATAAAATACAGCCAAATGTACAGTTCTCGGTTCTCAAAAATGTACACCAGGGCATGATTTTCCAATGAGCCTGGGTTGGTTTTTCAATTCAGTTTAATTCATCTAATCTATAGCGCTTTTACAAATAAAAAAAAATATTTTTCAACATGCATTTTGAGTGGTTGATCAATCAGAACAAACAAGGCCGTCTGATCAATAAAAGTAGAGTAGGCTTGTTGAAAGGTGAGGTTTAAAAGCAACACAAATTTCAAAAGACTTTTTGAGACTTGAGAACTCGATGGGAAATTTATATTATAAGAAAAGAAACGTGCTTTTTGATCTTCGGTGCTTATTTTAAGGCACACATGGAACCTAAAAATAGCATCACAGAGGGACTTTTAATCATTCTAGTCACTTTCTCCTCTCCTGGTTGAAGTGTAGATGCGTTAGAGAGGTATCACTGATGTGATGGATATCGAGAAGGTGATATGAGGCCTTCTTGTACTGCAGCCAAGTAGCTGTTTAAAAGTAAGGATGTTCTGATTGGCTGTTGATTGTTTTGTGCAAGGGTGCTGATGTTCTGATTGGCTGTTAACTGTTTTGAGGAATGGTGTTGATGTTCTGATTGGCCCGCTCCCAGCAGGCACAGCACACCTGAGACCAAATGCTGTGTCTGTGAGCTGCAGCGGACACAGTGGAAAAATACTGAATCCTCATTCTGCCAGCCGTGAATAGGTTCACGAGGAGATGTGCATAAACAAAGGCACACAAACACACCGACATTTGCACATGGCATAGAACACAAAAATCTATTCAGCATCCATCCAACACCTTTGAAGTATTAAGTGTGCTTCAAAGCACTGTAAGCATTGCATGTCATTTTGGTCACACAGTGGTCCACATTTTCCTGTCATTTGCATATATGCATGTCAACAAAGAAATTAGCAAGTGAAATACGGAAAATTATAATAGGCTTGGCAGGAAAGACTGCCATTTAATACTAAATCAAAACCCATTATATATTTTTGTGCTTCTATTGAATCCTTTATTGGGATGGAAATGCATTTAATTTTCCATTTGACGCAACACTGAAAGATTGATTACTGAGATTTACTTTGTTCAGCACATTGTGTATAACAGTTTTTAGCATTTATTCTTTCTTGAAATTTTTAGATCACTGCTCTGTGATTAGCAGTGTTTTAGGAGACTGCCAGAATGTTGCTATGCAGTGACCAAGGTGCATTAATCTATATACAGAATTAATAAGAATAATAATTATAGAAGAATACAAATTAACAGTGTATTCACAAACACACACACACAAAAACATATTTAAAGAAATTACATTTAACAAGACTATTGCTACAGACAAGGAATTTGGACAGAAATTAGTTCATGACAATGTGTTGTATAAATTTAGAGAAGTAGAGTAATTTTTTTTTTGTTATATTGAAGAATAATTATATTTTTAGAAGGTTGCATTTATCAAAATGACTGCACGTTTAAGAAAAAATAAATTGAGACAAACATTTGTCAATGGCAACTTTGCTCACATTACTATATTTAGCTTTTTTCTGCAGAGTAATTAAATTTACATTTAGATTTAAAGGTCTCACTTTATATTAAGTGTCCTTAACTACTATGTACTTGCATCAAAAAATAAATACAATATACTTACTGTGTTCATAATGTATTTGAGAACACTTGTAGTGCTCTTGAGTTGGCATAGGGGTAGGGTTAAGGACAAGTTGGTGGTATCAGTAGGTTTAAGGGCGGGTTAAGTTGTAAGGGATGGTCAACAGTGTATTTACAAATGTAATTACAGAAATTAAATACAGATGTAATTACACACAGATATTTAATCAAGTACAATGTAAAAACATGAATTTACACAATAAGTACATTGTAACCAATTATTAATTTTGGTGTAAGTACATATTAGTTAAGGCCACTTAATATAAAGTGGGACCGATTTGAATGCATTCATTTAGTTTCATCTGAAAATACCCTCTAACATTTTTTGGTAACTCATTGAATCTGTGTTGGGTGTCACGGTGGCGCAGTGGGTAGCACGATCGCCTCACAGCAAGAAGGTCGTTGGTTTGCACCTTGGCTGGGTCAGGTGGCATTTCTGTGTGGGGTTTGTATGTTCTCCCCGTGTTCGTGTGGGTTTCCCTTGTGTGCTCTGGTTTCCTCTACAGTCCAAACACATGCGCTATGAGTGAATTAGGTAAACTAAATTGTCTGTAGTGTATGTGTGTGAATGAGTGTGTATGGATGTTTCCCAGTGATGGGTTGCAGCTGGAAGGGCATCAGCTGCGTAAAACATATGCTGGATAAGTTGGCGGTTCATTCCGCTGTGGCGACCCCTGAATAATAAAGGGACTAAGCTGAAAAGGAAATGAATTACTGAACGAATCAGCGTTTTAGGCTTTGAATAAAATTTTGCCATTTTGGTGACTGTCGCTTTAAATTCAAATGAGATTGGTTCTTCTTAAAAATTTACATTTTATTGCAGAAACAGTGCGATTTATAGGAATTTAAACGTTTTGGCCTATGATAATGTATCTGTAATGTATTTGTAATTGGTGGCACGGTGGCTCAGTGGTTAGCACTGATGCCACACAGCAAGAAGGTCACTGGTTTGAGTCCCAGCTGGGCCAGTTGGCGATTCTGGGTGGAGTTTGCATGTTCTCCTCGTGTTCCTCTGGGTGCTCTGGTTACCCCCACAGTCCAAAAACATGCTATATTGTAGGTGCTATAGGTGAGTTGAATAAACGTATTTGTCCGTAGTGTATGAACGTGTGTGTGAATGGGTGTGTAACGGTGTTTTCCAGTACTAGGTTGCGGCTGGAAGGACATCCGCTGCATAAAGCATATTCTGGAATAGTTGGCAGGTCATTCCGCTGGTTTGACCTCTAAAATCGAGACTAAGCCAAAAGAAAATAAGTGAATGAATGAATGAATGAATGAATGAATGAATGTATTTGTAATGTAGTTGTAAATTAACACTTTCTGCAATAGACTTCAGCAGTACAACACAATACAATTAAGCAAGGATGATATGTTGACCATTCAATGAACTGGCATGACTAAAAGTGGCATGTACATACATATGGTTGCTATAGTCTCATATGAGCCATCACAAGTTCATCATCCACAAAGTTAAAATAGCACATTTCCACCCACAAAGCTGCTCTATTTTTGCACAAGTGATTCATTTTACGCAGTAAACTGTAATACACAGTGGTTTAGAACAAACCCTAAGTTTAAGTCTGCGCAATTATAATAGTGATTCTTGCTTAACTCATCTTTATTGCCAATCTGGCAAAAAGACGAACCTCCTTTGGTTAGGTCATTGCACACATAATGTCAGATGATTCAACACGTCAGCTATGAAAACAGAATTTTAGGAATTATGATGTGCAACCTTCTACTAAGAACGTGGTAAACCACACCCTGCAATCTTTATGTCTTTCATTCAGATCTCCTCACACAATAAGTCTGTCACTTATAAGGCTCTCAACAAAGTGTATCTCACTTCACATATCAAATGACTCTCAATCTGCCCACCATAGCCTATTAAAACCTACTTTATGATTCTGCTGCTAATAATACATGACCTGTCCTTCTGTCCTGCCCAGTTATGCAACAGACCTGATCGCCCCAATAAATAATGACAAGACAAAACTAGGGCGAAACATGCACAATAAAAAAAACGACGTGCAGGTATGATGAGTAGGTATGTGTGGCAATAAATGGAGACAAGCAAGGCTACGGAGGACAACGGTAACAAAGCTGAGCTGAAGAAAGGTGGTATCACAGAGAGTATATCTGAGGAAAGAAACTGTAGGAGAGGGATAAAGTGGAGCAGAGAGGTCAGCGTGACATAACAGACAGACTGCATTCTGCAGGGAGTCGCGGTTTCAGGAAAGGATGGAACAGAGCAGATCTCAATTGACTTACCAGTTGTGTGTGTGTGTGTGTTAAGATGGTCAGAACAGGTGATCCTTAGAGACTCATGGTGCGAGTCGCTGATCCCCTATGGGCTGATTTGGCTGTGTCTAGTAGAACATGCTGTACATAGACTCTTCCACGATGGAGATCTTTATATGAGAGTTTTTATGCGTTTTGACTGTTCGTTTACAATAAATGTTTAATGCTTACTGTTAAACACCCAAAAAATGACTTCTGCTTTAAAGTATTTATTTAAAATTCAAAAACATATGCTGGATGGGAGATGCAGAAATTATTCACATAACTAAATTTACAAACATGCGGCCTCCAAGTATTATTGTTGAGCACACTCACCACATCTATGTCCATACAAGTACATACTCTTCCAAAGACCAAAAGCCTCTTTTAATTGTTCTAAACTTAAATGTCAAAACATATTTAAAGGCATGTTACATGTTCAAAACATGTCAAATGAAAAATCACCTAATATATAGTATAAAATGCCAACTTAGTAGTTGTTAAAGTGCATATGTCATTTTTTTAAAATACAAATACAACCTTATTTGAGCTCTACATCTTATAATGAAATCAAATTCTTTTTGCATCACTTCGTTTGCAATGAAAAAATGAATGGAAAATGCTGGAAATAGATGCTTAAACAATTATTTATTTGTCGTTTACCTGCTTTCTAAACTTCTGTATACAGATAACTGAAGTCAATATGCATGAATTAGATTCTGTGGTGATAAACAGAATGGCTTTACATTGAATTGAAGTAACCTGCAGAAAATAAATGTATTTTTGTGGTCAAAAATGAGCAAAATGATTGTTTGAATTAATACATTTAACAATAACATTTAGCCACAGCAAAAAGCACAGTAATAAAATGACAACTGATTTTATCTTCAAGTATTCTCTCCTTGTTGTATCTAGAGATGCAAAAGCTACTATTCTCAAGCGACTGCAAGCTGGAACAGTGTGTGCTAGACAAGAGCTTCCCATGCTGTGAGTAATCAACCCTCCGCATTTCTTCATTTCAATTCAGATGACAAAACCAGAAAACATTGCATTGCTCTCAGATTTCAAAACAGACAAGGGACTGGTTTATTGAGTCTGCCGGCCAATGGGAGAGAGCCAGAGATAGCAAAACAGATAACGCAACAGACAGAAGACATGACTGCCCACACTCAGTGCCAGGCTTTTAGTGTGCCAAGCTGTGTTCTGTTTAAATATAAACATGGTGAACCCCCATGAAAGGGCATGTAAAGATACCAAGCAATTGAGCAGAGCTTCGGTCATGCTCACACAAAGGGAATAAACCCCGTGATTTATCCAACAGCCCACACAGACTTCCAGCCTCCAGGTCCACACTTCAAACATCCAACACAAATGCCATCCACCCCTCGCTGCCCTCCAAACACACCTGTCTGTTCTTCTCCGTTATCCCTGACGGCCTCTAAACTCCAGGCATTAGCGGCTCACTTATACACACAGGGGCTCCACATAATATGTTTAATCACTTTAATATGTGAAAAAGTTCAAATGCATTTTTAGAATACAAAATGTTGGTGGTTTAAAAATAATTTTGTACTAATGCATTTTGTTTGCAGAATGAAAACAGAACGCACCAAGCAGCTATTGAAATGTTTAAATGTCATTTCAAAGAAACTTTTTTTGTTGCATTTTAAAAATAGTTTGAAAATGCCACTTTGAGAACAAAAAAATTAAAACCTTTTATGCATTTTGACCATTATTTTGCATGCCAGCAGTGTTTTGGAATCCTAATAATATACACTCACCGGCCACTTTATTAGGTATGCCTTACTAGTACCTGGTTGGACCAGCTTTGGCCTTCAGAACTGCCTCAATCCTTCGTGGCATAGATTCAACAAAATACTGGAAATATTCCTCAGAGACTTTGGTCCATATTGACATAGCATCACATAGTTGCTGCAGATTTGTTAGCTGCACATCCATGATGTGAGTCTCCCGTTCCACCACCTCTCAAAGGTACTCTATTAGATTGAGATATGGTGACTGTGGAGGCCTTATTACAGTGTACAGTGAACTCATTGTCATGTTCAAGAAACCAGTCTGAGATGATTCACGCTTCATGACATGGCACGTTATACTACTGACTTTGTGGTCATAAAGGGATGGACATGGTCAGCAACAATACTCAGCACTAATGGGCCCAAAGTGTGTCAAGAAAATATGCCCCACACCATTACACCACCACCAGTAGTCTGAACTGTTGATACAAGGCAGGATGGATCCATGCTTTCATGTTGTTGATGCCAAATTCTGACCCTACCATCCGAATGTTGCAGCAGAAATCGAGACTCATCAGACCAGGCAACGCTTTTCCAATCTTCTTGTGTCACCCGGTGTGGTCTTCTGTTGCTGTATAGCCAATTTGCCTCAAGGTTCATCGTGTTGTGCGTTCAGAGATGCTCTTCTGCATACCTCGGTTGTAATAAGTGGTTATTTGAGTTATTGTTGCCTTCTATCTGCTGGAACCAGTCTGACCATTCTCCTCTGACCTCTAGCATCAACAAGGCATTTGCTCAGTTCGAACTGCAGCAGATCGTCTTAACCATGTTTACATACCTAAATGCATTGAGTTGCTGCCATTTGATTGGCTGATTAGAAATTTGCGTTAAGGAGCAGTTGGTTACCTAATAAAGTGGCCAGTGAGTGTATATATGTATTTATCTATTTTTTTAAAAACGTTTTTGTTATCTCTACAGTATATATACTACAAAAATTTTGAAAATGTTGATGTCGTGCATTCCCACATGAAAGTAATTAAATAAAAGTATATAAAAATAAACTGTACCTTATAGTATGTTTTTTGAAGCATACTTTAATTAAGTACTTGAGTTAATCTGTTATGGTAATATCTAGACGGTAGATGCTGTAGTAATACAACAACTATAGTAATATAAACAGATTACCTAACTATAGGGTATATTATACTACAATACAACAGTGTGTAGAAACCAATAAAAACTAAAGCATATTATTTATTGCAAATAATCAGTTTAATATTGTTAATACTACAGTAAAATGTAACATTCATTAAAAAAAGTTGTGAATATGATAAAAAATGTGTAACATGGTGTAATACTTTATTATAGTACGGTTCAAAATCTCTATAGTATTTATTATATTACTATAATAAAATTTCCTTATTACTTGTTCAATTTATGGGCATGAACAAGGACTAGAAGGCTGTAAGTGTACTGGATATATACACTCACTCTCTAATAGTAATTATAGCATCTATAATAAAACAGGCTATGTGACTGTTGTAAAGGCATTTTATTTTAGAACAGTTTAGATAAATGTATATTTAAAAAGTTAATTTGAGAAGCACATTTTATTTCATTTTAGCAGAGAGAGGGATTTTATCAGTTATTACAAACATTGCAGAAGGAAAACAATGTCGGATATGGGATTTCATGCACTGTTAGTCTGAAATCGGGTATGTTTATCTTCCATATAGAATGTGATAGGTTATGAGAGGTCATGTCTAAGCATGAGTGAATAAAGGAGGGAGACGTATAAGAGGGAAGCAGAAATAGAAAGGCACATGGAAACAGTAAACCTCAACTAAAGTGGGATCCCCCCGAAGTCCCCTTCCCTTTTCATTCAGCAGCCGTTCAGTCTCTCTTTTCATCCCCTCTTAGGCACAGTGTGTATCTAAAAAGAAAATAGGTCTCTGGATGTGTGTGCAGGGTTGTAAGAGTCAACAACATGATAGTGATATCTTATATGCCATGTATGGTTCTACATGCACTACTGTATACAACTGTATACAACTACTGCTAATTGAAGGTTACAGTCAGTTAAAGAGGATGTGAGATATTTTGTATATCAATGGTGAAACCATAGACGGCCTTTATTTTGCGTGCTTTAATTTTTCATGGTTAATATTGTTAAAAGATATTTAAAAATGTATTTATTTTAACACTAAATGATATTTTATTTACTTTAAAATTAGTTTAAATTAGATTTTTTCATTCATTTTTGATTTAAAAATAGTTTATCCAGAGTTCCTGTTAACATTCATTCATTCATTTTCTTTTCGGCTTAGTCCCTTTATTAATCCGGGGTCGCCACAGCGGAATGAACCGCCAACTTATCCGGCATTTGTTTTATGCAGCGGATGCCCTTCCAGCCACAACCCATCTCTGGGAAACACATCCATACATTCTCATCCGTACACATACACTATGGACAATTTAGCTTACCCAATTCACCTGTACCGCATGTCTTTGGACTGTGGGGGAAACCGGAGCACCCGGAGGAAACCCACGCAACCACGGGGAGAACATGCAAACTCCACACAGAAATGCCAACTGGCCCAACCGGGACCTGGCCCAACCGGGGATCGAACCAGCGACCTTCTTGCTGTGAGGCGAACGTGCTACTCACGCGCCACCGTGGCGCCCCTCCTGTTAACACATGGCTTGTTTTTCTGAGTTTTCACCTTTATTAGATAGGACAGTACAAAGAATTGACAGGAAAGCATGTGGAGCAGAGAGAGGGGAATCATCGACAAAGGACTGCGAGGCGGAATCGAACCCGGGTCACCGTGAGCACCGGAGTGCACTATACCATTGGCGCAGACACACCTGGCATTTTTAATATTATATAGGTTGGAGAGAGAGATGGAATGGGGTCGATTGGGAAAAGTTTGCAAGTTGACACTTGAACTTGAAACACTTACAGTGGCGTTGCTTACAGATGCTAAATAAAGGGGTAAATACAAGTGTAAATGGGGTCTAAATTAGTTTGAGCTTGTCCTCCTTCAACCATTTCTATAAATAAGTTCTAAAAAATGCATTTGAATAAATGCACCTGTATGGTTTAATCAGTTAAAACAGCAAACTGTTCTTATACACTAAACGCAGTCCTGAAATTAGGCTTGACATGCTAAAAGGGGTTTAGCCAATCACAATGCTATGGCAACTGGCCAATCAGAGCATTCTGAACATTTAAGGAGGAGGAGCTTTGTAGTTTTTCAGACAGACTGTAAACACACGAGCTGTAATAAAATACAGTATATAGCATTAAAACATGTTAAAAAATTCTGGTAAACCTACCAAATCAAATAATGATATTTGAAACATTAAATGGCTTGTTTAAGCAAAATAGTTACAGAATTTGGATGTTGACCATTTATCAATAACTAATCTAATCACTTTATTTTTAGTATCAGCATAACATATGCTGTCTAGGTTTCTTCTCAAATACAAGAATGTTCAAAAGTTATTTTGAAATAAACTGATATTTTTACTCACCAAATAGACTGTAAAATGCCAGTAAGACACCATTCCTAACTTCTTCTTTTTTTGTGCCTGCATTTAAAATGAATAGTTTATAGTTTTAATTTTTAAACTACAGATGACGTTTCTTACAAATGTAAGAAATTTTTTACAGAAAATGGTTTGCAAAAAACAGGGTAATATTAAATATTTCATATTTGCTGGTGTTCTCTGTTTATTAAAAAAAGTTTATTAACAAAATATTGTTATTTAAATGTTTTTAAATGAAAAGTCCTTCACAACCCTTTAAATGTGTAAGTGATTCCAGTCTTTTGAGCAGTGCTGTACTTTCACTCTCCCTCTGTCTAGTGCACGTCTCTGTCATATTTCTTTTCATCTTGTTTATCCTATAGCTAAACACATTGGACCTGTTTCCAATCCTCTTAACACTCTTGGCAGCGACATATCCAGGTTTCTCTCTCTCTCTTTCTGTGTGTGTGTGTGTGTGTGTGTGTGTCTGTGTAATCAGATCTCAATCTTCAGACAGATCCGACATTAACAGGAGATGAGTGACTCATAGCGGTCAATGAGAACACAAGATCAGATGGGCGCCACACACACACACACACACACACACACACACACACACACACACA
>CAIGQQ010010188.1:9826-29086 GCA_903798035.1 Danio albolineatus
CACACACACACACACACACACACACACACACACACACACACACACACGCGCATACATGCATATACACAAACACACACACACACACGCATACATGCATATACACACACACACACACACACACACACACGCATACATGCATACACACACACACACACACGCATATGCACACACGTCTCCAGAGACTCAGATAAACCCCTCTTATATCACATCTCCTGGCTCTGCCCTTCTCACCTCCTGCACACCTGTGTGTTGTTGGAGACTGAAGAAGATGCAGAGGAGCTCCGCTACTGCAGGTGAGGCAGACATCTCCACATCTCCAGTTTCTGCAGTATCTTGTGGACGGGGAGAGTCTGGCCAGATGAGCAGTCCTGGGGTCAGTGTCCGTATATCTCTGAATCCACAGCACCGTCCTGATAGACCTGCCCTTCAGCTCCAGGAAAACCCTGTTAATTACTATCCTATTACTATCAGTGAAGCTGCGTGTGGATCACAGCTCCTCTACGCTTGAGTCAAGTCAAGACAAGTCAAGAACAGTAACTGCCATATGCAGCCACCCTGCCATCAGTGAGGAATTCCTTACGTAAAACCAATAAAGTGCAGCCAGTGAAGACTAAACACATCAGCCAAAGCTAAATAAAATATACAACAATTCAAACTTATTGCAGAGTTGATCATCACAGTCTGACACTGAACAGCGTCTCTCCACCTCTGTCCTTCACATGGGGGGGTCTTCCTGTCTGTGATGATCTCCCTGGTTTACTCTACATTGAGGGTAAGGTGGTTATCCTCTCCATAGACAATAATGTCTTTGACTATATTCCTGTAGCCCTCTGTGTCCTGATCTCTGGCGAGACCCAGGATCAGGGTGTCGTCGGCGTATTTGATGACGATGGTGTTATCCCGGGATGAGACACAGTCATTTGTATCGAGGGTGAAGAGTTTGGGCTGAGACAGCAGCCCTGTGGTGAACCCGTACTGACCGTAAGCTCAGCCGAGACTTCCTCCCATCGTTACCACCTGTGGTCTATCCCTGAGGAGGTCCAGGTCACACAGTTTCAGTCAGCTTTAGTGGGCAGATGGTATTAAAAGCAGAGCTATAGTCCAGGAAAACTGTTGAGTTCATGACTGATTCAAACTATCAGTGCGCTAATCACCTGCTAACTGTTCTCCACAGACTCTCAGCACTCTGTCTGAGACACCATCCGGACCTGCAGTATGAAGCCCTCAGGATCACAGGGGCCTTTGTTAGGGATGTCTGCTTTGTTATGATCAAACCTGCAATAAAAGCTGTTAAGTGTAATATCCCTGACCTCCATGTCTGCACTCTTCCTGTAGTTCGATGTGTTACCCTGACACGTGCTATGTGTGTTGTTAGTGTTCTTCAAGTCTTTATAATATACCCTCTTTGATGGACTTCCTAAGCTCACATTGGGCCCATCTATACACCTCAAACAGGGCTGTTGGTTTGGGAGGAGCTGTCCAGTTCTGGAGACGACACGGATCATTGAACACCAGCTAATATAGTCACTTACAGTCTCGGTGTACTCATCAGTGTGGTCTGTGGCATCTTTACAGAGGTCCATGTCTGTGATCTGCAGGCAGCTCTGGAGGTTTGCCAGCGCAAAATAACAACAACATCTGCCTCTGAGAGCTCTGCGCCGCCGCACACTCAGGGGGCGCTGTACCCTTCACATCACACTTGAGCTTCGGTGACGGAATCTAAATATTCAGTCATCAAGGTTTACCTTTACCTTACCTAAAGGCCTAGAAAATCATTAACATTTGTTTATCTCACTTCTTTAGCAAAACTTTAAAATGCCAGGGGGGTTTTGGCTGAATAGACCATCTGGATGAACAGTAATCTTGCAGATTTCATACAATATTGTATCATTTGTGCTTCAAAATTGAGCACATTTCTTTACTGTTAGCAATAGGGCTGGTGGTGAAAGCTTTAAGCGCTAACAGATCTGTGCAGGACAGTAGTTGTGAGGGTAGACTGTGCGCATAACTTGTCCTATTCAAATGCACTTCTTATTTTTTGGCAAGCAAATATTTAATTTCCAAGAGTGCTTCAAACCGCTCTGAGCATGTCTGTGCAGTGTTTATTTTACCACCACAGGGGGATGTAGAAGAACCCGGGGATGGTGAGGGCCAGCATCAGAGATCTCCAGTCCCGCAGGAAGAAAGCGGCCAGCGGGAGAATCATGTAGCCGATGGAGAAGAACAGACACACACCCAGAGTGGAGTACACGTCACGAACAGACGAGCTCAGAATCTCCATTCCTGGAAACAGCATTTCAGAAACAGGTTTAGTTGCTGACGTTCATTTCTGCACATTCTGAGACAACAACATGCGTCTGTAGAGCAAGTACTAAAGAGGTGTTAGTTGAAGAAATGTGCAGGCAGTGTGCTCTATCTTAATAATCAATCATGTCATTTTATTTATGTGATGTCTGTGAGCATGATGCAGTAATGTGAAGATGAGCTGTGGTAAATCAGTGCTAATGTGAAATGTTTATGTAAAACACTGACACACCAAAGGCCTTTACCTAAAACAAACGCTGCCACATAGTTAGAAATCTGCCCCATTCCAACAATGAAAAACAAGACACAAAATATCTGCCAAGATGGAGAGAAGACTTGAACGACGGTGAATAGCGTCTGAATGGCCATCGTCACAAACAGCACGATTTTCCTGCCAAACCTAAAACCAAAAGCAAAACAAGTTTATTTTAAGTAGGCCAATAAGAGTACATGATTAAACAATAGAAATATTTCTACTAATGTTTTTATTTAACACTTTATTTCCCAATCAAAAGTTTCTGACACGTTGTAAGCCTAACTCTATTAACTCTATTTTATCTATTTAGTACTTAAAACGTAGCATGTAGTGAACGCAATAAAAAACATTACATTCTATTAAGGAGTAATGAGGTTTTATCACATCAGATCAAACTCTGTTACAGACTCAAAGTCCAATTAAAAGAGCAACAGAACCATTTACAAAACACAGCAATAGCAACATCTCCCCAGCTCTGACTGATAGTGTGTGCCACTGACCTCTATGTTTGATAAACCCACAATAATCTTACTGTTGGAGGCATTATAAAACTGATCACTCCCGCACTTACAAACATTTCAGCTGCACTAAACCACCGAGGTCTCCTTGGGAAGATCGTCAAAGCATCATTATAAGCAGCTGGGAGCTTCTTTAAGCTAGATGCTCTATAGTTAGTAATCAGGGGTCGCCACAGCGGAATGAACCGCCAACTTATCAAGCATATGTTTTACACAGCAGAAACCCACGTCAACACGGGGAGAATATGCAGACTCCACACACAAACACCAACTGACCCAGGCGGGACTCGAACCAGCGACCTTCTTGCTGTGAGGAGTCATTCTACCCACTGCGCCACCATGCTGCCCATCCCAAAAATTATAATAGCTAGATTAAGTTAAAGTCGTATTAAATGAAATAAATTTAGTGCTGAAAGATTAAAAGATTATAGGTTTTAGCTGTGATAGAACACGAGTCAAGATAACTTAAAACTTCCTAGTCCAGGAGACACACGGCTTTAAAGTGAAGTGTCATTAAAAACCCTCACATGTGCTTCAGTTTTATGAGCTGATCGGTGACCACAGAAGTTTTGAGTTCTCTGAACCGACTGGGTTTTACAGCGCAGCAGCAGTAAATGGTAATAAAATCTTCCTCATATAAACTCAGAGGCTGGAACTGTCCTCCTGAGTCACGTATTCATACTCTTCCTCACAAAAGCAGACCTGCGTCCCCGTCAGCATGAGGACATACTCCTGTTCCAGTCTTCAGTTCTGGTACATTTCATTTAAACAGATTAGAGGCGCATTAAAATGTAAATAAACACACACACGTCAACACACACACACACACACACACACAGTGATTTCGCTTGATGGCCAGTAAACATGGCGCTTTAGCTGATGAAACATAGTTAAATATGCATATATTGTGGGATTAGAAGACTAATATCTGTTGAGTGTGTTCATGTGGCCAAATGCAGACGTCTCCACAAATCAGACCTGTGTGTGATCTGAGTGAGCAGCTGTAAACAAACCAAACCAAACCAAACGTGTGCTAAACGGAGATGTTATTTCACATCTAGCCAGACCGCCTGCGTTCACAGTCTACCTCTGCTCAGATCTGCTGAAGACACAATAATGGAGGAGCGATAAGGAAAAACACAAGGTCACACGTGGGATCAGGGCTGGAGGCCAGTAAATCAGTTTGTAATGTGCTGCTGTGGCAAAGCTTCTTCTTGGTTTGTGTTTAATGCTGTGGTGAAGTTCATTAATCTGAGATCGTGCTGTATAACTGTGTGAACTCGCGTTAGAGGAGCTGCAGTGTGTGTCTTCAGTTCTGCCTGTGTATCAGATCTTCTTCCTCTCAATGATCCTCACAGCCAGAGGAGGAACAGCTCACAACAGCAGAAAACAGGCAGAGCCATGAGTTTACACCTGATGGAGTGTGTGTAGCGGTGTTTAACTCAGTGTTCATGACTCCTGCAACTCTGCTGTGTGTGTGTGTGTGTCTAAACCTGATCAACTGCTTAATAATAAACACACACACACACACGTGAAAGAGGAGGTTGACTGACTCACCTGTCCGACACTGGACCGGAGATCACAGAACCAGTCAAAACACCACAGAAGAAGAGCGAGGAGGTCAGCGGAGCTTTCCAGTCATCCGAACACACCAAATCCCACTGTCAGCAAACAAACAGTGCACAATATCAAATGATTACATCCGTTTGTACGGGAACTATTTACACACTGAATACTCATTGTAAAAGCACAAACTTGTTATATTCTGTGGATGAAATCTGTTTTAATAATAACACATTGTGCCGTACACATCTCACAGGACCAGCGAGCAGTTAAACACTGAGGTGTTCTCATCGTGCTCCAGTATAATGACTGCAACGCTCCTTCAACATTTGAACCATTTTCCACACGACTGAACAAAGCAGTGCTCGGTTAAAGAGATATTTAGAAAATGCTGGAAATGTAACATACACACACTCTCATCTGAGTTTCTGAAGCCTCTACATGTGGGTTCGAAGACTGTCTATTGTTTACATTGAATATTAGACAGCATATAAACCTGACTCCATACACGGAGCGAGACTGATCATTCACTCATACATTGGCATTCTTCAGCTCGGTTTCATTAGACATGAGTTTATGATCGCCACAGGGTGACTGAGCCTGTTTCCACTAAACTTTGAGGACAGAAACCCTGGGAATGTTTAATGGTATTGTGGTCAACACAGCGCCATTCACCGTAATGTCATTATTCTAACACTGAGACAGAACTGCTGGAGTAAATCTCTGCTATATCGAGCAAACAGCAGAACAGAAACATACCTCCGACACAATAGTGGAGCTGTAAATCTCTTTATCATAGCTCCAGCCGTCCGCGCACTCCTCCCGGGGGATCTCCGACACATTGACATCCAGCCCGGGCAGCAGACCCCTGTCCGAGTAGTTCTTCACCAGGTCTAGTCGGAGTCTGGAGCACCTGCTGGCCCGCGGGTCTTCGTGCGGCTCTGGCCGGGGCACAGAAGCGTTCCTCCAGCCCGCCGTCAGGTTCAGCGCCTCGGGGATCCGGCAGTGATGGGCCGGGGTGTCGCCCAGGAACACGATGGATAAACCGGTGAATCCGTTCGGGATGATGCTCAGACACAGCAGGCTGAAGACGGTCTTCTGGAACGGGCCCCAGGCGCCCAGGAAGGCGGTTCGCTCCTCGTAGTCCTGGAGATTCATAGCAGCCGAATGAAGAGCGACTCCGGCGGCTGCGGAGCTCCAGAGCCCGCGGTGGGCGGAGGGAGACCGGGGAGACCCGCTGCACACACCGCCCAGAGCCGGAGGAGGAACACACTCTGACCATCTTTATTTACCTGTCATAATCATAATTCATGATTATTACTCATGATTTAATCTGTCATCATACTGATGCTCAATATTTATCTGTCAGAATCATGAACATTATTCATCTGTCATCATACTGATGCTCAATATTTATCTGTCAGAATCATGAAAATTATTCATCTGTCATTACTGATCATCTTTATTTATCTGTCATCTCTGAGTGTCAAATACAGGCAGAGACATCTTTCTGATCGGGCTTTGTTCATCAACATCTAACAGAGGTCTTCTTCTGAACAGAATATCTCTTTAAAATGTTAAATATGTAGAATAATGGGAGATCGCTGGTGAAGAAACAGCTTAAACCAGCCTAACCTGCTGCTTCAGCTGGTCACCCAGCCTGAGGAGGGGTTCAGACCAGCCGATCTCTAAAACACCTCTTGCAGACATTTATGTGCATATGAGTAGCATTTAATTAGCTGTTTTATTAACAACCGCATATTTAAAAATAAAATACTCAGTGGTCACAGATGAAATAAGGAACAAACAACATTAATACAGATTGTTTATTTGGGGAATTAATGACAATATATATATACACTGTGTGGATAAAGGTTATTCACTGTCAGGATTATCATGAGACCCACTGTAGAGCATCTACCCGAACACTCCAGCAGCCGGACTGCACCCCCACAGCCCTTTCACACTTTTATTGAACTTCATTACACGGTTTGTTCTTCTGCTGTAGTTTTTTGATGGTTTAGTTACTTGAACTGAATGATCATTGCTGAAATGGCCAGTAATGCAAAATTTTGCCCAAGGCAGCAAAATGGCCAGCGCCAGTCCTCTCTCACACACACATACGCACGCACACACACACTCACACACAGCCACATTTTGTTTTTGCAAGGTGTCTCTGTTTGAAAGTTGTGTTTGTTTTCAAAATGGCCAGCTGGGTCAGTTGGTGTTTCTGTGTAGAGTCTGCATGTTCTCCCCGTGTTGGTGTGGGTTTCCTCCGGGTGCTCCGGTTTCCCCCACAGTCCAAACACATGTGGTACAGGGGAACTGATCAACTACACTGGCCCTAGTGTATGAGTGTTTGAATGATTGTGCATGGGTGTACTGGGTTGCAGCTGGAAGGGCACCTGCTTTGTAAAACATGAGCTGGAATAGTTGTCGGTTCATTCCGCTGTGGCGACCCCTGATGAATATGGGATTAAGCCGAAGGAAAATGAATGAATGAAATATTGGCTCTAAATTTACTCCATAAAAATGTTGGTGTGTAAAAGCCCATGAGAATCTCCACACACACACATGCACACACACTTTCAGCAGTATTTCACACACTGACTGCTTGTGCTGTTTTTTATTCCAGTATATGTGGTGTGAAGTTCAGGTTCAGGTTCAGGTTTAGGGTTAAGCTAATGCCAGTTTCTTTGATCAGCTAATGCCAGAAGACTTTGATCAGTATGCAGTATCTACATGGAAACAGCCAAGCGGACGTGCTGCTGGTGTATTCGGGCTGTACAGCAACTAAATGAATTGTTCATCCTATTAAACGTCTGTCCGCTGTGCTCCAGGAGCTCCGTCTAAAGTCTGCTGTGCTGTTACTCTCACGTGCTGCTTTCAGGAACGCTCCGTTCGCAGGGTTAATGTGTAGTCTGTTGTTTTCTGTAGCTCGACTGGAACACTCTTTAATTATTAGACAGCGTTGTTGGTTTCATAATTATGATCCTCATTACTGCACTTTGATAACATCATCACATCTCCAATCATTATTCCCATGAACACAGTTCTTCCATATCCTGAAGCTGAAAGTTACTGTAATAGTCCTGTAAACACGAGTTCATCACCTCCGCCAAAGAGGCCTTTAACACACCCCAGTGGATTCACTTCATCAGTTCACATCAGAAATCAATCATTTCAGCAATAATCTGGAGAATGTGGAGCTCAGATGTCTGCAGGAAAGCTCTTCTGCACTGTTTATAATCATCTTTAACACAGAGAATCACAGACGACAGCATTATGATGAACAGAGACCCACTCTCAGCTTTAGCTTATAGCCATAACCATAATCAGCGAATGCAAGGAGAGAGTACATGAACTTTATTGGACAGTTATTAGCTTAGCATGGCACTGATCTGCATTATATTAAATGGAAAACACTAACAGTGACACGTTATATTGCAATCTGACACAACTGAGCAGCCAGTAGACCGAGGAGTGTGAACACAGAGATAAGACACACGTGTGGAATAAAGTCGGTGCGCACACAAACACACATCACAAACCATGCTAACAGTAAAGCAGATGAACACATACAGACACTGTAAAGCGACAGGAGCTGGATGGGGAAATGAGCTGCATCAACTGTACAGGCTTTATTGAATCATTTCTCCAGTTATAATCTGACTTCCTGCAGGACTTTGCTCTTGTCTGCGCTGCTCGCTGCAGTGTGTTTTCTGCATCTCCTCAGCCTAAGAGAGATCAAGATAACATAATCAAATGTGTTACACGTCTTTAACTGTTGCTATATTATATGAAGTGGCCTTAATCACTATAAACTAATGCTTCTATTAAATAATTAGGCACAACAGCTCATGTGTCGTATCATACATGCATGATTTTACACACATATTACATTTGATCTGCATGTAAACACATCTTTAATTCATTTCTGCTCCTTCATTTATAATGACACTGTTGACCATCCCTTAGAACACAGAGCTGAAGTTTACAGTTATATTAAATCTCCACGAGTGGTGTAGCCCCAATCAGCAGCGTTACTCTAGTTTACCGCAGTAGAGCAGGATATTTACCCTCGTATGCTCTGCATCTGAGCGATGGTCTCGGGCAGGACCTTTCCTTTGCTCTCGGGCAGCAGTAACGACATTACGCCGGAAAACAGGGCCAGACCGCCGATCACAATGTAGGGAATGTATCTGTAGTAGTTCCCTTTACAAACACACGTCATCAGAATATATTCAGATCAACATCAACATCAGCTCTAATCTTAATCCCGTACCCAGGTATATGATGAAGGGCGAGATGATGCTGCCGATGCGGGCCGTCATGGAGCAGGAGCCCATGGCCATGTTCCTCACCACCGTCGGGAAGAGTTCAGAGGTCACGGCGTAAACCACACAGAACGCAGCCGTCACACACAGTTTACCCAGCATCTCCAGTGCCGTGGCCAACCCCTGCAGCTCTGCAGGACAGATCACACAGCGATGGGTTATAACAGGAGAGCACACATCAGAACATTAACATTCAGCAGTTATCATGTACTACATTTCCCATAATGCCCTATCCACCTCCTCCACAGCTGTAGACTATTGCTGGAACACTCTAACCCGACTCACTCGCGGCTGAAGCTGGACCTTATATGTCCCACAGGCACCTGATGGTCAGGTGTATAGCCTGAAGAGAAAGCTCCAGATGATGGTCACAGATAAGAGTATGCACTTTATTTACGCAGTGTTCAGCTGTTCCTCCAGCAGTGAGGATGTTCTCCATGCACTGCTTCAGTGAAGTGAAACAGCAAAGTAAAGCGGAGAACATTCAGCTGGTGGTGGAACTGCTGCAAACGTCATCCGCTGGGCTTTCATTGCTTCACAACAACCTTCTGTGGCCGTCAGACTCTACAGACGAACACTGAAGTCATGCTGACCTGTGGGAATCAGCTGAATGATGAAGATCAGCGCTCCGCCCAGCAGGAGCGTGGAGGCCTGACAGATCCTCCGGCTGCAGAATCTGAGCAGCAGCGCAGCGATAATGAACGCCGGCACCTCCACCACCGCCGACAGGAAGAAGTTCAGGTACGGGTTCCCGTGGAGGTTTGTGGTGTTCAGGATGAGGGCGTAGTAGGACAATGTGATGACCATCCTGAGAAAGAAACAGCGCGTTAGTTAGCGACTCGCATTCAGACTCAGAGGACTGGCTGAACACGGCTTGCAGAACTCAGAGCAGGACACGCTGGGTAAAACTCTTCCTCAGTTGTGTAACGTGTGCTTGTGCTGTGTCAGGCATGTGGTCTTTACTTAACCAATCAAGTACAGTTGACTGAACATTACTTAAAATGTAGCATTTTGGTCCTGTCGCCTAAAAATATGAGTTAATTTAACTTATATACAATGAAACTGCATAAACTGAAGATTTTAAGCATAGTAAGCTCAAAATCACACTTAACCCTTTGAGGAAAACAGGCTGTTTATCGTGACTTTAACAGTAAAGCCTGTACAATCTACAGTGAAACTCTGATAAATGATCAACAGCTTATTTCTGTACAAGATACGGAAAATAACTGTAGATCTGACCTTTGTTCTCGAGAAAGTAGGCAGAGTGTCTGAAATCTCACCACACACCCTCATTCACTAGTCCCTAAATTAGTCAATTAGATTAGTCCATAGACAGAGGGAATGAGCACAAATGACTGAGTTCAGACACTGGTGAACAGCTCAAGCCCAACCACTGAAGGAAAGAACAGGAGATAAAACTATAGAGACAGCTTTCTCCAAGCAAACTGACTTACACAGAGGATTAGACAGCTCCAATAACAACAGCAGCAGCAGCTTCACTGATTACTTTGGCTTCATTTCCGTCATATCTGCAACTGCAGGAATATTTGATAATTAACAGAGATTTATATTTTATTTAATAATGTTTCATTTGACCTCATCATGGTGGAGATCAGAGGCCGCTTTAGTTGGGCTCTTGATCCTTTACAACATTATCTTAATGTTCCTCTGGCTGTTATCACTGTTATCAGAAACTCACTAGTTAGAAGGTGATGAGAAACTGTACTGTGTGTGCTTAATTGTTCCAGATATAATTATTAATAATGTGATGTTTTTGAACATTAGGTCATTAAAATGAATTGCAAGTTTTATGAATGCAGTGTAATGGGACAACACCGCAGCTTTACATGGAGGGCAACCAACCATGAGGAAGGAGAGAACAATTGGAATTGCATGCACAAAACCATGACCGCTGCAGGTGCACATGAAGACACAAACATCAAGAATCAGGGGATGAACCTCTATCATGGTTGCTAAAAGAAACAATGCTGCATAAGTCATTCATGCCGCAATGCATGCTGGGTGCCAGCAAAGTACAAAACTCCCAGCATGCACTGCAGCACGAATACATTTTACAGCTAAAAGTTCCTACAGTTCCTCTCTCTGCCTTTATTTTATCTTGTTCTGGGGGAGGATACTTCAGTAGAGTGTTTAGTATTGTTCTGGGGGTTTTGTTTAATTTATTTTTGTCACCATTAGTGAGATTCAAACACTAATTGTTAATGTTTGTGTGATTGCCATCGCAGTGGTATTGCACACGTGTTTATAATGAATAATGTATCCAGGCCCATTAAACCTTCAATGATTGCAGAGGCTTTAGCGGCTTTATATAAGAAAGTTATTACTGTCTTACACATCTCTATCATGTTGACTAACGATTCAACTAGCAGGGGAGAGAGCGGTTATGATATCATAGCTGACCTCATCAGACTTACTCTTCTGTTTTCTTTTGGCTGTTTATTCTATACCAATAGTGTTAAACACAATTAATTATAGCTACCAAAATAGCGACTAGTTTTAAAACAAGAAGTTGAAGAGTTTTGTTCACGTGACAGGAATAAAGTCAAACTTCAGAAATTAGTGTGTTATGAAGCGGACAGGAGACAGAGGTAAGGTAACGTTAGGGTATGTATTATATGACAACAAGGAGCACATGAAGGATAGCCAGGAGGATCAGGAATGATGTTGTGGTCTTTTCCTCCGTGGCTGGGTAACAGGAATACACGAGGATGGACAGCACACACCAGATACAGCTGACAGAGGATGACACAGACTTGGATGGACTGGAAGACAGGACGATTCGGGAGGACCAGGAAGACTAGGAGGAATACAAAGAGAACAGGTAAGTAATTCGTTTGTTTAGCTGAGGATGACTACGCTGAGTGGTCGCTCAGTGTCCGCTTTCGTCGAGACGAGCCCGGACAATGAGCGACTGGAGTGCTGTGCTTTTATCTGGTGCTCGTGAATGTGATGCAGCTGTGTGCTCATTAGAAGTCAGGTGATGGTGATCTTCGTGAGTGGGGATCGTGAGAGCCTGACCAATCCGTGACATAGTGAAGCTCCTGATGTTTTATTTTGATTCATTATTATTTTTATTTTCAGTTGATTTCATCTTTGGTTTTGGCTGTAGTTTGTGTTTTCCTTCACTGATTCTGCTTGTTAACAGTTGTTCATCAATAATCATCAATCCTCCTTACATTAGAAAACAAAACTGCAAATACTGTAAAACGTTCTTTGTGTCACCATTGTGGAGGATTGCAGCGTCTGTGTGCAAGTCCTGATGAACTGAGAGCGCCTGATGGTGTGCTGCAGCTGCTTTTGTTTAAATAATAATAAATTAGTTTAAAATAATAATAACTGTGTAGTTACTAATGCAGTGAAGGACGGTCTGTTAATCGTAAACACACACGAACAAATGTGTAATTATATACTATGAAAAAAATGTTTAAAAGAAAAATAAGCAGCCATTTATTCCCATTATGGTGAATAATTATACATGAAGCCTTGTTTTCTGATTAACACACAGAAAATCCATTAAATTTACGTTAAAATACCGGCATCTGTAATGACGTCAGAACGGAGGCCTGTGTTTGAAGGTAATGACCGAGACCAATAGAAAGGCGTACCACAGCAGTGAACAGATCAGGATGGTGGAAACAGCATTACAGCTCCTCAGAATATCCAGAATACTGTGCTTTTTACTCCTCATGTGTGCCGCTTCCTCGATCTGAGGAGAGATGAACCGAGACATCAGCCTGAGAAGTGAGTTTTCAGCAGAAAAGCAGAGCAGAGCGTGACCTCTGACCTCTGAGAAGCTGAAGGTGACCTCTGACCTCTGAGGAGTTGAAGATGACCTCTGGAGCCGTGACCCGGTTCTTCTTCGCGGCGCGCCTCAGTATGGCTTCAGCCTCCGCCGTTCGGCCCTGAGACAGCAGCCATCGCGGAGATTCAGGAATAAACCTGGAGCAGGAAAACAACGTCAGGGAGAGATCAAAAACTGGGAGAATCCCTGTAAAACTCTTCTAGACGCCAATTAGTGCACATGGCGGGGCAATAACAAAACCACTATATGGAAATTCATTCATTCATTTTCTTCCCGCTAAGTCCCTTTATTAATCAGGGGTCGCCACAGCGGAATGAACCGCCAACTTATGCAGCATATGTTTTACACAGCGGATGCCTTCCCAGCTGCAACCCATCACTGGGAAACACCCATACACACTCATTCACACACACACACACACACACTCATACACTAGGGCCAGTGTAGTTGATCAGTTCCCCTATAGCGCATGTGTTTGGACTGTGGGGGAAACCGGAGCAACCGGAGGAAACCCACACCAACACGGGGAGAACATGCAGACTCCACACAGAAACACCAACTGACCCAGCCGAGACTCGAACCAGAGACCTTCATGCAGTGAGGCCACAGTGCTCCACCGTGCTGCCCACAGTATGGAAATAATACTGTTTAATGTACTTGTGGAACACTACTGCTGATGATGGGGTCTGGTTGTGATGATATGAGGGGGTGTGTGTGGTTATGGGGCTGTAGGAGCAGCAGGTTCAGTGATGTTAATGGTTGAGTAAAGGTGTCGTTGCGCTGTCAGTCCCTCAGCTCATGGGTCAGCGTTTGCGGCAGTTTCCCACATTTGCTCATCAGGTTTGATCATATAAAGTCCTTCACTGGTGTAGAAGGTGGCGTATTTCAGCAAACGCGCCGCAGGTGACAGGTGAGGCATGCTGATCGTTCACACCAGTCCTGTGCTGTCAGATCTCCCACAGGGACGACTTCATACTCCCTCTGCTACAGCTGTGTCTGCTCACACTCTTACCACCACAGCGGGAAGTACAGCAGGCCGGTGAGGGCGTTCGTCAGGACCAGCCAGCGCCAGCTGCGGATGAAATAAGCTGCTAATGGGAAGAACATCTGCCCAATTCCAGAGCCCATGAAGACCCCCAGAGAACCGAACAGAACCCGACTCGCTGGACTCAGAATCTCACTGCCTGCAGATCAACATGAAGTCAGTGTTGATGTCAGAGGAGGTGTGATGGAGCTTAAAGCCATGCTGATGACCAGAGCGGATGGGTTTACCTAGGACATACGCCACAACATAATTGGAGAAACCACTGAATCCCACAAAGAAGTAGATGGCGGAGAAGACCTCCCAGCTCGGAGAAAACATCTGGATGAGGATGGTGACCGTCTGCAGAGCCATCATGGCGAACAGCACAGGTCTTCTACCAAACCTGCACAGACAATATGAAATCATGTATGAGGAAAACACACGGTGACATTACAGCCGCAGATGCTGGAGATCAGAGGCTCCACCAGCGATAGATGGACATCGTTTGAGTGATGATTGCAGAGCTAAAGCTGCTGACCTGTCAGACATCTGGCCCGATAGGAAGGTCCCCACTAAAACCCCACAGAAGTATATAGAGGAGGTGAGCGGGCCTTTATACTCGCTGTCACAGACCAGATCCCACTGAAAAACACAGCAGAGACACTTCAACAGAGCATTCAGACGCTCACAGGCGTCCTCCATGTCCTGAACACGTCACATTATACTAACAGCGTCTGCTAGCGTTTAGCTGTGGCCCACCATCATTAACAACACATAAATGATCATTTACTTTCATATTTAAACACACAATGCTTAAAGCAGCAGATGAGCAGATCACCCGGCACCCCGGCTACAGGACATTAACCAGCGAATTACTGGTTTAGTTACAGTGTCTCTGCACTATGGTATTTTCTTGCTTATGTTATATATGTGAACATAACTAAATTAGCCGTAGTGTGTGTGTGTGCGTGTGTGTGCGTGTGTGTGTGTGTGTGTGTGCGTGCGTGCGTGCGTGCGTGCGTGCGTGCGTGTGTGTGTGTGTGTGCATGTGAGTGTGTGTGTGTGTGTGTGTGTGTGTGCATGTGAGTGTGTGTGTGTGTGCGTGTGTGTGTGTGTATGTGTGTGTGTGTGTGTGCGTGCGTGTTTGTGTGCGTGTGTGTGTGTGTGTGTGTGTGTGTTGTACTCTCAGTGCTGTGTTGTGGCTAGAACAGCATCTGCCAGTTGAACACATGTCAGAGTAATTGTTGGTTCACTCCACTGTGGCGACCCCTCAGGCTGAAGCTACATCATGTAAAGAGAAAGCTCAGCATCACAGTTGGGACAGAGCTGATGTCGGGGTGTTGTGTCCGCACAGCTCTCCGCCGCTCTATCTCAGGAGGAGTGTGGGCAGATGGACATTAGACTCTTCCTCAGTGATCTGCCGACTCACCTCTGTGACGATGGTGGACTGGTGAAACTCCTGACTGTAGCTCCAGCCGTCCACACAGGGCTCCGTCTGGATCTGGCTGACGTTGACCTCCACGTTTGGGGTGTAGTTCAGCATGGAGAGCTGCAGCAGTGTGTCCAGCCTGTATCTGGAGCAGGAGCTGCGCTTCAACACTCCGTCCTGCATCTGCGTGGGGATGGCGGCCTCCCTCCACACACGGCTGATGTTGATCTGTTCTGGGATCAGACACTCGTGAGCCGGCGTGTCGCCCACAAACACGATGTACAGGCCCACAAACCCGTTGGGGAGGATGCTAACGGCTAAGGCTAAGAACACCGTCAGCTGGAACGGACCCCATGTTCCCAGAAAAGCCGTGATGTGGTCATAATCCCTCATTTTAATCCGTTTTCTCCACAGTTTGCTGTGGCTTCTTTCTTTATCATTTAATTGAGCATGTTTGTAACGCCTCCCAAACACACACACACACACACGCACACACACACACACACACACACACGTCTGTTTATGGCAGACTCTGGCTGTTTAAAGTCCGGGTGTCTATCAAACATTACATCAGTCACTGATCTGTGGATGGCAGAGAACTGCACAGCTCAGCACAGCCCTGAGGAGATAACAATCCTCCTGTCTGATCGACAGATTCACCTTCAGCTGAGGAGTTATCTGATCTGTTACAGCGCAGGGCTCAGGCTCAGCTCCTGGAGGGCCGCAGCTCTGCACAGGTCAGCTCTGACCCTAATCAAACCCCCTGGTCAGACAGACAGGTCCTCCTGTGTGAAAGCTCCAGGTGAGTGTGCTGGAGCAGAGCTGGAGATAAACTGCAGAGCCTCCAGGAGCTGGTTTGAGCCCGGGACACTGATATGAGCCCGGGACAGACCCTACACGCTGCTGGACTTTAAGTTCCTCAGTTTTCAGAGAAATGGGAGTATTTCATGAAGCTGTCGCCTCAGACTGCTGCATGTAAACTCCCTGAACAGGTATAATGGGGCAGGTTTATTCCACCGAGCACAGGTGTGTTTAAAAGGCTGGTCATCAAACACAGTTGACCTTTGACCTGCTCCAGCAGCGGGTCTACTGTGCCTGGGGGAACCCGGGGGTAAAGTCACAGACACTGGTCCTCTTCCTCAGCTCTCCTCTTTGCTCAGGGGTTATGGATGTGGATCTGCATGAGCAGTGCGCTCGTTTAGTTTGATTTCATTAATGATCTGTTTTACTTCCATCAGTTTCTCACTGTGCTCCTGTTCACCGCCTGTCTCCTGTTACCCCGGGGCCTCCTCCTGCAGCATTGGCTGATCTCTCTGCTTTCCTCCTCCACTAGCTGGCCCGTTCCCTCTGAAGGGCCCTTTCCAGAGTCACCAGAGGTGAACTCTCCAATCCCGTCTGCCCTCAGTCAAACCGCGTGTGTGTTCTCGTCTCTGGTTTAGGCTGTAGGGGACGAGAAACACGCCTGAAGTGTCTGCTGTATTGGTCTGAGACGCTGTGGTGTAATCGTCCCTCAGTGTTAATCTGTGCAGGGGTGAACGACTGAGGACAGGGGAGATCAGGCTGAGGAGGGCTCCTCACAGGCGGCCCGCTAGGAGATCAGCTGAGGACAGATGTGTGTGTTGTAGTGTACACTGTGTTGATGTGTGTGTTCTATTGTGCTGAAGTGTGTGTTGTACTGTACACTGTATTGGTGTGTGTGTTATATTGTGTTGATGTGTGTGTTATAGTGTACACTGTATTGATGTGTGTTGTGCACTGTGTTGATGTGTGTGTTATGGTGTACACTGTGTTGATGTGTGTGTTATATTGTATTGATGTGTGTGTTGTAGTGTACACTGTGCTGAAGTGTGTGTGTTGTAGTGTACACTGTGTAGTAAATAAGCACAGAGACAGACAGAGAGCCTCCTGTGAATCTCCTCATGAACAGAAGAGGCTCACTGCATCAGTATTCAGCACATGTCCACTCCTCCTCCAGCAGTCTTTCCCACACTGAAGCGCCCTGCCGAGGGTAAATAAGTGCACTGCTTTATGGGAACGAGTGAGCAGCGTAATGATCACTTATTAATGTAGTAGAAACTCGAACCCGTCCTGTTCAGTGGATGAAAGCTGGGTGCAGCGGGAGGGCGATGGGATCGAGGGCAGTTCACGAGGCAGGATTCAGTCAAGCCCGAAGGGTCTGTCCTGTGTATCAGCTCATGCCCACTGATGCGGAGCTGCCGGATTCACAGGAGGCAAAGCAGAGGCAGGCCGGCACGGGGGCCAGTGGTCAGCACTGTGGCCTCACAGCAAGAAGGTCGCTGGTTCGAGTCTCAGCTGGGCACTAGGGGAACTGATGAACTAAACTGGCTGTAGTGTATGACTGTGTGTGTGTGTGAATGAGTGTGTAGGGGTGTTTCCCAATGCTGGGTTGCAGCTGGAAGGGCATAAAACATAAGCTGGAATAGTTGGCGGTTCATTCCACTGTGGCGACCCCTGAGGGACTAAGCTGAGGGAGGATGAGTGAGTAAAAGCGGAGGCTCATGAGTGTGAATGATGAAAACAGCGCTCAGGGAATCCTCTGCGTGTGTCTGCCTGGGCCTGTCGGTGCTTCATAACCCTGCTGTATGATGAGTCCTGGGTGAGAACAGCCTCCCTGCGCCCGCGGCTCCCTCAGGCTCTGCTGATGAGCTGCTGAACCGGTTGCTGGAGCTCAGAACACGACAGCGAGATCTGCTGAGCGCCAGAAGGAGTCTGCTCGAGTGTGTGAAGGCCGCTCTCTCCGTCTCCAGCCTTACACACCTGTCTGATGTAGCCTGTGGTGTTCACCTGTCCTTCTGTTCGTCAGTCTGACAGCTCCATCACTGCTCAGCTCCACACGCAGGTCTGCAGAGTGGACGAACACCCGTTTACCCTCTGACCGTGGAGGGAACCCCTGGCAGCACCTCATCTGTAGACCTTCATCCTGAAACTGCTCTGCGCACACATCTCCTCATGGCGCCGGTTTCAGAGCATTATGAAGCTCTCTGTGGTGTGACTGTGGTTATTGTGTGTTGAGGAGCTCCGGCGCAGAGGTAAAGCTGTTCATGTAAACACTGACGCCGCCTCAGATGTGTAGAAGAGGAACAGAATCAGACATTGGTACATCACCAGCGTCTCATCAGGCTGCAGACGTCTGAAATAAACAATGATCAGGGTCTGTAGAGAAGAGTCCTGCACTAACACACACATCACTGCAAACACACACGAGGCAGTACAGAGTGTGTTTCACTGTGTTCCTCTCAGACGGCGCCCCCTACTGTCAGCAGGCGCTCACCATCACACGAACACTCAGTGCTGTATGGTTGATGTAGCTCATCAGATATCTGTGTGTGTGTGTGTGTGTGTGTATAAAGGGACAGGGTAGTGCTAGAGAGTTCTGGATGGAGTAATAAGGGCCCCTGAGAACACCAGGACAACAGGAGACAGGCAGGAGGTGGTGAAGGCCTTGGAGGCACTACAAAGCAGAGATCCTGGAGAGAAGAGGTCTCCCCCCCGATAGAGGACACCAGCAGGCCGGAGCTCACAGCAGGCAGAGCCGGACAGAAGAGAGACACACAGACAGAGATGAACAGACACACAGACAGACACACAGACAGACAGAGATGAACAGACACACAGACAGACAGACAGACAGACAGGAGAACTAAAGACAGAGGAAGACTACAGCGGTTAAATGAAGCCAAAGGCAGATTAAACTGACTGAAACTGACTGAAACTGATCTAAAAAAGGAACTAAATACTTAAAACTACTGAAACAGAGATTAATGGAAGAACTCCATAACGGACACGCCGGATCAGCAGCGGCTGATGTAGGAAGCGCAGGAGCTGAGGGAGCTCCATCGAGTCTGACGGTGGTTTATAATGGCGCTGTTGAAACATGACGCCCTCTGCTGGGTGTGTCCAGAACTGCATAATCACAACATTACAGGAGTGTGTGTGTAGGTGTGTGTGTGTGTGTGTGTGTGTGTGTGTGTGTGTGTGTGTGTGT
>CAIGQQ010010188.1:81778-84278 GCA_903798035.1 Danio albolineatus
TTTGTTTACCGTGTGTTTACCCTGTGTTTACCGTGTGTTTACCCTGTTTACCATGTGTTTACCCTGTGTTTACCGTGTGTTTACCCTGTTTTTACCGTGTGTTTACCGTGTGTTTACCCTGTGTTTACCATGTGTTTACCCTGTGTTTACCGTATGCTTTACTGTGTGTTTACCGTGTGTTTACCATGTGTGTACTGTGTGTGTACCCTGTATTTACCGTGTGTTTACCATGTGTTTACCGTGTGTTTACCGTGTGCAGATGTGTATGCCTCAGAGGCCGCAGCTCCTCCAGATGTGGAGCTCCAGACGGCCCCAGCGCTGCTCTCACAGTCAGCAGAGACGCTGGAGCGGCCGGGCCCCCCGAGAGCCCTGTGTGGAGGAGCCCCAGGAGCCGCTGGAGCTGCGGTCAGCCGTCAGTCCCTCCGACACCACAGAGAACCAGAACCAGAACCAGAGCTTCAGCGAGGCGGCGAAGACCTTCAAGGTGAACTGTGAGAAGAGGAACATCAGCGCAGACGAGCAGCTCATGGTGCAGGTGCTGAACGCCTCTCAGGTGAGCTGATCTCACACGCACACACACACACACACACACAGAGGTGTAGTTTTGAGCTGTTTTTCCTTAATGATAAACAGTGTTTGTCTTTGATTAATGTTTCAGTGTGTTTGATGATCAGTAAGGGTGTGTGTGTGTGTGTGTGTGTGCGTGTGTGTGTGTGTGTGTGTGTGTGTGTGTGTGTGTGTGTGTGTGTGTGTGTGCAGGACCTGATGGATCTGCTGAACGCTAACGGCAGCGAGTGCTCTCTGGTGCTCTTCTACACCGGCTGGTGTCCGTTCTCTGCTAGCCTCGCACCACACTTCAACGCCCTGCCCAGAGCCTTTCCCAGCATGCACTTCCTGGCTCTGGATGCGGCTCAGCACAGCAGGTGCGTGTGTGTGTAAGAGTATGTGTGTGAGAGAGAGTTTGTTTGTGTGTGTGTGTGTATTTATGCGTGTAGTTGTCAGTGTTTGTGTGAGAGAATGCGTGTGTTAGTATGTGTGTGTGTGTGTGAGTGTGCAAGAGCGAGTGTGTTAGTGTTTATGTGTTTAGTTTTGTGTGCGAGAGCGTATGTTAGAATCAGAATCAGAATCAGAAAGAGCTTTATTGCCAGGTATGTTCACACATACGAGGAATTTGTTTTCGTGACAGAGCTTCTACAGTGCAACAGAATTACAGAGACAAGACAAGAAACAGATAATAAATATATTCAAAAAAATAGAAGTAAGTGTTAAATGCAAATATACAAATGGACAAGTGTATTTACAGGTGTATTACTATATACAACATTATATGTGCAGCTGTTATGTGCAAATTGGCATGTAAAGTGTGTTGTTAAATAAGTGTATGTGTGTGTAAGAGTGTACAGCAGTAGTGATGTTGGTTCCACGATTATTATCATCAAGTGTTCATGAGTTCACTCATTAGAGTGAGTGTTTTAGTATTAATGTGTGTGTGTGTGTGTGTGTGTGTGTGTGTGTGTGTGTGCGCTGATGATGTGTGTTGCGTGTGTCTCCGCAGTCTCTCCACGCGCTTCGGGACAGTGGCGGTGCCCAATATTCTGCTGTTCCAGGGGGTGAAGCCGATGGCCAGATTCAACCAGACGGAGAGAACATTAGAGACGCTCACAGCCTTCATCAGCAACCAGACCGGTGCGCCCACACACACTGACACTGCTAGCAAATGCTGTTTCACTCATTGATTACGTAGCAGAGTCAACGGTAACAGAGTCGACGGTAACAGAGGTGAGTAATACAGTCGACCATAACAGGGTCGAGGGTAACCGAGACAACGATAACAGAGTCAAGTAATAGAGTTGACAGTAACAGAGTTGACAGTAACGGAGTTGACGATAACGGAGTTGACGATAACGGAGTTGAGTAACAGTCGACTGTAACAGAGTGGAGTAACAGAGTCAAGACAAGTATTAGAGTCGAGTAACAGAGTCGAATAACAGTCATCAGTAACAGAGTCGAGTAACAGAGTTGACGAGTAATAGAGTCGACAATAACAGAGTCGAGTAACAGTCAACAGTAACAGAGTTGAGTAACAGAGTTGAGAAGTAACAAAATCGAGTAACAGAGTTGACGGTAACAGAGTCGAGTAACTGTCGATGGTAACAGAGTAGAGTAACAGAGTTGACAAGTAACAGAGTCGCCGTTAACAAAGTCCATGGTAACATACAAGTAACAGAGTGGAGTAACAGAGTTGACGGTAACAGAGTTGATGATAACGGAGTCGAGTAACAGAGTGGAGTAACAGAGTCAAGACAAGTAATAGAGTCAAGTAACAGAGTCGAATAACAGTCATCAGTAACAGAGTCGAGTAACAGTTGACGAGTAATAGAGTCGACAATAACAGAGTCGAGTAACAGTCAACAGTAACAGAGTCGAATAATAGAGTTGACGAGTAACAGAGTCGACAATAACAGTCGAGTAACAGTCAACAGTAACACAGTTGACAAGT
>CAIGQQ010010188.1:89278-94742 GCA_903798035.1 Danio albolineatus
AGGAGACAGTGGTGAAGAATAAACCAGTAATGGAGCCTTCTCCCACCTCTGTGTTTTTCCTGCAGCAGCGCTCAGAGCTGTAAACTCTCGGGGTGGCGGATCCATCCTGCGGCATCCATATTTTCGATGCTGGGAATGTATCAAAAGGATCGATCCTCAGTAAAGTATGGGTCTTTTCTGGGGGAGTCTCTTAGTGATCAGAGAGTTTAGAATATCTCAATAATTACAGTACCACATGTTATATAAATATTTACTTAAATGGGAACACAAATGGGAACTATAATATTCTTCCGCTGGGTCTGGCACAGTAGTACAGACACCATCATGACTGAACATAAACGAGTATAATCTGGAGTTATTTTACTACAGTAAATAATGATAATGCCAACTAGCCTGTTTGTTTTATTATATTTTACTTTTCAAAAACAAAAGATTTTGATCAGTAAAAGAAAACAGGCTCAAAAGGAGAGCGTCCATATAATATATCATAAACTAGGGTAGGGATAAAGCGAAGACTTTTTTTAAATTAAACAGGGTTTGTGCAGTATTATGTTTCGTTATATATGGTGCTATTTAGCCAATTATAGTTCTGTAATTTTAATAGATGTAAAAAGGAATCGTGCATCTTGTGTTTTATTTAATAATAATAATAAAGGTGATACACATTTAAAAAATCACTATAAAATATTTAATTCGAGCATATATCAATATAATAATATTAGAATGCAATTCAAACTGGTTTAGCTCTGTTTGATTTATTCTTGTCTTTAGCTCTATAAAGGGTTACTAGAGTTATTGCACTACTAGTATATCCTGTAATCTGACTTCATTGAAAGGTATTTTTATTTTTACCTATTAAATTATAAGTTGGCACCCCAACCCAGTCAGACCGTCACACGATGATACTTGTCTTGAAATAATTGGTATCGTATCAGAAACAAAAATATTGATATGACCCATCCCTAGTGAATGTGAGAGCACAGCACAGCATCGCTCTACACTCCTGTCTGCTGGAGTAATCACAGAGGAACTCCAGCACGGTGCTCATATGTTCATACGCGCTGTTACATCCAAATATTAAAAACTCTGAAGGAGTTTAAGATGCTGAAGAGCGTTAAACACGTCAGAACTGAACTCACTCACTCACACACACACACACACACACACACACACACACACACACACACACACACACACACACACTCATACACACACACACACACTCACACTCACTCACACACACACACACACACACATACACACACACCCTCCCTCCCTCTCTCCTCCCCCTGGTGTCGCTCTGCATTATGCTGAAGCTGAGCAGGGCTCCTCTCGGCCTCAATTGAAGTTTTGATCAAAATGATTTCTTTCACAAACAATCAGATTGGTTAAAATCTTTCAGAAAGCCACAGACTCTCTCTTTCTCTCTCTCCCTCTCTCCCCTCTCTCTCCCTCTGTTTCTCCTGTTCTCCTGATGGTGACTCAGAGTTTTCCACTGGCTCGTCTCCGCCGTTCTGCCTTCAGTCGCACACGTTCATGACGCACAACAACAATTAAACATCTTTATGAAGGTTTTAGACATCTGTAACCTGTATTCTGAGCAGACAGACGTGAGGATAGGACCATACTCAGAGGGTATTCTTCATCAGCTTCCCCCAGTGCTGTTTAACGGAGATCTTTACATCTTTATCATAACCGTTTTAAGAAGCGATATGCAGTCACACACAGTCTGTGCGCGCAGAAATACACACATTTCTCAGCTCAACACTGAGTCTGTGTCCTCATGCTAATGTGTGTGAATATATTTATTCAGCTTTTATACTCATTTCAGTGATGTTATCATGAGTAATGTGCAGATGTTATATTCTTCAGACTTGTACAGTAATATTATATTTGGTAGATATATTATATATGAGGGACTCGCTTTGTTTATGAACATGTCGATCTCATCAGATTTATTATATTGGAACTTTTATTATTTCATGAGTTCTTCATGAGGTCTGCACAGAGATAGGGTTATATTTCTTCACATTTTCAATTTTCTTTTCTCTTCTCCATGATGACAGCACATAATATTAGACTAGATGTTCTTCAGGACACTAGTGTTCAGCTTACAGTGGCATTTAAAGGCTTCACTAGGGTAATTAGGGTAAAGTTAGGGTATAACAGTGGTTTGTTCTGGAGACCATCCAACACTAATATTGCTGAAGGGGCTAATAATATTGACCTTAATTCTTCTTTTCTTTTCTTTGCTAAATACAGTGAACACGCCTCTGCTCTGTTAAACAGCTCTGGGGAAACATTGAAACAGAATTAAACTTTCACAGGACAGATAATCATCATAATTGTATTGTTTAAAGTGATGGTTCACCAGTGAAGAGTGCTGAAAATCACACTCCAGTAGGAGTACTGTTACCAGCCCATAACTGTAGAGTATGAGTGAACGGGAGCCCTTCAGAAGCACTCAGGAGTACTGAGGTTGTTCTGTATAGTGTGATTTTAGACAAGAGATATAATACAGTAGTGAAACAGAAAGCAGTGGAGTAAAAGCCCCGATACTGCACTAAACACACATCTTCAACACTCCTCAGTGAAGGAATATCCCTGACAAACACTGCTCAGGTACAGTGATGTGGGGTTTGGGACTGGTTACTCCACTGAGGATCACCCGCTGATGTACTCACTGTTTTCTTGCTCTGCGTCAGCTGCTCATCTCCGAGGGTTTCTTTATTTTCAGTTTAGTTTATTTGTTTACAGGGTCAGTGCACATTAATAACCATCACTGTAAAATGTGCCAGAATTAGCCAAGATTGACTATTTGTCATCTGTAGACCCCTAACAGAATGTTAAAAAAGTCACACCTAAAATAGAAGCACACACAGCATAATAACATAGAAAACATTAGCATATACAATAATAACATATATAATCATATATAATAATAATATTCTGTTGCTCTACACTAAAGACGTCTTGAGGAAGCCGGTAACCATCGACGTCCAGAGCAGGAGAAACAGATACTGTGGAGGGCAATGGTGACCGATGCTGACCTCTTCTATGTAGAATAACAGAATAAGGTTTGGAGCAGGTGAAGTGTGAGCAGAGGAGGACTGGAGGCTCAGGTGTGTTATATTCCAGATATATTTGAGTGTTAAATATCTGTATTTTAGATAAACTCAATATATATATATATATATATGTGTGTGTGTGTGTGTGTGTGTGTGTGTGTGTGTGTGTGTGTGTGTGTGTGTGTGTGTGTGTGTGTGTGTGTGTGTGTGTGTGTGTGTGTGTGTGTTAATGTCCGTCATCCAGTCTGAAGACCAGCTCTCGCTCAATCTGTGTGTGTTTAGAAAGCGATCTGCACGTGTGCGCGCGCGTGTGTGTGTATGTGTATGTGTGTGTGTGTGTGTGTGAGACTCAATGCCACCCCGACGGCCAAATGCTCTCATCCCGTGTTTTATGACAATCACGGCGTAATAACAGAAAATGCCCCTAAAGTGGCGGTTCTGATTAAAACAGACGAGGCCTGCGAGATGTCAGGAGTGATTATACTGCTGCTGACAGAGGAGCCGCCGCAAAGACCTGCTCACTGCAGCACTGTACACACACACACACACACACACACACACACACACACCGTTCACACCGGCCCTTAGATAAAGCTCTTTCAGCATTATAGATCATCACTGAATGAGTGAATTAACATTTATTCTCCCTTCACACTCTTTATGAGTGTCTTTCTGCTGTAAAACACAAAAGAAGATAGTTTGAAGAATGCTGGAAGCCGGTAACCATTGACTTCACTGTATGTGTTTTCCTGCACTGTATAAATATCCCTGAATCAGCCGTTTTACACATTTAATGATGGATGTTTTTATTTCCCTGTTTATTTCTGCTTGAGAATGTCATTATGGGATCTTGATGTGTGTTTTCTGCACGTGTGTAATAGTCAAACCTTGTAATAAACTGCAGCACCTTTACTGCTATCTTACACACTTATTCCTCTAGATATTATTATTTCTTATTCATTTATTCATGCATTCATTCATTTTATTTTCAGCTTAGTCCCTTTATTAATCTGCGGACGCCACAGCGGAATGAACCGCCAACTTCTTATACATTATATTATTATTTCAGACCACTAAAATGTCAGTAAAAGTCTCCGTGTTAAACTGTAGAGTTGAACTTACAGCTTTAGAAGGGGACAGAGCAGAGATCAACATCCCATAATGCAGTTCACCACCGCAGATAAACAGCTGATCATTGGCAGATATGTTTGACAGTGCACTATAGAAGTCAATGGTTACAGGTTTTCAACATTCTTCAAAATATCCTCTTTTGTGTTTATTCAAGGAGAGAAACTCATAGATGTTAGTGAAGACTGGAGGGGGAGTAAACAAGGAGTGATTGATCATTAAGCTGCAGTTTGAGCCAGGAAGAGCCAGAAATACACTGAATTACTGATATTTGTTTACTAAAACCTCCAGAGTATTAAGCAGAGATCATCTTCTGGGAGGATTTAGGAGATTTGCCTTCATAAATATATATATATAAGCCTATTTTCTGATTAGTAATGTGCTTTGGGCGTCATGTTGGTGCAGTGGGTAGTTCTGTAGCCTCACAGCAAGATGGTCTCTGGTTTGAGTCTCGGCTGGGTCAGTTGGTGTTTCTGTGTGGAGTCTGCATGTTCTCCCCGTGTTGGTGTGGGTTTCCTCCTGGTGCTCCGGTTTCCCTCACAGTCCAAACACATGCGCTATAGGGGAACTGATCAACTAAACTGGCCGTAGTGTATGAGTGTGTGTGTGTGTGAATGAGTGTGTATGGGTGCTTCCCAGTACTGGGTTGCAGCTGGAAAGGTATCCGCTGTGTAAAACATATTGTGGAATAGTTGCCGTGGCAACCCCTGATTAATAAAGGGACTGAGCCGAAAAGAAAATGAATGAATGAATGACTGAGTGAGTGAGTGATGTGCATGGCTGAGAACTGAACGTGGAGGTTTCCTCGAGGTTTAGATGTTTGCTGAATCCTCAGATCAGCTGTTCTAATAGTCCCATCGCAGCCAAAGCAAACACACATCAGTGGACGGCGGATTTATCCAGCTTTTAGATGAGAACACTCAATTCCATAGACTGACCACGGTTCTGGGTCATTCAGACGTCTTCATATTCACATCTTTATATTCACATTTTTATATTCATGTCCTCATATTCACGTCTTCATATTCACGTCTTCATATTCACGTCTTCATATTCACGTCTTCGTATTTATGTCCTCGTATTCACGTCTTCGTATTCACGTCTTCATATTCACGTCTTAATATTCACGTTTTCATATTCACGTCTTCATATTCACGTCCTCGTATTCACATCTTCATATTCACGTCCTCATATTCACGTCCTCGTATTCACATCTTCATATTCACGTCCTCGTATTCACGTCCTCGTATTCACATCTTCATATTCAC
>CAIGQQ010010188.1:165987-176870 GCA_903798035.1 Danio albolineatus
GTGTGTGTGTGTGTGTGTGTGTGTGAATAGGGTGAGGAGGAAGTCTATTTTCTTTTTTTTTGTCAGAATTGACCTGTATTTATGTATTATATTTTACGAACTATTCTTGAGAGGATGTTCTCTGTGTATTTGTGGGGGTGCACTGCATTATGGGAAGTTGATCGCTGCTCTGTCAACTTTTGTGCCAAGTTTAACTTAACATATTAGTGGTTTGAAACTGCTGTATGAGTAATAATATATCGAGTGTTAAAGGTGCAGAGTGTGTGTTTGACACCCAGTGGTTGAACAAGGTACTGCACTCCTGATTCACCCCAGACCTGGAAAATACAATACACCGTCTGAAACTGAACCAGAACTGAGACTCAGTGAAAGCCAACACACATCAGTGATTCAGCACCGACATTTAGAGGTTTAATATGTATTATTCAGATTATAACCCTCACCATTGCGCTGGAGTGCAGCGAGTGCACTATTCTGTGCTGCTGAATGGCTGTATTTACATTCCTGTGGTGTTTCGTCTGGTACAGACAGCCAAACTGCTCATCACTGCGCATCTCGTCATGTAGCATGTTGTTAGGACACGCGGTTACAGTATATCCTGCTCAGCTAATGTTTACACTTGTAATATTTATATTATTTGCTTATTAATAACCTCATGTGGAACTCTGAATCTGTGTCTCATTTCAGAGTCTGCTACTGTCCACCAGAGGTCGCATTTCGGTCACAGACGCATGCTTTCAGAGCCTTCCTGACTGAATGAATGAAATACGCTGTTTTCCACCATCTGGCAACCCGCTGCTGGAATATAATTGGCTAAACTGGCACAGGGCGGGTTAAAGAGACCAAAACAAAGACAGACACTCCAGCACGGAGAGCACATGTTCACAGCAGAATATCTGACTTCAGCACTGTGTTTCAGATAAACAAGTGTTCACTGAACATGTTTCTGAATATCTGCACACATATAATGGTGTTTTTACGCTTTAGAAGAGTCAAACACTGACATACAGCACCTTTAACTGTACTGGCAGAGGGTTTTGAACAGAAACACAGACTATTTATCACTCCAAACTATTACAAATGTCTGTAAAAGTCACGTTTTCAAACGTTTCAACATTAAATGCTGTTTGAGGACAAATCCAGATCCCATAATGCAATTCAGCAGCAGGAATAAATAAAAACAAAAACACAAATCACAAGATATGGACAACCGCTAGTTCACTGATCACTGAGTATTGTGTATTTATATCTATTATGCATGCGTGTATATATTATTGTGATATATAATATGCTCAATTCATTCATAACAGGAAATATTCTGTGGTCCCTCAAATTTAGCAGACAATCACCCAAAACATTGGCGGCTGCTGGTGAATTTAAACAGAATCTGCTGTGGAGAGAATTAAAGAACCGCTCCGCTCTTCAATCCCAGCCGGTGTCATCCTAAACGGACTCTGAATCCACATGATGGTGTGTTAAATTAGCTGTTCTCCATGATCATGTCCTGAGTGAGCTCTTCTCCACCCAGGAGTGTGTGGTTTGCATGTTCAGGCGTGCCGTGTGAAGAGCCGTGGCGATCCCGCTGTGTGTTTAACCATTAGCAGATATCAGGGAACGCTGCGTTATCAGTGGAGATGACCCTTTGATCTGGCTGGAGATTAACCCAGAGCACTCGGAGACCTCCAGACCCTCACAGACCCATAAAAACACACAGGACAGGCCATTTAGAGCCAGGGGTGAAGGTCCTCTGAGCGCTGTCTGGATGAAGCATCGCAGGCATGGAGAACCAACGTCTACTGGCCACAGAGATCTGGAATTCTCAAGATCCACAAAATATAGTGATAATGAGGAGGAACAACAGGACATCCCCTCAGAGAAGCAGCAGTATTAGTACACAGTGTGTGTCCACGGTCCACAACATCAGCTAATCATCACTGGTCCTCCTCTGTTCTTCATTTATGAAGGTATACATCTATCACTGCTATGCAGATTTATTAATATTATTCAAGTCTACTGATCCTCAAAACAGTAATGGTAATGGAGGAAAAGAAGAGAACAGCACCTCTGAACATGACAGACGTTCAGTGGGATGTTTATGTTTGATATAAAATTAATATAATTTAATATATTCATTAATTTCTCATATTTACATGACTTTATGGATGAAATGTATGACCTTTTTAATATTCTTGAGTGGCCAATGTAAACATGAGTCTTTTTAGTAAGTGTGTGTGTCTCCACTGTCTTGACTATATCAGCTATCATCACTGGTGTTCCTCAAGGTTCAGTGTTTGCTCCTCCTCTGTTCTCCATTTATTAATGTACACTCTAATAAAATGCATGGTTGAAATTTAACCCAACCCTAACCCAGGCACTGGGTAACTATGGGACAGAACACGCCATGGGTTGTTTTGATCCAAGTGCTGGGTTTACTTATTTAGCCCAAATCCTGGGTTGTTTGTTTAAACCAAACATAGGTTAGGTTAACCAAGTTGCTGAGTTAAATATGACTTAAACATTGGGTTATTTGTTGCCCTATCCCTTGCTACCTTTATATTTACCATTATTACTAACAGTAGTAAATAACAATCACAAATTAATGCAAAATTGATATATTTTTAATAATTATTATACAACACAAAATTTTTCATATTTTTGACTGGGTTCAACTGTTTCACCCCCCATACAGACATATAAGACTAGCAACATATCAAACACTCAAAAATAGATTATTGCCACATGAGATCAAGTCCAAACTAATGTCCAAACTAATGTCCAGATCGTGGTCTCATCAGGAATCACTGGTCTCGCCATCTTGTTGTGTTTCCACCTTGTTGGTCCCCACCTGTTAATAACACAACACTTAGTAAACTCAGATCAGTAGTTTCATATTATATCTGAACTTGTTCATGATAAATGTGTTTTTGGAAATCTTATGTTACAATTAACCTGAAAAAAGCAAACTTTCTTATATTCTAGGTATATACAAAAAAATGTGAATATTTCTGAGGAGTTTTTGACTGTTTCTCTTCTGCTGGTGACAGTGTAAAGCTCATGAAAATGAAAAAATCAGTTTCTCAAAAACCTACAATATTTTTTCAAGCATCAATAAAAAAAAATAAAAGTCATGGCTTTGTCATTGAATTCGGCATGCTATAAACATACTTGATAAAATATAGCCTTAAAAGTGCAGTTTTAGTACTTAATGACCTAATTATGACCAGCCAGGAGCAGTTTTTCACCATATAGCCGTCATATATACTTCATTTCAGTTCACAGAAGGCAAACCCCACACACTGACAGATCAATAACAGTGAAGTCAGTAAACCTTCAGCATGACTTATTCAAATTATTGGTAAACATTTACTGTATATAGGTCATTATAGTTACCTTAAAATCCTGCTTCTTGTGAGCTCCGTGGCTGTCCTGATGAATCCAGAAAGTTCCATGAAAAATGAATTAAGCGGGTGGGTTAATATAACCCAACTTAGGTGTTAAAAGGTGAGAGAACCCCCTTTGCCCTTTCAGTTGGGTTGATCAAGCATGGGCAGCCACACTGTGTGTTTGCAGTACCCCAGACAACCCAGCTGGTTTAGTCATGCACAATTAACCCAAAAATGTGTTGCGGATTTAACCCTGTAGTTTTAGAGTGTGTACATCTAACACTGCTATGCAGATTTATTCATAATATTCACGTCTTACTTCTGAGGACCAAAGCACTCTGGAATTGTCAAGATCCTCAACAGTGATGGTGAGGAGAACCTCCTGATAGACATTCAGTTCATTCAAATTTAATTGAATATTAAATGACTCTAATTCAATATATCCATTTATTGCTCATATTTAGATGACAGTATGTATGAAATTTATTCAACTTTTTTGAAATTCAAGTGTGGCCGATGTAAACATGAGCTGTTTCAGTAACCAGTGTGTGTGTTTGAGTCTCCATGCTCTTATTAACATCAGCTAATGATCGCTGGTCCTCCTCTGGTCTGGTTATAAGGTGTGATCTCCTATCAGTGCTGTGCAGACTGCATTATTCTCTAAACTCCAGCTGTAGGTGTTGGTGTCTGCGTTCATGAACACGGCCTCCTCTCTGAACTTTAACACTGAAGGAGCCCTAAATAAGCAAACGCTTTGAGAAGTGAACTGGTTCCACATGAGGCTTTGCCGTCTTCATACTGGCTCTCAGAGGCTTTGAGCATATTGCGCTGACTCTGTGCTCATGAGCGCTGATTAAACAGATTGGCTGCAGGATGACGGATATATTACGCTGCTTTCATGTACGCCAGCGCCATCTTTGATGACTGCATATTTACCCGGGCTGATCCCGCCGATGTTTGTTTTAATTTCACGATGCCCCCGCCGGGCTTACGCTTTACATGCGAGCAGCTCTGGGAAAGCAGGACGGCCTACAGATGCTTTGAGTTTGGGAGATTTCCCTGCAGTGGAGAGCGGGGCCGAGCGGCCGTATTTCCTGAGGATTAGAGCTCAGATGTGCCCCTGGAGGAGGTCTGAGGCCGATCCGCTGGGAAACTGACCCGCCGCTGACCAGCACAACCCCACCATCAGAGAAGATCAACACCGCATATGAAGATGCACAGGAGCTACTCCACACGCTTCATCTGTCAGTGACGATGAGTCCTGCTTCTAGTCCAGATATCTGAAACTCTGAAATCAAGAAGCTTTTTCTGGACAGGAGTGAGATACAGTGCTGTTTTCAGACATGCTGAGTCCTAATGAAGAGAGTTTCTCCTTCAGCAGAGTAATCTGACAATGGGAAGAGGATTAATCTTCCTTTCACTCTGACATAACATTAATCTGTGTCCCCCATTGGCAGAAACTCTCTTCATTTGGACTCATTGTGTCTGAAAACACTATTTTTATTGCTTGTGTAGAAAATGCGGTAACACTTTATAATAACTACACACTATGAATCATGTATTAAGCATTATTAAATAGTGAATTCATCATCTGTTAAGCATTAACTTTGCATTAATAAACGTTAGTAAGCAGTTTATATCTGCAGCTACAAATGCTCTACTATTGACTTATAACTAGGGCCAGACGAAATCTGTGCGCGCAGAGTTCTGCAGATGTTTAGCCCATCACTGATTCTGTTTATTTACTGGAGTGTGTGTAAATGCATATTAATTCAGTTTTTAAAATTAATTTAAGTGATAATATTGACTAACATGAAAATATTCATGATTTATTTACAACACAGTTTGCAAAGTACTATTTTCTGTCTTTTAGTAGAGATTTTATATAGAAGACTTGCTTTGTTTACCAAATAAATGAATCTAATTGGATTTGCATTGTAAACATTAAATAAAAGTTAAAAAGGTATTACTTTTTATTTTATATATATATATTTTTTGTTATGATGTTCCTAAAACAATTCTGCATAAATCTGCAGCTTTTTAACAAAATACTCCGCAGAAATAGCTAAAAATTTCCGCAGATTCCGTCTGGCCCTAGTTATAAGTGCATTTATCTTAATAATTATGTTTTCATACTTTGTTACTGATTAATATTTCATGACTAAGTTAAGTATCGCATTATTTACAAATCATTTGTATTTAAGAGTAGTCGGTGGTTTTAAAGATCATTCAGAATGAGTTAGCAAATGATTTTTAAACTATCAACATTACAAATCAACATTTATGTATTGTATTATTCAGGTGTATATTAATGGTTCATTTGTATGTTAGTAAATGCTTTATTAACTCAACTTCATCCAGTTCTGTGACCTGATCTAAAGTGAGGACTGTTCATGCTTTATAAATCCCTTATTAATGATTAGTAAAGGCTTAATATCAAATAACAATACATCTTTGCAGTCCTATCTAAATAATAAAATTACTGTAAAGTTTAAACAGTGCTGAATAATAGGAGTGTCAAAATACAGCATAGAATTGGATAAAAAACATCAATATAATTTAACAGTATACAGTATATGATACAACTCTTTAAAGTTATTTAGCGCTGTTTAAACTGTACGGTAATCTTATTTTAGATACGGCTGCAAAGCTTGATTTTTCAGTTGATACATTTGAGTTCATTTGACACAGTTTCATTGTGTACAGTTAAAGCCAGAATTATTCGCCCCCCTTTGATTTTTTTTCTTTTTTAAATATTTCCCAAATGACGTTTAACAGAGCAAGGAAATGTTCACAGTATGTCTGATCATATTTGTTCTTCTGGAGAAAGTCTTTATTTTTTTCTATTTCGACTAGAATAAAAGCAGTTCTTAATTTTTTAAAGACCATTTTAAGCTCAATATTATTAGCCCCTTTAAGCTAATATTTTTTCGATAGTCTACAGAACAAACAATCCTTATAGAATAACTTGCCTAATTCCCCTAACCTGCCTAGTTAACCTAATTAACCTAGTTAAGCCAAATTCATAGAAATGAATAAAGTTGGTTATGTTCTTTTTTCCTGTTTAGAATAAAACTGAGCCTCTAATGATCATTTATAAGGGATTTATAAAGCATGAACAGTTCTCACTTTAGATTAGCTCCCAAAACTGGATGAAGTTGAGTTAATAAAGCATTTACTAACATACAAATGAAATATTACTATATGCCTGAATAATAAGAATTACAAATGTTGATTTGAATAGTTTATAAATCATTTACTAACTCATTCTGAATCTTAAAAACCACCAACTACTCTTAAATGGTTTGTAAATAATGTGATGCTGAATTTAGTAATGAAAAAATCATCCTTAATAAAGTATGAAAACACAATTATTAAGCTCATTATAAATGTACTTATAAGTAGGCCCACACTGAATCCGCGCGCGCAGAATTCCGCAGATTTTTAGCCCATCATTGATTCTGTTTATTTACTGATGTAAATGTGTGTACATTTATATTTATTCAGTTTTTTAATTAATTTCGGTAATAATACGGACTAATATGAAAATATTCATGATTTATTTACAATACAGTGTGTAAAGTACTATTTTTTGTCTTTTAGTAGAGATTTTATATGAGAGACTTGATTTGTTTACCAAATAAATGGATCTAATTAGATTTGCATTGTAAACATTAAATAAAAGTAAAAAAAGGTATTACTTTTTATTCCATATATTAAGTTTTTAGTTATGATACTCCCAAAATTATTCTGCATAAATCCGCAGATTTTTAACAAAATACTCCGCAGATATAGCACAAAATGTCCGCAGATTCCGTCTGGCCCTAGTCATAAGTCAAGAATAGAGCATTTGTAGCTGCAGGAATAAACTGCTTACTAACGTCTATTAATGCAGAGTTAATGATTAACAAATAATAAATTCACTATTTGCTAATGCTTAATAGATGATTCATAGTGTGTAGTTATTATAAAGTGTTTCTGAAAATGCTTCTTGATTTAAGAAAATTGGACCAGAAAACTCTAAGAAAAGCCGCTTTTGCAATGCAATGATTAGTAACTAACCTGGATAATCACACAGAGCTTTGTGTGTGTGAAGTGTGTGTGAAGTGTGTGTGTGAAGTGTGTGTTGGACAACATCTCCATCTGCTGGCGGCAATCACAAATTACACAGGTCACAGTGTCTGATTAATGTTCTTTATAAATTTACTTCAGGCACATTGTTTGCATATTAACATTGGTGATGCACTGAGAGAACAGAAGGAAGGAGAGATTAAATTATGCAGCATTATAACAAACACAAACCCAACCCGTTCAGAAGGAAACAGCAGCTGCTGTCATCATAAAGTACCTAAAATAACTCATTGATCTCCTCATTTTAACCCAGATTTCACACGCTGAATGACAGGATGAATTGTTGCACATAATTTATATGGGCTGAATTTAACCAACCAAATTATGTTTAACATTATTAACTGTCATTTGTTTGGGTAAATTCAGCCCAAATAAATCGTTCACAACCGTTTAACTCCACTCAAATGATTTTTTCAGTGTGTTTAGATGCATCCCTTAAAGCAGGCATGTCCACACTCAGTCCTGGAGGGCCGGTGTCCTGCAAAGTTTAGTTCCAGCCCCAATCAGACACACCTGGGCTAGCTAATCCAGCTCTTACTAGGCTTTCTGTGCAGGTGTGTTGAGGCTAGGTGGAGCTAAACTCTGCAGGACACCGGCCCTCCAGGACTGAGTTTGGACAGTTCACCTGATATTGCAAATTCTGTCCTCGTTTCAACCCTCTACATGTTTTTTACTCAAACAGAAGATACTCTGGAAAATGTTCCCAAAATCGAACCATTGACTTCCACAGTTTTTGTTTTTCTTATTATAGAAGTTAATGGTTACAGGTTTCTAACATTCTTCAAAATATCTTCTTTATTGTTCAACAGAAAACAGAAACTCATAAAGCTTTAAATCCCCTCGGGGGAGAGTAAACAGAGTAAATGTTCATGTTTTGGTGAACTACCCCTTTAACCGCCACCATGTTCAGTGCATATTTAATCATTGTTTATCCCTGAACGTCCCTTATAGATCATATGCATATATCATATTTCATTCAATCATCTCTGAGCGTGAATCATCTGTTTTCCTTCACCTGAGAGTCTCATTTGCTGTCGAGTTTGGCCATCTCCTGCACGTATATCCCGATGCTCTCGTTGTCAAACAGCACGAAGTACACCGTCTTGATGGAGGAGGACATGGTGGCCACGAAGTAGCTAGAGATGGCCTTCAGGATGAGCTGAGCCGCCTTCTGCTTTGGGAAACCGTTCCTGGAAAACACACACACACACAAACCAGAGAATCAACATGAGTGCGAGTGGATGATCCAGTCAGATCGACAGCCAGAGAGAGCCAGTCTTCATCACACATATACACTGTTTGCGTGCTTCTGCTTTAAATGTGAACCCATTTGGTCTGATGTGGTGTGTGGTTTATATCGAATGCTCCTATCTGCACTGCAAAAGTCTTGTCTAGTCCAGAAGCATTCTCTAGACGAGTAAAGCACACAGTGTTGTGTTCAGAAATAATGAGTCAGAATGAGGAGAGCTTCTGATTAAAACAAGCACAATAATGTTACTTCAAAGCAAAAACCAGAGTATTTTGCGTGATGGAAAGTAAAAGGACTATATTTAGTACTAGTCTAGAACATGCATCTTAATTTAACAATATATTTGAACTAGAAACAAGACAGTTTTTAAAAGGTTTTATAATTATGTGTGTTTTATATTGTGCTATGCGTGTTTTATATTGAATGCTCATTTTTGTCTGCTCATGTTTACACACATTTCATCAATCTTTATAGCTAACCCTATAGAAGACAGCAGCATATAAAATAAATTATGGTGCATTTAATATTTTAATTTGTTTGCAACATTAAACCGTTTAACCCCAAAATTGTCGGCTCCGCTTTTGGAACATTCATTCATTTTCTTTTCGGCTTAGTTATTAATCAGGGATTGCCACAGCGGAATGAACCATCAACTTATCCAGCATATGTTTTACACAGTGGATGCCCTTCCAGCTCCAACCCATTACTGGGAAACACCCATACACACTCATTCACACACACACGCATACACTAGGGCCAGTGTAGTTGATCAGAATCTGCTGTGTTATTGACAATAATGTACAGTTAGAGTTGGGTTTAAGGGTAGGAGGCCTATCAGCTCTGGTCTACTGTACATCTTCAAACAGGAGTGATGTTCCAGGATCATCATAAATGTTGGTCCAGCATCTGATCCCCCCTGCCTGTGTTTATCTGCTGGTATCTGTACCTGCCGCTACCGATGGAGGGGAACGCCACCGACCGCAGCTTCTGCTCGTCCGCCAGAGCCAGGCAGTTCTTGACGGTTTTCTCCAGCATCTCCTCACACTGGTCTGAGCCCCACGCCGGACTGTTGCAGTGGATCACGAACCTGGCCGGAAGACCAAACCCGGAGCTGATGGCGGCTGCGGAGAGACGGGGGTATACACTGATCACACACACACACACACACATACAGCATATACACACTAAGGCTGCCTCAAAATAGTCCACCAGAACCGGTTTGGTTGACTTAAGTGTTTGATTGTCAGTCTGTGGGAGGAAAAAACACACAAGAAGTGTGTCAGCGAGTGTGTGTGTCCACCGAAGCGTTTGTGTGTTCACGCTCTGTGCTAAGTGCCCGCAGATGAGCAGCCCAAAGAACACACACCCTCAGTGAGAGCTCTTTAAGCGATCTGAGCGTAAACACACACTCAGAGACTGCGGCGTTCAGTGTATCTGCAGCGCAGTCTGTGTATTCCCCACGCCTGTTCTGGTGGACTGTCCAGTGGAGGATTACAGTGCCGCTCTATAATCCCACACTGACTGTCGTAGCTGAGAATAAGCCGCTGTAATGTGAAGGTGTCGTCAGTGAGGAGCGTCAGTACCTCCTGCCACCTCCAGGGGGCCGTTGCTCTTGCGCAGCTCCAGAACAGCGTCTGACAGCTCCTTTCCTCCGATCTTCTCCAGAGCGCCGCCTATGAGACACACACAGCCACTGATTGGTCACGTAACCATACTCTGCTCTGATTGGTCAGATGCCCAATCTCTGCTCTGATTGGTCAGAGGGCCATTTAGAGTCAGAATAATACTACATGTGCATAAAACACACAAGCAATGGTTTGTGATGGTCAGCAGCTCTGCAGACATCCGCTCTAGGCCAGCCTCTGAGTAAGAGCAGTGTGTAGTGTCTGCAGTGGAGGGCGTACAGTACACCAACAGCACACTGGAATAATCTTTTTAATTCTACTGTGGTGATGTGTGTGTGGAGACGGAGGCTACTTTACCTACTTCCCCACCCATGTAGAAGCTGGAGTTGGTGGGATGAACCACCGCTTCACTCTCCATGCTGGCGATATCAGCCTGAACAACCTGCAGCTACACACACACACACACACACACACACACACACACACACACACACA
>CAIGQQ010010188.1:178318-192124 GCA_903798035.1 Danio albolineatus
GAAAAGTAAATACTGATTAAATGTTTATTTCTGTGTGAACTGACGCAGTTCTTTCTTCTGTTGAACATAAAGGAGGACACACTGTAGAAATATCCATAACTCAGCAGTTTTCTGTATTTTCTTATCCATGTTTTCATTTTTCCCTGTTTATTTCTGCTTGTGAGTTGCATTATGGAACTATACACCACTTTTAACCTTGAAAAGCTCTAATAAGTGTGTTTCTGCTCATGTGTAATAGTCTGCAGTGCTGTATTGTGTGTGTTGTATATTACGCTACACAAACCTTGTAATAAACTGCAGCACATTTACTGCTATCTTACACACTTACTCCTCTACATATTCTTATTTCTTATTCATTGTATTATTTCAAATAACTAAAATGTCAGTAAAAGTCACTTTGTTAAACTGTAGAGTTGAATTTTCACCATCAGAGGTGGACAGAGCAGAGATCAACATCCCATAATGCAGTTCACAACACAATAATACAGTCATTAATCAATACGATCATTAACATGTATATTTTACTGTGTATTCTGTCGAGAGCTGGAACCTGCCACCATTCACTTCTATATTTGTTTTTCTACTATGGAAGTCAATGGTTACAGGTTTTTAACATTCTTCAAAGTATCTTCTTTAGGCTAGTGTTCAGAAGAAAGACACTGATAGAGGTTTACAGCCGCTTGAGGAATAGTAAATGTTCATTTTTGGGTTAATTATCAATATTAAACCGCAAACAAACAACACGCACTGCACAAAATACATATAATAATTTTAATAAATGCATAATAGTCTTTAATATATTTAGTCTACGCCTATAGTATCAGTAATATTATAGTATTAGTCTACGCCTGTGATGTTTGCATCATTACTAACTCCGCAGAGTGATTGTAAAGTGTGCTCCATTCATTGATCATCGCCGTGTTGATCAGCTGGCCGCGGTTTGTCGAGTAAATAAACCCGCACAGCACAACACGAGGACACCGCAGCGCGTCTCACTCGGCGATGCATCAGGACAGCGTTATCTTTGCCTCATTATGTTGTTTATTATAATATTTTGCGGTCTACACGCACAACTTCCTGAAAGCGAAAGTGCAGTCGCGGACGCGTGCGTCAGTGATCGGCGGCGCGCGCGCGTCAGATAAAGTGTAAAAGCAGAAGCGGAGATGATTGATTGACAGCTGGAGTCTTACAGAGAAGCTCAGTCCACCGCTGCGACACACACCCGACAGACGACCGCGACAGATGACCGATACTCCACCGTCCGCCGATCAGCGTGCGCTCATCTGACAGCGCAGCACAGGCCGCTCCCGAGAGATAGACGAGTGCGCGCATGAGGCTCGTCCCCGGATGCGCGCGCCCCTGAGCTGACCTGATGATATTTCAGTAGCTCTGATTCCATCCACTTATTTTATTTATTCTTTTATTCATTCGTTCTAAGATAAACTCTTTATTTATTAGTGTATCCCACACCAGTCTTCACCCCAATATATCATATTAAATATAAAAGATTTTACTGCCTTTTCTTTATTAAAACATGCAAATATGTATCCCTGAGTATGTATCCCCAATGAACCTGTTGGTTACGCTGAAGTATTTGAGCAGGTGATGGTGGAGAGTCTGAGCACACCTGCGCAGTCTTTCTCTCTTGGGAAACATCCTCCAGGAGCTTCTGTTGGTCAAGAGGAAAGCACTTTCATTCAGCAGCACAGCGATGAGCTCTTGTGTTTATTACAGCTCACTTCATATCAGTCATCAGGAGTCATTGAGGAACGATTACAGCATTTATTTCAGCAGCAGACAGACGTGTAGACACCATTAAACCACACAGATCTGAACACATCTGATTTATTGACAGTGGGAACACATCAGACCGTACACTCAGGATAGAAAATTATCTAATTATTATCAATTATTTTTAAAAAATGTGTAACACAAACAGTCAGGCAATCTATCACTCGTTAGCAACACAACTCAGAGAAGAGGACATTTTCTTCTCATTAAGCATTCTGCAGTTTTTTTATCAGACTGTTTTCCTGGGTTGTTTTATATGCTGCACTGTACTCAACAAAATTGTTTTCGACCTTTCTTGCGACTTTGTCGACCTTATCATGCCCAATCCGTGCTATAACTACCTGAATAATCAAATCAATCACAAAGAAAAGCCCAAAGATCACAGCCCCTGCGACCGCACCTGTTGTAGTTACACCATACGACTTAGTCATGCCTGTCAGAAAGTTTTCCTGTTTAATATGAAAAGCAACCAGAGTAGTGGAGACAACGGCTGCAGCGGCACAAACAATATGAGCGATAGCCGAGGCTCGCCTTTTCTCAGGAGCAGACATGTTTTCAGACTGTACTACTGTGTTGGTTTCAGCTTCTCCTTCAGCTTTTCCTCAGTCTTCTGCTTGGTTCGCACAAGCGTGCTCGGTTATCAGCTCACAGTCCTCCTTCACTGTATCTTTCTTATTCAGGGGGAATCCTGAGGTTTGTGGACGAGCTGTTTTTCTTCAAGATCACAGAGATGTCTTGCTTCAAATCAGGTTCTAGAGACAGAGACAAACAATTGTTGAGTGATTTCAGAAGCACAGAAATTACTGTGAGAAAATGTGCTGATGAAAAGTCTGATCATTAATGTTGATAATAAACTCATCACATCAGAGGTCTATATATTATATTAATTTCTTCTACATGCAGAAAATCATCATACGCCTTTGAAATATTGACTTTATTTGCTATGCAGCTTGAAATCAAATCACTCTCCAAATCACTTTTACTAGCCCTTGAAATGTTTGTGTGGCCGTCTCCTCACCTGTGTCTCTCTACAACTTTATCCCTAATGTATAGCTTTATTTTGAAAGCAGGGTACGGTTTCTACAGGCACTGCACACAAACTGTGCTGAGAAGAAGCACAAACACACTGCAGTATGCATAATGTGTTCGCAGTGAATGACATCAGATAGTCACCAGAAAAAAAGAATATACAGTGCATCACTGCTGAAGCATTTCTTTCACTCCACGTCTTTTAGAAAAAAGCTCATTTCACAACTCCGCTGGGGTTAAACAGATGAGTTTAACCATTTTTAAACTCATTTTAGGTTTCTTTTAACTTAGCATTAAACATAGAGCGTGCGTTCTGCCAGATGTAACGAAGTCACAGCCGGCCTCTTTATGTTGCTTCTTAAAGTATTTGCTTGCTACATCTCTTCAGTTTTCGATCTTGAGCTCTGATTCATTGCTGAATAGCCAATCTTCTGTCATTACATGGTGGACTAAGACAGACAATAAAAGGTTATTTTCCAATCTGATATGGTTAACAACTATACTCTCATTCCGACGTAATAATCAAGATACTCTACTGCTGTACCGCAGCTGCACCAGCTGGAACTAGAGGCTTTCTTAGATGAGGTGTTCATGTTTGGACGTCTTGCTGTGGTGACATCCGCTTGTACCAGTGGGGCAGAGAAAACACATGTAAAATCCACACACTGGATCTATCATAAGTGCAGTAATAAATGTGTTGATGCACCTGCTTACCTGTGCTTATTGCGGAGAGCTGAAGATGGTCAGCGCTGCCTCTGGTGTCTCCTGGAGGAGCTGAACGGGTCTCTGAAAGCGTTCCTAATGTACAGGAGCTTTATAGACTAAAACCACACGTGCACAGCGTTTATAGCCTCGTGACAATCAAGAAGTACAGTATAGAAAACTGCCATCGGGGGTTTGCATGTCTCTCCCACGCGTAATGTACACAGACAGGCATTAACTTGTTTTTCGGGTATATAAATACAGTGTTGTACGAAAGCAGCTGCATGCCGGATTGAGGAAACATCATTTAAAGGCTCAATTTACAAATCTCCTATAGAGTTAAACAGCTAACTATTTTTGCACTGCACATTCAGCTGATTTCTTGTTGTAGCAGTCACATTTAGATGAACATATTTAAAAATAAACCGAATGCATATCATCCTTACATAATGATCAATGCAAACTAAGTTAAGGCTTTCATTTTATGTATAAACTATAAAAAGACAACAAAAATAAAGTACTATACAATAAAATGATAATGTATTGATATTATGATTGAATATTAGTTTGAGTAATTTTTATCCCCTACTATATAAATGAACATCAGATAAGCACTTCCACCAAAACATCAACATAAAATATGACATGTTACCTAATAGTGTACATTTCTGAGAGTCGTGGGCTGCACACGCCCCGGGTGCTTTCGGTTTTGCAGGAATGCTGTAAAAACACCTGGAGATGGAAAAACATGTTTAAATTAGTGCATGTGTGTAATACAGAAGAGACAGTAGAATCTCTGTGATGCATAACCGTTGGCTGGATCGCCAGTGTCAGAGGATGCTTCAAACAGACAGCAGGAGTCCTGGTTTGCGGGCGTTAAATCTGGTTTATTTTGTACAAAAGCATAACAGATATAGCAGTGTATGTAGCAGTGTAAATTTACATGTATGCTGTCATATTTGCCTCAACGGTGCACAGGTAAATGTGTGTGTGTATACAGCGAACTTTGTGACTCATCGTTGCAGAAAGGCTTGAATAAAGTCCACAACAGACAAATAAAATAAACCTGACTGTTTGGCCAGAGGAGAACTGGTTGTGCCCGACTGTGCCTGGTTTCTCTCTAGGTTTTTCCTTCACTTTGGTCAATTGGTGAAGTCTCCTTGGTTTGACCTCCACGGTCTGCACTGGTCTGCCTGGTTTGGGTCTTGGATGGATCTGCTCTTCAGTGTTTGGACTCTCAGCAGTGCAGATTAAACCTCACTGAACTGAGCTTCTGAACGACCACAGCTTCAGTCCACTAGAGCTCCTGTGTTTAGCTGCTGCGACACCATCAACACTGCAGAGGCGCTGGAGAGACGCTGATGAGCTGAACTGATGGGCATTTTGAGCTGAAACTGTACTATTCTGGAGACACCACACACTTGTCTCATGTTATGTTAAAGGGGTAAAGTAGGAGCCCTTTAGTATTAATCTGCCTCCAGGTTACTTTATCTGTTCATTATTTAAAACTCCAGTCGTCTGAACCTAGTTTAAGAGCAGGTTGTTTATGCCATGGCACACTCGTTATCTACATGCCAGACTTTATAAGTGGAAAAACAATGCTTCTCCAGCAAGGAAACCTCAAGCGCAAGCAGACCATCTACATCAGGGAAGTCAAAACTCGGTTCTGGAGAGCCGGTGTCCTGAAAAGTTACGCTCCAACCGCAATCAAACACACCTGAACCAGCTCATCAAGCTCTCGCTAGATATACTAGAGACTTTCTGGCAGGTGTGTTAAAGCAGGCTGGAGATAACCTCTCCAGGACACCGGCCCTCCAGGACCGAGTTTGGACACCCCTGATCCACATAATGAACCTGTGGGTTTGCCTCTTCTGTTCGATCACGGACATACTCCTAGTCCTAGGAGAAAGTTCAGCTCCCTGACAGCCTGATGGATGAAGCTGTCCTTCAATCTGGTGGTCCTGGCCTGGAGACTCCTCATGTGCACACCAGGAACTTGGTGCACTCTTGATTGTGAAAGAGGCATGCTGAGTGTGCGCTCACCTGAAGTTAACAACAATCTCGATAGTCTTCTCCACATTCATTCTAATGTTGTCCGGTGGTGCTGGGGCTATCTGGGGAAGACACGTCTGACAGGTGATACCCTCATCTGTGGTAAGAGCACATAGTATGAGATCTCATTCCAGAAGAAAGGACATGGGTACTAACCCTACCTCGACAGGAAAAGAGTTCAGACTACTCGACGACCCCCCCAAACTCAATGCCTCTTGGAAACACTGTGCACTTCAAACTGTGCCTCATTCAGGTGAGTGGGCTTGACAAACCACCTGTAGAAACATTCTTCTCTCTTATGCACATGACAATTTATCTAAACTCCATGGTCACACTTTATTTTGATGGTCCGTTTGTTGAATTTAAGTTACATAATTCTCAGTAGATCATAAGTGGACTGTTAGGTTGGGGTTAGTGTAAGTTGACATGTACTTGCGAAGTCTCTTATACTTATACTCATATATTATATATACTTATATCTTCTAGTCAGTTAAATGTCTGTTGAATGTCAGTATCAGCAGATATTAAGCAGACAGTCTACTAATACTCAGATGGACCATTGAAATAAAGTGTTACCTACTCCATCTTACAGGGACTCAATAGAGAAACTGATGTTTACTGTAAATGCACCACGATCATGATGCGCTGCTTCAACCTTTAATAACTCCTCAAACACCTTAGTTAAAACCTCAAACACCTCCTTTGCACAATACTTACCTTTAATAGCTCTCCGGCACAATATCCTGTTCAGTCTCATGTTAAAGAACCTGTATAGCCTGTCTTACGTGTGCAGTTAAGTATCTTATGGTATATGTTAGTTTAAATAGCTCGTATGTCCAGTGTTGTGTTTATATTTATGACTAACCTATGTATCGCTGTTGTCCAGCGAGACACAACATTTCGTTCCTCTGTATGTCCACACATGTAGTGGAATGACAACAAAACTTGACTTGATTCATGTGCAAGAATCCGACAGAAGTTCCCAGAGGAAAAATGAAAACTGCACTCGTCTCTTACCTCGTCCACTTCAGGAGTATAACACTGTCAAGTGTGCTTTAATATTTATATCATCTTTAAAGGGAGCCACGTCGGCATAGTGAGTAGCACGTTCGCCACACAGCAAGAAGGTCGCTGGTTCGAGTCTCGGCTGGGTCAGTTGGTGTTTCTGTGTGGAGTTTGCATGTTCTCCCCGTGTTGGTGTGGGTTTCCTCCGGGTGCTCCGGTTTCCCCCACAGTCCAAACACATGCGCTATAGGGGAATTGGGTAGGCTAAATTGTGAATGAGTGTGTATGGGTGTTTCCCAGAGATGGGTTGTGGCTGGAAGGGCATCCGCTGCGTAAAACAAATGCTGGACAAGTTGGCGGTTAATTCCGCTGTGGCGACCCTGGATTAATAAAGGGACTAAGCTGAAAATTAATGAAGAAAAAATTAAAGAATAAACTCATATACACTACACAGCGTGATCTGTCCATGTCTTAGTCTGTGTAATTGTACCCCTACTGTACTACACAAGTGAGCATCAGCTTTGCACTGCCTCCAAAACATCAGAAATTACATGTTACCTGATACACAGTGCACATTTCTGAGAGTCGTGGGCTGTTTACACCCCCGGCGCTTTCGGTTTTGCGAGAAAGCTGTAAAAAAACACCTGGAGATGGAGAAAAAAGTCAACTCTAACCTGAAAAAGGCCCCAGTTCGTCCTTTCACTATTGTTTGCAGCCGTTATGTAATATTAAAAACACCCTTTTTCACAACAGTTTGACATGTTCCATCAATGTGGAATCTTAGACCTTTGAAATCTAAGGCTAAACTTGAGATGTCCATATATCTTCTTACTCCTAAATGGGAAATAAAGCAGAATGTTGTGTGTGCTGATTCACTATTTTGTACTATAAATTGAAGGTAGACATCAGCAAAATGAATAGACAAATTAATTTATAGGTGATTAGACTCCACCGCATGTTAGACGGATATATCGCAGTATTCTGCATTAGTTTCGGAGAGAATTGCCTGAAATGCTCTGTGGTTGAGTGCTCCCGCGTGGATCAAGTTTATAGTTTTTACCACAGTGGTCATCACATCACCCAGCTGGATGGTTTTTGCACAGAGCGCCTCCTGGTGTATAACGCAGTGCCTCGCCTCCGCTTTCACATACCTTGTTGCATAACATTGAAGCCATCCATTGCGCTCGCCAATCATAGAGTCTGGCCCACGGAAGAGTCATGTTTTTAATGGTAGCTGACAGCTTCAACGTGATCTTTTCCCGTTGGCGTACCCTTAAGTCTCCTCATGTCCTGAAGTTCTTCTGAAGTGAATATAATCACTGTCTACACCTCACTAATAACAGCTGTGCAGCGTCTGTGGCATCATCACAAGCAATGGAGTAACAATCAAACGCTGCTGCTGTATCGCCCAGCAGGCACACACCACTATAAGACGTTAATAATAGGTTAGATTTAAGTTGTGATTTCAGCTGACCAAAGTTTAATGTCCAGCCAGCGTGTAAGGACAGTGTTATTTTGATGTCCAATAATGATGTGAAATGACGTTGATATTTGGTTGTGTTAGAAAGTGACCAAAATCCAAAGACGAGCCGACATCTTAAACCAACGACATACTGACGTCAAATACTGATATTTATTCGTATGGTGTGGCGACTAAAATCTAACATCTGATAGATGTCACAGTGCTAATGCCCACACAACATCAAGCTGTAACATCATTAGATGTTGATATTTGGTTGATTTTAGGTTGGACGTTGGACATCAGCCTGATGTTGGGTACAGCATTAGGGTTCAACGTCAACCTGGCGTCTTGTAGACGTCTTGTGCCTGCTGGGTGTTTAAGGCCATTTGGGTCATCATACAGTAAACATCTGCCCTCTCCTCATCAGTGACCTGCATATAAACATCTAAACAGTCTCTGGGTCAATGCGTGGACAGATTTTGGACATCATCTTGGACACTTTTAATGCTTCCAAACAGTTTGCTGCAATTATGAATTGCCCATGATTAGGCCCACACGGAATCTGTGTGCGCAGATTTTTAGCCCATCATTGATTCTGTGTATTTACTGGTGTAAATGTGTGTAAATGTATGTTTATTCAGTTTTCAAATTAATTTCAGTAAAAATATTGATTAATATGAAAATATTCATGTGATTTATTTACAACTCAGTTTGTAAAGTACTATTTTCTGTCTTTTACAAGTGATTTTATACGAGAGACTTGCTTTGTTTACCAAATTTTGTTGTTTGTGTTTTGACCAATATGCTGCGTGTTTCCTCCGTTGTCTGTGTTGTGAGAATGTGTAACAGGTGTGCTGTCAAACTGATGAAGATCGTTTCTTAATTTGCTGGTGTTTTTTGTTATTACGTGTGCTTTCTTAAATTGCAGCACGTTAACCTCTCTCTGCCACTGTAGTTATACACCGAAGAGCCGTTACAGCTTCTTGACAACGAGGCAGTCGACTTAGGAGCGGATAGGCTTGATCTGAGCACTAATAGGGATATCTGTGTAGGGGTGTGATGGTTTCTCTGAAATACACAAATATAAATAAACTCCAATAATGATCAATCACATTGAGAATTTACAGAACCCTGTATACGTAATGAAATGAGGAATAAACATGTCACACAACATTATACATTCAATATTTTGAACTGTTTCTAATAATGAGGGTTCAGCTCGCTTCAATAGCCACTATCAGAACACTGCAGTGAGAATAACAGCAGCGTATCACCTGAAACAGCTGCACCGTCACATCTACAGTGTTCGTTCATGAAGTTACCAGGACATCAGGACTGTTACTCTCTCTCAGGACGCACACAACCCAACACACGATCACCTGTCGCAGAAATTACCTGCAAGGTGCGTTCCGGATCCGCTCTTTCATAATAAAAGTCCCCCGAGCGCCGACCGTAACTGCTTTCGCTTTCTCTATCAGTCACGTGCGTTTGTTGTGTGTGACGTCACACATGCGCCGTTTTTGAGGTGTCGCTTCCAGACACACATAACGCAAGAGGGATACAAGCCATAAAGAGGACAAGCAGGAGATGCACAAGGAAATCTGATAAACAACAAACTAAACACAGATGCCAGGGATCGTCATTTTGATAATCTGCCTTACATTCAGGATATAAATTAACTGCAAACCGACAGAGCGCCGACCCCTCATAGCTGATAATAATAATGACGACATGTCATACTGTATATCATCATCAGTGTTTTAATATACGTTTATTTAGTTTGAACACCAGTAAACTACAAGTATTTCTAATGTATTGCAGTTTTTATTTTCATAGTTGCATCTGATATTTACTTTTACAAACTGTTGGACAGATGCTAGCATCCACAGCATTTTACAAACATAAACAATGAGTATAATCAAAGCAACAGAACAAAAAAATGTAAAACTATTATAATTTTAATTAGTCAAATACATTATAGAGAACAAAACAGGCCATTAAAATACATCCAACATTCAGATGTGCTGAACACAAACACAGATATTATGATGAAAGCTGAAAACCTGTAACCATTGACTTCCATCTGTTGGTGTTCCTACTGTGGAGTCAGATTATCGGCTTTCTTTATCATGTTTTGAACCACTTGATGGCATGTAAATAGTTAATTTAAAGTTAAGGGTGAACCATCTATTTAGTCTGAACTACTGATTGAGTTACTGTTTAACTGAGCAAAAGCACTTATTTAAGTCTTATTTAGGTGAAGTAATGACTGCTTACCTCGTGTTTGCTTATGATGTACCAGTTTTGTTTTTGTGAAGAACATAAACTATAAATGAGTAAACAACAAATCTTATGTCATCCATTTATTTACATTTATACAAAAATTTTTTTTGCAGCACAGTGGCGCAGTGGTCAGCACTGTGACCTCACAGCAAGAAGGTCGCTGGTTCGAGTCTCGGCTGGGTCAGTTGGTGTTTCTGTGTGGAGTCTGCATGTTCTCCCCGTGTTGGTGTGGGTTTCCTCCGGGTGCTCCGGTTTCCCCCTGTCATTTGATGATGGACAGGCAGGTGAAGCTGGACAGGTGATGCGTCAATGATCTTGAGGAGAACATCTCTGAGCCGAGCACAGTTCTCCTGGATACTCTCCTGCTCATGGGCTGAGACTGTAGGGAACTCGCTCTGATCCAGGTGAGTGTTGAGGATCTCCAGCAGTCTGTTGGCTACGCTGAAGTATTTGAGCAGGTGATGGTGGAGAGTCTGAGCACACCTGATCAGTCTTTCTCTCTTGGGTTTGTCTCTGAATGGAAACATCCTCCATTGGGGAATGATTACAGCATTTATTTCAGGCAGTTCAGAGCAGCAGACAGACGTGTAGACACCATTAAACCACACAGATCTGAACACATCTGATTTATTGCCAGTGGGAACACATCAGACCGTACACTCAGGATAGAGACACAGGTTCAGGGGTAGGACAGGAGAAAAACCTTTTTTAAATCTTAAATCCTTGCTAAGGGAACACACCTCAAGTTATTATCTTATGAGTTATTTTCATCTATTTCATTTATCAAGTCTAACATGTTTATTATAGTTTCCTCACATCCTTCAGCTGCTGCATTGAATTGATCCCAGGCGTCTGCGCAACTCCCTCCTAGAATGACCTGCACAATCAGATCAATCACAAAGAAACTCACAAAAAGCACAACAGCTGCAGACACACATGTTACACCTACACCATATGACTCACTTATTTCTGTCAGAATCTTGTGTTTTACAATTAGATAAAGCACTAGAGCAATGGAAACAGTGGCTGCTCCAGCAAAAACTGAATGAATAATTAGAGAGGCTTTATTAGGCTCAGGCTCAGGCTCAGGCTCAGGCTCAGGTTCAGGTTCAGGCTCAGGAACAGACTCTGACGCACCCATGTTTCACTTCAGCTTCTCCAATTCTGCTTGGATCTCCCAAATGTGTTCAGTTATCAGCTCACAGTTCTCCTCATTCAGGATGATGAAACTGAAGGACAATTCTGTGAGCCTCTTAAGTGTCTTGATAAAGTTGTTGGTAAATCTCGAAGCTCCTGAGATTTGCGGATGAGCTTTTACCTTCTATCAGGGAGTAGAGGAGATCCCTCAGAGATGTTCTGCTTCATATCAGGATCTTGAAATGAAGAGACAAAAGGGTTTCTTGATTAATGTTAAACACTGACTAAAGTACGTTCGTTACTGTTGATAGTTCAATGTTGATAATAAACTACGAAGGAAATTCAGAAGGAAAAAGTCATTTTTAAAGAGATTAAGATTAAGATTAATGTAAGACTTGACATATATTCACATTTCTTCTTCATGTGTTTCACTGATTTAGACTTAATAGTCATGTAAACTGTGTTGATGAATAAGTACTTTGAATATCATCAATATTATGCTATTTATCTCTTCAGCGGTTCTTAACCGATCAGCAGTCTCATTTATAAAACTGCACGAAAACCATCCTACGAATGAACATACGCCAGACTGACAATTGAAGATAAATATTGAGAACTGTAAACCTTGCGAGCACACATCTCCGCTGCACACATAGTCAGCTTTATAAATCCCAGTCTACCTGAGAATGTGCGTATGTGGAAAAGTCTTAAATACTGCCCTTTACATTCCCACTTTCAACCCTTTTTATTCAGTGCAAATCACCTCATCAAGTTTCATGCTTATTAAAATCATATTTTGGCTTGCTCAGGAATCTACCCCTGCTATTGTCTGTTACTTTCTTTATATGTGATGCATGATTTCCATCCATGCTCCAAGCATTGATCAACGTCTTCAATGTAAATCAGGCTTTTCTGATCTCAAGCCTAGACACATAACTGGGAAAACACCAGTTTTTAAGATGTCAACGTGTAGACTTCTAACAACGTACATTTCAAGAGTTCACTCTTAGCTGATGATGGATTATGAAGTGTGTTCAGCATGCTGTCCCGGGAGAGAGCCCTGAGCTCATGAGATCCTCGAGCCCGGGGCTCCCTCCCGTTTCCAGGGCGAGAGGGGAGTTTGAGCTCAGGTAGATCTGGAGAACTCCCCAAGATGCCTTAATAAGCTCAGGACAGCAGCCGCGTATTGAAGTATATTTTACTTCTGTGTATTTACATATCTTTATTCATCAACTGTATGATTTCTCTGAGCGTTTACTAATCCTTAAATCTATTACAGTTTGCTGCTGTGCAGATCTTATGTGTGTTACCCAGACGGCTTCAGTAACTCAGGGTTGCAGGAGCAGATGTTTGTTGAAGGTGTCAGCGCTAAAGAGTCCTTAAGTACTGATTACTTTGCATGTTAGTGTGGGTGGATGACTTTGGTTGTTACTGATTTCTGGTGAAAGTTTCATCCAGCAGCACCTTTAGACATTTTTTGAGAAAATTGTGATATATAAATAATATATAAATTAATAAAATAAAATAATAATATATATATGCAGTTGAAGTCAGAATTATTAGCCCCGTTTATTTTTCTCCCCAGTTTCTGTTTAACAGAGAGCAGATTTCTTCAACACATTTATAATCATAATAGTGTTAATAACTCATCTCTAATCACTGATTTATTTTATCTTTGCCATGATGACAGTAAATAATACTTTAAATATTATTTTACTAATTTTTCAAGACTTTTCTATGCAGCTTAAATGCTTAACTAGGTTAATTAGGTTAACTAGGCAGGTTAGGGTAATTAGGCGAGTTATTGTATAATGATGGTTTGTTCTGGAGACTATTGAAAAAAATTAGCTTAAAGGGGCTAATAATATTGACCCTAAAATAGTCTTTAAACATTTTTAAACTGCTTTTATTCTAGCTGAAATAAAACAAATGAGACTTTCTCCAGAAGAACAAATATTATAGTCACACTTTATTTTGATGGTCCGTTTGTTGAATTTAAGGTACATTGCAGCTAATTCTCATTAGATTATCAGTAGACTGTTAGGTTGGGGTTAGGGTTGGGGTTAGTGTAAGTTGACATGTACTTGCAAAGTTTCTTATAGTCAGTTAAATGTCTGAATGTCAGTATCAGCAGATATTAAGCAGACAGTCTACTAATACTCAAATAGACCATCAAAATAAAGTGTTAACAATATTATCAGACATACTGTGAACATTTCCTTGCTCTGTTAAACATCATTTGGGAAATATTAAAAAAAGAAAATCACTTAATAATACTAATAATTCTGACTTTGCCTGTATATATATATATATATATATATATATATATATATATATATATATAT
>CAIGQQ010010188.1:202982-213875 GCA_903798035.1 Danio albolineatus
ATAATAATAATAATAATAATAATAATAATAATAATAATAATAATAATGACTAAAACAGCGACAAATATAAATGAACTCAATAAAGAAAGCAGCATTAATCAGAATCAGAATCAGAATCAGTTTTATTGCCAGGTCTGCTTCACACACGAGGAATTTGCTTTGGCTGCAGAAGCTTCCAGTGTACATAAAGTGACAAGTGACGACACAGAATAAATATTATAAAAGACAAAAGACATTAAACAGAGATGCAGTCCAACGATCTGGATGTTGAAATGTATGTACAGATTAGTTATAAATATACAGGTTATAAGGTGCTGTGTGCAAGTGCGTAAGTATTGCAATGTATGTTGTTATAAGGTGCTGTGTACAGATGCGTAAGGAGAAGAACTGCAATGTATATTATTATAAGGTGCTGTGTACAAGTGCGTATCAGAGAGTATTGCACGATTATTGCACAATAGTAAAATATGAGCTGTTGATGAGGTAGATGGCCTGAGGAAAGAAACTCTCCCTTTCTGAGAAAAAAGCTTCTTTCCTCAGGCCATCTACCTCAGTTCATATATCTCCTATTGTGCAATAAATGTACAATACTCTCTCACATGCACTTGTACACAGCACCTAATAACAACGTACAATGCAATACTTACGCTTTTGAACACAGCACCTTATAACCTGTATATTTATAACTAATTTGCACATACATTTCAGCATGCAGATGGTTGGACTGACTGCATCTGTTTAATGTCTATCGTCTTCTTTTATTATATTTATTCTGTGTTGTCACTATGTCACTTTATGTACACTGGAAGCTTCTGTAGCCAAAGCTAATTCCTTGTGTGTGTGAAGCAGACCTGGCAATAAAACTGATTCTGATTCTGATCCTGTGTCTGTCTGTTCTTGTGCTCGGTGCTCTGTAGCGCCGGCCAGACGGTAACAGTTCAAACAGGAAGTGTGCTGGGTGCGAGGCGTCCAGGGTGATTTTGCGAGCCCTTTTACTCACTGTGGAAGAGTACAGTTCTTGAAGTGTAGGAAGGGTAGTGCCAGTGATTCGTTCAGCAGTCCGGACTATTCGCTGTAGTCTACGGAGGTCAGATTTGGCTGCTGAGGCGAACCAGACGGTGATTGAAGTGCAGAGGATGGACTGGATGACAGCTGAGTAGAACTGCACGAGCAGCTCCTGTGGCAGGTTGAACTTCCTCAGCTGACGGAGGAAGTACAGTCTCTGCTGGGCTTTCTTCACAATAGAGTCTATGTGAGTGTCCCACTTCAGGTCCTGAGAGATGGTGGTGCCCAGGAACCTGAATGACTCCACTGCAGCCACAGTGCTGTCCATGATGGTGAGCGGGGGGAGTGCAGGGGGGTTTCTCCTGAAGTCCACTATCATCTCCACCGTTTTGAGCGTGTTCAGCTCCAGGTTGTTGTAACTGCACCATAAAGCTAGCCGCTCCACCTCCTGTCTGTATGCAGACTCGTCACCGCTCCGGATGAGGCCGATAACAGTAGTGTCGTCCGCAAACTTCAGGAGCTTGACGGAGGGGTCTTCTGTGGTGCAGTCGTTGGTGTTCCTTTACTCCCCAAATATCCTATAAATAATCATTCATTCATTCATTTTCTTGTCAGCTTAGTCCCTTTATTAATCCGGGGTCGCCACAGCGGAATGAACCGCCATCCTATAAATAATAACATATAAATTCAGGATGTGTGTTTCTCCATGTTGACATGACACCATGTTGATCCACACCGCACTATAAAGTGCTGAAATGTAATTAATCAGGGTTCTTTATCAGATCACAGGTTTATAGGCACCGTGATCAAGCCACTGCTTGTTTCGTTCTGTGCAGCGGTTACATTTCTCTAAACTCATTTGGCCATGTTCTCAATAATAACACCAGTTTACAATCCATTTCTGCGTGTGTGCTGCTGGACCAGTTCTTCCAGTTCTTCCATGTCATCTTGTAACTGAGAGGGATGTTAGAGCAGCGTATAAAAGCTCTGGCTCCGCAGTGGTTTGAGTCAGTGAAGCTCCAGTTCTTCAGGAATCATCATCAGCGCTGCTTTCAGAGACTATAACCGCAGGTAACAGGAACAACACACACATTCATTTATAATTCTACAAGAGACCCAGTCTGTGGATTTTGTGAGCACTTTCTCTGTTTTGCCGCCTGTTGTGACTGCATTTTATGATGATCAATCACACATTTAAATGTAGATTTCCTTCTGGACTGTGAAGGCTGATTCATTTTGCTGCTTCTCTGGTACAAGTTTTTTTACTGCCATGAGCATATTCTAATACAGACGTAGCTTACAGCACACTATATTAAAACAATAGAAATGCATTTTAATATTTACATATTTATGTGGATTTAATGATGTTAAATGTATTGTAAATGAACTACTTCTTTTGAATTATACTATATTACCTACAGATTAAAAATCATATATGGCAAATTACAGACAAAATGACTGTTTTCTTCTTGTTAACCATTTTATCAGTATTATTTAAAGGAAATTAAAAAAACAACTTGTAAAGAATTGTTTGTGGCTGGAGGAAAACAGAAGGGAGTCACGTCATGACAAAGACACATGAAATCATTAAAGGTGTCGTTCATAAGTTTTTGAATAATCTGATAAAGTAATCAGTAACGCTTTCTTTTAAAGCCCGTGAAGTACCACATAAGTACAGTGAAATAACGGTGTACTTTTCTGTACGTATAGTATAAGTATAATGAACATACGTGTAGGTATAAGGGAACAAACTGTAATGCTTGGGTAATAACACTGTTGGATTTCAGTGAAACTATTGCTGATGTTTTTATAGAAAAGTGTAGTGTGCAATTTGGCCTTCAATCAATTAAAAACGCTGATGTAGTTTTCTCTGTTCTTACTGTTCAAATAAACACTTGTGTGTTGAAATCCAGCTTCTTCCCTCCTTGTTCCCTGTAGTTAAAGGGTAAACCTTTTTATTTAAAAGGGTAAAGCTTTTATTTACTAAACACCCCATATAAAACCCAAGCACTGAATACGGATACTGTTATATATGTACTTACGCAGGTGTTTGCAGGTTGCATTAGGTTGTTGCCACCCTTGCATCATTCTTTATATGTATACAATATTTAAAGAAAAGTACATCGTAAAATCAATATACTTACATGGTCCTTTGCGTGTTGAATATCTTATTGTTACCCCCTTATTAAGCAAACATTATGGTTTGTTCCTTTGCACTTTATAGAAAAGTACACTGTAAAATCAATATACTTACGCGGTACTTTGCGTGTTGCATATCTGGTTGTAACCCCCCCTAGTAGCAAAGAATTCTGGCCCAGATTTGGCATGAATCTGGCAGAGCAGGCATTCATCCGGCGCTGGCATACGGCATGTGGGCCAAACATGGCCCTGGTTTGGCAGAGGTGGCACCGTCTTTAAGGCGGCACACAATACTTGGGCCAGATGTAAAATGTAGTATTCGGGCCAGATGTTATTAACTGATATGTGGGCCATGTAAGTTTGGCCAGTTTGACCCACATTTAAAATACATTTTTTTATTTTCAAGAAAAGAAAAAATACATTTGACCAATCAGGTCACTTTGAGAAAAAGCACGGCCACAGCACGCCTAAAGCGCAATGATTCATGGGTTTATCAATTCCCTTGCTGTAGTAACACACCAACATATCTGGCCCAGTTCAGGCCCAATTATGGGTGATTAACTTGGCTGAGTCTTGGCCCAGATATGCTCCATGTTTGGCTCTTGTCTGGAAGCTAGACTTGGTCCAGTCATGTACCGTAATTCACTGCGGCATGTGGGCCAAGCAAACGCTGAATGTGTGGGCCAGAGCTGGGCCAGAGATATTTTGCTATGTGGGCCCTTATTACCCAAGCATTACAGTTTGTTCCCTTATACCTACACGTATGTTCATTATACTTATACTATACGTACAGAAAAGTACACCGTTATTTCACTGTACTTATGTGGTACTTCGCGGGTCTTAAAAGAAAGCGTTACCAAGTAATCTTATGGTTAAAGCAAGATGTACACATTAAGATATTGATGTTGAAGAAACGGTGATGCAGAATAACTGTTTTTTTTCTGATCACTATTAAATACGATTGCACATTTGTTATGCATACTGTAGGTCCAGTGAGATACAGAAGCAGTATATTCTGTGTTTGGACCATTATGAAGATGGTTAGTGTGAAATTCAGTTTACAAGTTACATGATAGCACTATATAGTTCAGCTTATGCGTCACCTCAGACAAAGGGAAAAGAGACATTTATAGAGTCAGTGGTAAATAAGGATTTTTTACACTTAAAGTTAAAGTTAATACTGGAAAACAAACACAATATCAGGGAACTTGATGCTGTCCTGCAATGGTTAGTTATTCCGACTTGTGATAAGGGGAGAGTGCGAGATTTTTTGCACTTCCTTCAGTTTCTCAGTTTCTTTGTGTAAAGGCAAATGTTTTATATTACAAACCCACATCTATCAGACATCCACCCACATTGCTAGAGAGAGAACATTCAATAAAATATATTCATTCATTGATTTCCTTGTCGGCTTAGTCCCTTTATAAATCAGGGGTTGCCACAGTGGAATGAACCGCGAACTTATCCAGCATATGTTTTACAAAGAGAATGCCCTTCCAGCTGCAACCAGTTTCAATTTACCCAGTTTCCCTATAGCGCATGTGTTTGGACTGTGTGGGAAACACTGGCCCTAGTGTATGAGTGTGAATGAGTGTGTGTGGATGTTTCCCAGAGATGGGTTGCAGATGGATGGGCATCCGCTGCGTAAAACATATGCTGGATAGGTTGGCGGTTCATTCCACTGTGGCGATCCCAGATTAATAAAGGGACTAAGCTGAAAAGAGTCTCAAATGTACATTTTTATTTAATTATTTTTATTTATTAACCTTTATTTGTATAGTGCTTTTACAATGTAGATTGTGTCAAAGCAGCTTCACATTGAAGGTTATAGTAAACTGAAAGTGTCAGTCCAGTGTTCAGTGTTGGAGTTCAGTTCAGTTCAGTGTGGTTTAGTATTCACTACTGAGAGTCCAAACACTGAAGAGTAATCCAACGGTGCGCAGCTCTACAGGTCCCGAACCTGCTGCAAACAGCCAAACAGCTCATCATTGCGTATCTCGTTATGTAGCGTGTTGGTAGGACATCACACGGGGTTACAGTGTGACCTGCTCACCTAATGTTTACACTCGTAATATTTATATTATCTGCTCATTAATAACCTCATGTGGAACTCTGAATCTGCATCTCATTTCAGAGTCTGCTACTGTCCACCGGAGGCCGCATTTCGGTCACAGACGCATGCTTTCAGAGCCTTCCTGACTGAATGAATGAATGAAATACGCTCTTTTCCTCCATCTGGCAACCCGCTGCTGGAATATAACTAGCTAAACTGGCATTGGGCGGGTTAAATGACCAAAACAAAGACAGATGCTCCAGCACGTAATGCACATGTTCACAGCAGAATATCTGATTCAGCACTGTGTTTCAGATAAACAAGCGTTCACTGAGCATGTTTCTGAATATCTGCACACATATGATGGTGTTTTTATGCTTTAAGAATCAAACACTGACATACAGCACCTTTAAAACGTAGATCACACAGTATGTGTAAATCTGACCAAAGACTGCCCATCGTATTTTGTTAAAAAAAAAATGCTTGTCATTATTCTTCAGTAGCTCGTATGGTTAACTCATCAACGAATGCAGTTTTCATCAATGTCTCACAATAGTCTTTGTTTGTCTCTTTATTTGAAGCAGCTAATATACAGCAAAATGTTTATGTCTGAGCACCTCTTCCATGGGAGTCCGGTAACAAAGGAACAACTCATTCGGAGATCTCAGGAGCTTCGAAATGTAATGACAAACAACTTCCGAGCCACCAACCAACTCATTGATGTGCTTGAGAAGCACCTGGGCTTGTCCTTCAGCCACATCACCCTGGATGATAAAGCTACAGTGAAGGACAACTGTGATGTGATGATTAACTGCATTCATCAGATCCAAGCAGAAGTGGAGAAGATTAACCAGAAGCTGAAGGAGAAGCTGGAGCCGGCGCTGTATGAGAAGCTGAGGAACATGTCTATGGCTGAACATGAGCTGAGTCTAGTCTCGACAGCTGTTGATGCTACTTTTTTTACTGCAGCCCCGATTTCCTTTATTCTAGTTGGCTGGCTAATTAGAAACAGTGAAACCATTCTGACAGGCATGAAAGCGGCATTCGGTGTAATTAAAGAAAGCGCCGCTGCAGATGTTGTTTGTGGTGCGCTAGCTTTGAGTATTTTAATAATTGTTAAGGCAATTCTAAGAGTCTATGAGCGCAGTCAGCTTGAAGAACACCTAGTAAAGTATGAAGAGGCTTGGAAATATTTCAGGGGTGAATCTGCAGATTATCAGGATGGTATAAACTATGTGAAGATAAGCCTTGAGAAAATATGTGAAAATGAGTGAAGAATAACGTCTAATAGCTAGTTACTTTCCTGACTAGTGATTATGAGAAGTACACCATAAATTAAAAAGCAAAGTTAGTCCTGTCCTACTCCTGAACCTGTGTCTCTATCACGAGTGTACGGTCTGATGTGTTCCCACTGTCAATAAATCAGATGTGTTCAGATCTGTGTGGTTTAATGGTGTCTACACGTCTGTCTGCTGCTCTGAAATAAATGCTGTAATCATTCCCCAATGGAGGATGTTTCTATTCAGAGACAAACCCAAGAGAGAAAGACTGATCAGGTGTGCTCAGACTCTCCACCATCACCTGCTCAAATACTTCAGCGTAGCCAACAGACTGCTGGAGATCCTCAACACTCACCTGGATCAGAGCGAGTTCCCTACAGTCTCAGCCCATGAGCAGGAGAGTATCCAGGAGAACTGTGCTCGGCTCAGAGATGTTCTCCTCAAGATCATCGATGCGTCAGAGACAGAAGACAAGCACGTGCGTAAGAGCATCGACCCTGCTGTTTATGAGCAGATAGCTGCTGCTGGAGTGTCGCTGAAGGACAAGGCTGCGCTGATGAAGGATCTCCATCAGAAAACTATGGGCGTTCTGGGTAATATTCTGGCTCCTGTAGTTACTGTTAAACTGGTACACAGTGATGTGAGGAGTGTAATGCCTCCTGTGGAACAGACGGCACTAGAGCCTGTTCTGCGTTTAACCCTGGCAGACCTTACTCAGGGCAGTGCAGAAATCTCCAGGCTCCTGAGCAGACCAGATCTAGATGAAGCCGCAGAGTTAGTGGAGGCCGCCATCTCGGTTCTGAAGCCACCCTGTGACATGTATGATGATATTGTCTGTGAATTGGAAGCCTACGTCACCATTGTGTCTGAAATGATGTAGAGAAAACAGTGAAGCCAATTCGCACTCCTAGGGGATATAGTGGAGATGATGTTAAATATAAGCTGTAAAATAAATATTACAGTTTAACTCCATTCTGTTCACGTTATTACTGCATGGAAACCTTTAGCTTCACATAATTAATCATTTTATCTATCAAGGTTTTAATAATAAATAATAAACTTTTTGTTTCATAAAACACCTTTAAAAGCAGCTTCTCAGCGCACTGATTACTATGTAGACAATTAAATCAGGGGAATACAAAATTAACAAGCAAAAGCAAGTTTAATTGAACCTTTTCAAGGACTTTTTGGCATTTCATAACAGAAGATAAACCTAAACGCAGAGACAGTCTTGTTGTGCCAAGATGAACGCCACATGCTCCACACGACAGGAATAAGCAGTGGCCATCTATTGATGATTGCGCACCGACGTATCACCCCACACATTCCAGGAACAAGGTCACAGGGACGGGTAAATTACAAGTACATACAATAACATCTCAACACACCCACTTGTTCTTGAATTGATTTAATTTGATTTGATTTAGTTTATTTTCAAACAAAAATATATCATACATAAAATATCTTTAACAAAAGATACATTTCAACATTGTCGAAAATGGAGCAGGATGAAGCACAAGCTTATTATTTTCCCACCCTATTACCACACACATCATTTGTCTATTACTTAAACTTACTTCTTTTCTATTTTTTTTTAACTTATCTCTTCTTTTTACATTGGACACTTTTTATCCTTTTGGCATCTTCAATATACTACATGTTAGATTCCATTTATACATTTGCATTTTAAAACAAAAAATAACAAAATAAAATAAATAAATAAATAAATAAGTCAAAAATTAAAACATAGTAATGCAAATAGCCATTAATTAAAGTTTCATCAAACCTTCCTGTTTTCATCCTTTTTCAATCACCTTCATCATTATATGCCTTTAATAATATATATTTATACAACTTTTTACATTGATTAATATCCTGACATTGTTTGAGACTCTTTTCTAAACTATTCCATGATTTTACACCACATACAGTCGTACACCAGCTTTTTAAAGTTGTCCTTATTTTCAAAATTGAGTTCTTCTCTCAGGTTATATCCCCCTTGTCTTTCTTCAAAAAACTTTTGGATGCATTTCAGAAGTCATTTATTTCTGGCTTTAAACATAAATTGTGCCGTTTTAAATTTAACCAAATCGTTAACCTTAAGTATCTTTAATTTAAAGAATAAAGGATTTGTATGCTCTAAATACCCAACATTTTCTATCAGTCTAATGACTTTTTTCTGTAATGTACATAAAGATTGTAAATTAGATTTATATGTGTTCCCCCAAATTTCAACACAATAACTCATATATGGCATCACAAGTGTGTTATATAATAAATACACTGATTTATTATCCAGGATAAATCTTGCTTTATACACTATTGCTATCGTTTTCACTCATTTTGATACCACATTATTTATTTGTGGTTTCCAACTAATTTTATGATCTAATATAACACCAAGAAACCTAACTGCATATACTCTTTCAATAACTTCATTATCAATTTGTAAATCTATATTATGACTACTTTTTAATTTCCCAAATAACATCAAATTGTCATTAAATATAAGTAAAACAAAGGTGTTTACGTCAAACCACAATTTCAATTTATTAATTGATGTTTTAATCAACTCTATAAGTTTTGGTAAATTATCCCCAGAACAAAAAATACTCGTATCATCTGCAAATAAAATAAACTTAAAAAACTCTGATATCTCACACATACCATCAATGTAAATTATAAACAATATTGGACCTAAAACTGATCCTTGTGGTATGCCACAACTGACATTTAGATATGAAGATTTGTGGTTGCCACATCTGAATTGACAAAGTATCACACAGTGCAGCATGTACATTCTAAACATTATCTTATTGCAATTAATCATTCACCTACAAAATACACACATTAATGCATCCACACATTAAATTATCTGCCACCATATTAACTGTTGGACTGTAATTAAGAGTTATTTTGCCACCTCTGAGTACAGAGCGAACAAAATAATGTCTGATGTCAGTTTCCTTACACCTTTGATGAAATACAGGATTGTTTGGCAATAGCACCCTGATTGTCCTCAACTTTGACACTACTCCAGTCATTACATCAACTGAACTGCCAACAACCTCCTGATACCTATTTGGCTAATCAGAGGCGCTCTATTAATGTTGTATATGCAGTTTTACATCCACATACGAATGGCTGTCCACCTGAGTCGGTGAATAAACATAAACATATATTATATTCTGCATTCATGCATCTTAATTTACATGAGAAAAGGAAGTTTAGGTGACGCGCGTGTGCGCATTGACTTTGTTTGAATCTATACTGCCGGTGTTACCCGGCTTCGTTTGGATTGAGACTTTTACGCAGTTAAGCTTTTCAGGAATCAAACACAAACAACTTTACACGGAAAAGCCACAACGTTCTTCTGCAATATGTACACATCTACCCACCGCTTTGAAAAATATACAGTCCTGCATTACTACACTTGTGTCTGAAAAAGTCTGAATGGACAATGAATGGAAACACAATGAAGAGATATAGCACTATGTTCCAACTCATTATCTGCATTACATGGTTTTACAGTGATTAAAGAGCCCCTATTATGTGTTATTGAGGATGATCTTCATCAGTGTGTACCCCAGCTCTGAGTGCAGTGAAATGTCCAGCTGAGGGTTACATTTGAAAGTGCTCAGTGTTTAACACTATTGATTCATCTATAAAAGAGTCGACTCATAGTTCCTCAAACGAATCGCCGTTATCGCCGTTCCTCTGCTGTTTGTCGTTGCTATGGCTACATCAGCTCTCCTACACACGTGCGGCGGTCCTGGTTCATAATGGTTCAGCTTTTGCCGCTGTGTGCATTAATACTGCATGTGTGTCGCTGTTTTTACTTCTGGTTAAGAATAGAGTGATATGCTGGGAGACCGGGGGGTTAGTTTCGGGGGTGAGGTGTCTGAAATACGGGCGACTCCCGGGATAAACGAGTGTTGCAGATATGCTCACGCACACACTATGACTACTTCAGTATTGATCAGCCGTGGTGGGCATTCTCTCGCGCTGAGTGATGTCGACCAATCACAACAGACATCGGTCATCGGTCCAATCAGCACAGTTTAGCATCGCGCTAAGGAGGAGTTTGGAACAAATGAAGCGCTGAACGATTCATATAGGAGTCGCTGGGATAATGAGGGAAAAATAAATGCAGATTATAAGACAATGAAAGTGTTTTTTGACCATGCATGCAGATCAGCCTGCTGTTGGAGACCCCCAAAACCAAAATATGACCCTTTATAATGTATAAGAGGGGCTCTTTAAAGAAATCATCTTCAAGACAGGACTTTCTGTATGAAATTTGTGCAAAATTTATACTAAAATGAAAGTGAAACAAAGGTTTGTTCACTCTCAGAAGTAAAGGTATGTGAGCTGTCACTGGGGTTGTCCTTTTCAAAAGGTGCACATTTGTACTTA
>CAIGQQ010010188.1:244281-257939 GCA_903798035.1 Danio albolineatus
GCATGATCTTAGCATGATTCTAGCATGAATTAGCATGTTACTAGCATAATTCCAGCATGAATTAGCATGATCTTAGCATGATTCTAGCATGAGTTAGCATGTTACTAGCATGATTCTAGCATGAATTAGCATGTAACTAGCATGATTCTAGCATGAATTAGCATGTTACTGGCATGATTCTAGCATAAATTAGCATGATTCTAGCATGAATTAGCATGATGTTAGCATGATTCTAGCATGAATTAGCATGTTACTAGCATGATTCTAGCAATAATTAGCATGATGTTAGCATGATTCTAGCATGAATTAGCATGATTCTAGCATGAATTAGCATGTTACTAGCATGATTCTAGCATGAATTAGCATGTTACTAGCATGATTCTAGCATGATGTTAGCATTATTCTAGCATGAATTAGCATGTTACTAGCATGATTCTAGCATGAATTAGCATGTTACTAGCATGATTCTAGCATGAATTAGCATGTTACTAGCATGATTCTAGCATAAATTAGCATGTTACTAGCATGTTTTTAGCATGAATTAGCAAGTGCTAGCATGACTAGCATGTCACTAGTATGTACTAGTATGCTAGCATGTTACTAGCAAGATTAGCATGTCGGTAGGGTGTTAAAACTATTAGCATGTGCTAGAACAGCTAGTCACAGTCTATGGGACAGTTGCTAGGGTGCTGAAATCGGTTGCTAGGGAGTGGCTAGTAAGTTTAGAAATCATCAGCGATTGGCTGCTGGCTAGACTGAGTTGAATGAGGTCAGACTCTAGTCTGTAGGACAGTCTGATGCAGAGTTATGAGCTCACAGAGGTTGACTCAATGTTAAGTCAATGGCAGTCTATTACAATGGAAGTCTATGGGACAGTTGCTAGGTGCTGAAATCGGTTGCTAGGGAGTGGCTAGTAAGTTTAAAGGTCATCAGTGATTGGCTGCTGGCTAGGCTGAGTTGAATGAGGCCAGACTCTAGTCTGTCGGACAGTCTGATGCAGAGTTATGAGCTCACAAAGTTTGACCCAATGTTAAGTCAATGGGATTTTTGAGACAGTTCTGGGTCGTTTTTGGGATAACCCAAGGTCGGATCAGTTAGAAAAGATATAGCAACTCGAGTCAGACCAGTTTGAAGGTTTGACAAAAGTTTGAAGTATGTAGCTTGAAAGGCCTAGGAGGAGATACCGGTAGAAAAACAGTCTCAGAAGAATAAGAAGAAGAAGAATAATAATAAGTTTAAGTGAGATAACAGTATGTTGGCTTTTCAAGCCACCATAATAATAATAATAAAATAATAATAATAATAATGATAACGATAATAACAACATTAATAATAATAATAATAATAATATAATATAATGCCATAATATAATAATGATAATAATAATATTAATAATAATAATAATAGTAATAAAAATGATGATGATAATAATAATAATAATAATAATAATAATAATAATAATAATGATAATGATAATGATAATGATAATGATAATATTAGTAATAATAACAACAACAACAACAATAATAATAATAAGTATATTTGTAGTACTTTTATACAAATTTAAACTCCTCCTTCAGTATGTACAACGAGAAACAAAACGCTAGAGTTTTACTGCTTATATTCTGTGTAAGAATTAATGAGTGTGTGTCTAATGCTTGACCACACACACGACAGCCACAGATAGATTTCAGCAGATGTGTGACACCACTGAACATGTTGACCTGCATTAGCACTGCTGACAGGTAATGCTTGAAATATAAACCTCATGTCTGCTGTCCTGAGACGCATCAAGCTTGCACTTTCTTCCTGTGCTTGAAACGGCCATGTCATGCCCCCACCAATTTAAGTTTGAGACGCCTGGTTAATGTGTTCAAGTACTCTTCAATACTGATGCCAGGGTGTTTGGTGCTACCGGTGGCATGTATGATGCTAATATGATGTCAGCTGAACTTGTAGGAGACCAGCAAACACTGATAAGAAGGACTGCTCCAGCTGAATGTTTCTTTATAAGTTTCTTTATATAGCACATTTCATACAGTGGCAAATCAAAGTGCTCTTCACAAACCGAAATAAAAGTGATCAAATATATATATACACTAAGCAGAGCTCAGGATACGCAGGACATCATCAGAGGAGCAGTGCATGCTTTAAAGTTCCAGGTACTGCTGCTGATTATGCGCTGGGAAAGATGCAGATAGTGGAGAGCACCGCTAACAGAGTGACACTTGGAGGAAGGACAAACCCTTCCCAAGCCGTACTACTCTTCTCAGTACTGAAGTTAGTATGTAGGGAGCTATAAAAAGCCTCAGCTTACAGACAGAACCGTTTTAGCTCTGGATTAGGTAAGCGTTATGAAGCAGAGGTCTACTTTCATGAACCCACACTTCCCACTCCATGATAAATGTCAAATTCATTGACTTTTCCCTGACTTTCACTGACTGAAAAGCTGAATATCTGTGATCAATAATGAACAGGGCTGATTTTATGTTGGAAACTGAGCAGAGAAAACACAGCCACTGACAGTATTATGACAGCTACAGACACGTAACAGCATCTGACTAAAGGAAAAATAGCACACACACACAAAAAAAAAGCCTAATCATCATAGGCAAAACGTACTAAACAACGCATAATAATAATAATAATAATAATAATAATAATAATAATAATGGTAATAATAATAACTTACATTTTTATAGCAGTTTTCTAGACACTTAAAGCTCTTTACACATTCATCCATCTACATGGATGATTTGGCAGCCAAACCACACACAGTCTGATTGGTTGAGAGGAGTAAATAGATGAAGCCAATTACGATATGGTTAGGAGGCCATGATGGACAAATTTGGCCAGGATGCCGGGGTTAAATGTGTACTCATTTTCCAAGGACATCCTGGGGTTATTAATGACCACAGAGAGTCAGGAGCTCAGTTTAACGTCTTATCTAATAGACGGCGCTCACTGACAGTATAGAGTCCCCTTCACTATACTGCAGACTGTATACTGCAGGTAGAGCGCCCCCTGCTGGTTTCACTAACACCACTACCAACAGCACCCTGTTTTTCCCATGTGGTCTCCCATCCAGGTACTCAATGGGCGCAGCCCTGATTAGCTTCAAAGTTACAGAGAGCTAGCTGCTGGCACAGAAAACAATTTAACAATCATCACTGACATTTCATGATTTGGACAACACAACAACAACAACAACAACAACAATAACAATATTAATAATAATAATAATAATATTAATAATAATAATTATTATTATTATTGTTTCGAGTATAAACCAGGTTTAGAGTATAAAAGACAGGGGCTGCGTCCGAAACCGCATACTTCCATACTATACAGTACGCTAAAATCAGTATGCGTGCCGAGTAGTATGTCCGAATTCATAGAATAGGAAAATCAGTATGCGAGAAGTACCCGGATGACTTACTACTTCCGGCGAGATTCTGAAGTGCGCATCCCATGCACGCTGCACTATCCCATGATGCCCCGCGAGAGAATTCATGAATGGGAGTGAAGCGACACAGCTGACGCAGGTAGGTCACGTGACCGTGACAAAATGGTGGATGTAGTATGTTCGAATTCATACTTCTCACATTCATACTGTATAGAACGTACTTTTCTAACAGCCGAGCAGTACGTTTACATTCAAATGCAGCACCTACTGAGTAGTAGGCGGTTTCGGACGCAGCCAGGGTTTCCCTTAGAGATGCAAAATACCCACAATTCAAGAAAAAAGCACCACATGCTGATGCACTACTCGAGCTTCCTCTGATCCCACACACTGATGAACAGAAACCTCAGAGTGTATAATAGGCCATGCAGAGGTGGGAAATCTGAAATATTTGTTTGTCTGTTCCCTTGCACATTATTGACTATTCTGGTCTGTCCTGACAGTGTGTGGGAGCGATAATGTTTCGGCTCGGGTTGCTCTGGCCGCTGACCAGCAGGCATATGACTGGAAGTATGAGAGTGTGTGTTTAGAGGATCACCCCTGAAGCTCTCACACACACACTGAGCTTATTTTACACACACAAGACTGAAGACTTCACCATTCATCAATTACCTGTCCAATACGGGTATAACGATACTTCTTTTTATAAGGAGTAATATCTGACACTACACTGCAAAACTGCTGTCCTTACTTACAGTTTTTGTCTTGTTTCTAGAATAAATATCTAAAAACTCTCAAATCATGAAGCATTTTCAAGACAAGCAACAAATATTGTCTTGTTTTTAGAATTAATGAGTCTAAATTAAGTGTGAGCTGAGAGCAGCACACAGATGATGTTCTCCAGCTCTCTGAAACTGACCCTTTCAGGCTTTGATCCTAATTGTAGCGCTTTGGCGAATGTCGCTTTAAATGCAAATGAGATTGAAGAGGGCGGAGCTACAGATGCCTGTGTGTCAATATAGCGACAGCTGTAAAACAGCAGTGTGTGTGTTGTCAGTGCTGGTCAGGTGTGCGTGAGTGCTTCAGTATCAGTAGCTGTGTTTCCATACAAAAATGCGAATGAACTTTATGCTCAAAACTGGATTATGGCATAAAAGACGTGCAAATAAAGCAGCGTTTCCATCCAACCAGTCAAAGCAGAAACAATCGTCACTTCCTGATTAACTGGCGCCAAATATCAACAGTAGAAGCGTAATCTGCAACAGTAGGAGAAGCTGCGTGAATCTTCTCTTCATTTAATAAATGACTCATGCCTCAGAAGGCAATCCTGACCCGCAGTGAACGCGCGGTGGCGTTTGAAGGTGTCAGACGCGGAGCACAGACGCTCTTGATTCTGGAGGTCATTAATAATATAATAACACAACTACTGAAACGGTGAGGCGCTTTAGAACCAAAACAACATTTCAGATGTGTTACGATGTGCTCAGCTGCTGGTTTGACCATTCACACACATTATCATCATCACATGATGATGCTGGAATTTATGCGGTAAAAGTGTTTCCATCACAGTTTATGCGCATCTTTTCTTATCCAATAAAGAGTTTATCCTACTCAGTTATGCGCATTTTCAAAATTTATGCGCATCATGGTGTTTCCATCAACCGGTTCTTATGCACATATCCAAAATGCAAATAAAAATAGCTGAATGGAAATGTAGCTAGTGTGTGCTTCATGCTTGTGTCAGTCTATGGAGACTCCTGTCGCTGTTCATCTAAAACTCCACATCGATAGACGAATTACGGGTTTGTAAACATTCAGGATGCGCGCGCAGCGAGGTTGCAAAAAAAAATATATATATAATAATAATAATAATATACAGTGAGGGAATGACATCCGATGTGGTTCAGAGTTTGTTGTTGTCTTAGAAATAAGTTATATTGATTACATATTATACATATTATTTACATAATGCTTTCAGCGTAGTATAACAGCTCGTCATCCAGTGATAAGCACAGTTATTCAGCAACATTAACGTTAAAGTGAGCTGCGTTCGTCTGACAGGTTCGTTTGTGATAGCAGCACCCTCCCAATGGATATTGGATATGGCCAAGCATCAGCCCCAAATATACAACTCTCACTGAAACCAACTTCTCTCCTGTAAAATCACTGTGAAAGGCCTACGAGTCTCTGGATGCCTACAGTCGTGCTCTGTGCTGTCATGTGCAGGAGATAACGCTCCATAATGACAGATTCAACACTATGTAGAGCTAAACACTGAGGTTCTGTCTAGCCAAAGACAAGGACAGAAGACGGAGCTGTACAAGGCCTGGGTAATCATCAACAAGCAGAACAACTGCACTCTGACAGCGAACTGCAGCTGTAGGGCAGGGTATGTGGATGTACGTTTACATTTCATTATTAGCATTCAGTGCAGTTTAATTCACCATATTTAACTGTCTTTGCTGAAATCATCGCTGCAATCAGAAAGGAGTGATGTGTGTGATTCAGCACAGCGTGAACTTACCTGATCTGACATGAGAACTGCACAGTCCAGCATCTTAATCAGGTCCTCACTCCATTCAGCTCCCTTTGAGCCAAAGATGTCTGCGGTTGGCATTACAGCAGTGTGGTGGATGGTGAAAGTTACTTTTTCTATGTTTGGACTTTTAAATTTAGCATCCACCGCACAACACCACATGTTTGCTATTGCAACCGGGGACCGGTGTGACGTCATGTGTGACGTAGATTCATCTATAATCCTCTTTGTCTATGCTGACATTATCTTCAGCAGCTCAAACACTCTAATGGCTAATTGACAGACTCAGCTGACACACACACAGCTGGGTTTAAACCCCGTTTAAAAGTGAGCTTCGCATAATTTGTGCACAAACTCACCTGAACTCATTCAGTCCCTCCACCATCCGGGTGAACGCCAAGGTTTTCTGGTTGGCATCGGCTGACCTGCGGCTCAGGATCATGGCCTTCAAACGCACACAGAGACAGAGTCACACACAGCGAGAGCGAACACACTCTTCTATAAGCACAGGCCGAGTCTAACCTGCTCGGTGGCGCTCTTGAGTTTGTTCATGTGGCTCTCGAACAGTGGAAAGTGGGAGAAGAAGAAGTCCTGGAACTTTGTGTTTTCCTCCTCGTTGGGCGAGAGCTGAAAGATGATCCCGATGGCGATCTTCTTCTTGCGGGCGACACCCAGACTCGGCCCGCTGCTCTCGTCAGACATGTTAAAGCTCTCCTCCACAGACCTGCACAAACACATTTAATTATGCAATCACAGTCTAATAATGCAACTGACTTTACTGCATATGTGCAGATGAAAAAGAGGCAATAAAAATTGTGTTACTGTGAAAGTAAAGCAGAGTTTCTGAAGAGAAAAATAGCTGCATTATGTGGTCTGAAGTCTGAAGTTTGAGAAAATAAAACGCTTCACTGACGTTATCAAATCTTTTACTTTTTGTTTGGTCGCAATGCTGTACTGAAGCTGTTCTGCTGTGTGTTAGCAGCTCAGTTTGTGCACTCCTGCCACTGCCTGAGAAACCAACAATGACCTGCTCCACTGCCTCTAACACACAACTACTGCAACTCTTTACTTGTGGACTTTTATGACCTCTAGGTTGGATTACTGTAATGCTCTGTCCGCTGGCTGCCCAGCATCCTCTATTAACAAACTTCAGCTAGTACAAAATGCCTAGTAAATATGATCATATCACCCCAATGTTCTCCTCCTTACACTGGCTGCTGTTCAGTTTCATATTGATTTTAAAATATTGCTTCTTACATATAAAGCATTAAATAATCTAGCTCCTGTTTATCTAACCAACCTTCTGTCTCGCTACAGCCCAACCCGCTCTTTAAGATCTCCACACTCAGGGCTTCTGGTAGTACCCAGAACAGCAAAGTCAAGTAAATGGGGTCGAGCCTTCTCATTTATGGCTCCTAAACTCTGGAATAGCCTTCCTGATAATGTCTGAGGCTCAGACACACTCTCACAGTTCAACACTAGATTAAAGACCTATCTCTTTAGTAAAGCACACACTCAATACAGCACATAGCGGTATGATGCATGAATGTGCTCCACGCATCTCCTTTATATACACTATGAACAGCAGCTACGCTAATTATTCCCCTTATTCTCTATCTCCACCTGGAGATACTCATCCCGAGGCCCCCAGAGACTATGCAGCGCCATGGATGCGATCCAAGACCAGCGACGAGACAATCCCAAGGTTCTATAATCCTGGACCAGGCCGTATCCTGAGCAGCTGTTTGGTACATGGAGGAGTGGACAGCATGAGACTGATTCCTGTGACGCTCCATGGACAGACAAGCCTCGAGTTCTCCAGCCTCCAGCGCTTAGACTGCAGCTCTGCACAAGACGTCTAGCCGTAGGAGAAATGGTCGTGCCCAACTGAGCCTGGTTTCTCTCCAGGTTTTTTTAATTCTTCACTTTCGCCAATTGGTGAAGTTTTTTCCTCGCCGCTGTCACCACTGCGCATCGATGGATTACTGTTCAGTGTTTGTACTCTCAGTAGTGAATATTAAACCACACTGAACTAAATTGAACTCCAACACTGAACACTGGACTGACACTGTTTCAGTTCACTATAACCTTCTGTGTGAAGCTGCTTTGGCACAATCTACATTGTAAAAGCGCTATACAAATAAAGGTGAATTGAATTGAATTACTTTTATATTAGTTATATTACTTACTTTGATATTACTGTCATTACCTTTATCCTGTTTTATATATTAGAATTAATCTATTTTTTTTATTAGTCTATTTTTATTTATATTTTATTTTCTCTCTATATGTTCTCTGTATTATATTCAATATTCATTCTTGTTTGGCCTTTTTGCACGCTCTTGTCTGTACGCAGCGACACTGAACTGCTTTGGCAATACGCACGTACAGTTATTTGTCATGCCAATAAAGCATCTAAAGTGTGAAAATGTGAGAGACAGAGAGAGAGAATGTGTTGCAGGTGTGTTAGATGAGCTGTGTGTGTGCCTAGCATGTGTGTGTGTGTTAGACAAGCTGTAAATACAGTATGTGTGTGTTTGTGTGCGTTATAGACGAGTTGTTAAGTGTGTGCGTATGCATGTTAGATGAGCTGTAAGTGTGTGTGTGTGAAACGCACCATCGAGGGAAGACTCCGTTCTCCAGGCTGGTGGTCTGGCTGCGTAACCAGCGCCTCTGGTAACTGCTGGCACAGCTGCTGGTCAGAGAAGAGCCCGGAGACGGGAACGGCGTGATCAGCAGACTGCTTAAAGACGCTGTGTGCAGAAGACAAGAGCAGGTCACACTCTACACACTACACACACTCTCAGTCATCCAGAACTAAATTTATTTAAAATTAAATTTAAAAAATACAATTAATTACATAAAATAAAATCTAAATGAATAAATAAAAATGTAAAAAATCAATAAAATAAAAATAAAATAAAAAATAATAAAAAAAGGAAGTGATTTTCCAGTTCATTATATGCTAAAAAAACCTAAAATTGTTGCCAGGGACACATTTTTTATAAGCATCTATCAAAGTGCCCAGAGAAATCGTGCACAGCTTGAACAGAGCACTCTTTCAGTGACAATAGAAGCATGTAATTACACTGTAAAGCACTATTAATAAACATGTTCTGCTGGTGGAGAACACACACTGCCTCCACAGAGCTTTAGCCTTTACGCTGTGGGGTCAGCGGGTCTCCAGAGGCACATTAATAATAAGAGGAAACGCTCCAGAAGCTCAGCGCAGATGAAACGTGTGTGCCGACGCAGGCCTGAATTAGCCTCCTCATTAACCAGTGCAGGCGTGTGTTTTTTTGGGATCTGCTAAATATAAGCGTGTGCATGTGATGTAGCATTAGCCAGAGCGAGAGATCCCAGCTATGTGGACCAGACCATCACGCCACTTTCCATTGCACAAGCTTTTCCAGGTCCACTGCATTTCAGAAAGCTGCAAATCTCAGAGGCACCAGGTCAGTAATGTGCTGGAGAATGACCTGGTTTTACCATAGTAACACCACAGAGGAAGCTGTTCAGGATCACAGAGACATTTCCAATCCAGCTATAGCATGCACAAGGACTTTAATCTGTCTAATATCTAATAATCTAATAATCAGATAAGACAATGAAAGTGTTTTTTGATGTTGCATGCAGATCAGTCTGTTGCTGGAGACCCCCGAAACCAAAATATGACCCTCTTATAACTCATAACAGGGGCTCTTTAAAATAAAACCCACAAGAAAAACATAAAGAAAAAAACAAATGGACTTTATGGCAAACACCGCGATGCAGTGTGTGTAAATGTGCAGGAGCTGACCTGAGCGTGCGATGCCGCTGTCCCGCTCGTCATACAGGCTTCGTCCGGGCATGTCCATCGGATTACTGTGTCCTGAGCGGAGGCAGAGAAACACTGTAAGAGAGAGTTTACACACACACACACACACACACACGTGCAGAACCACCACCAGTCCAGCATCTCCACTGTGATCTACCTACGCCAGCACACGTACACACACACTCGCACAGCAGGAGAAACAGCAAACACACACCACCACACCACTACTCGTCCTACCAGATGGCATGCTTTATATTAGGGCTGCACAATATATGGTTTCAACATCCATATCGTAGCATGCGCATATGCAGCGGTCTACAAGATGCAACGTCACATTGGAATTATAATAACCAGGAGCAGAGTCTGAGCACGAGTTGAGGAGGCATTGTTTGATCTGATTTGATTTAATTAATTTTTTTCAAACAAAAAAAAAATCATACATAAGATATCTTTAACAAAAAAATACCTTTCAACATGGATGAACCCAAAGGGTTTTTTCCCCCCCCCCCCCCCCCCCATTACCACACACATCATTCGTCTATTACTTAAACTTATTTCTTTTTTACTCATCTCTTTTTACATTGGACAGATTTTATATTTTTGGCATCTTTAACATACTATATATACTAACATACTACTTTTTCAATCACCTTCATCATTATACACCTTTAATAATATATATTTATACAACTTTTTAAATTGATTTGATAGACTGTTCCATAATTTCACACCACATACAGACGGAAATACGAGTCACTGTGAAGTTTATCTACCAGTGGGATTTTTATTTGGATGTGAAGGGATGTGAAGGCAAGATTTCAAGTGAGTTTAAACCATTTGGAGCACAAGAAATTACAAGTTTGTCACTTAAACATTAATTGTGTTCAATTGTTTATGCAATGAAAACTACACAGTGTTATATTAAAGTTGATTATTGTATTTCTGCACCTCAATACTGTCAGATTCCACTAAAAAACTGTTTTTAATATATTCTGCTTTTGTCTATCTGTGATTTAATTTATTTTATTTTTATAATTTTGTATATTTTATGCAGATGCCCTCTGTCCTATAAAATAATCCCAATGTAAAACTACGACTCTTCGAAATAAATAAATAAATAAATAAATAAATAAATAAATAAATAAATATATATATTATTATTTTTTTTTTATTAATTAATTTATTTCATATATATATATATATATAAACTAAATATCACATGATCATTTTTTCCAATATTGTGCAAGCCTAATTCACTAACACAGCACTAGCAGAGTCCTCAAATGCACATGCACATGCGCGTACACACACACGCACGCACGCGCGCACACACACGCCAACCTGAAAAGAAAGAGGCGCTCTTGATGAGCCGGAGAGGGCCTTGCTCTGAGAGCGCACGGCGCGGGCTGCAGAGCTGAGAGAAACCTGGACGCACCGCGGTAAAATGAAGAAACACACACACATGGGTTAGTCGAGAACAGGAGACACAGAGGAGACATCTCAGTCTGCACCAGTGCTCAAAGGTTTGGAAATAACAACATTAGTGCTGTTTCTTCTGAAGTAAGTGTCTTCTGCTGACTAAAGGCTGCTTTTATTCCATTACAAATACAGCAAATACTGTAATACTGTAAAACAACTACAATCTCACATATCATTAATAGCATAGGAAGCTGTCATTAATATCGGTGATGGTACACTGGATGTTCAGCATCATTCAGTGTCAGTGATCCTCTCAATGACTCTACTCTGAGGATTTGATCATCAAGAAACGTTTATGATTGTTTTCAGTGTTGAAAACAGTTGTGCTGCTCCATATTTCTGAGGAAACCCTGATGCTTTTTATTCTTCAGGATTCACAGATACATTTGAAGATCAAGTTATTCAGGTACATATTTAGTAAAGGTCTTTATTTAAAGATAAGCGTTAATTCTGGGAGGGATTCAGCTTATCTAGAGGTCATTTACACACACTGAATGGCCGGCAAAAAAAAAATGCCTCAGTAAAAATCCGTAAGCTGGGTTTCCCAGAATTCCCTGCATTACATCACTTTTTATGCTTGTTGTTGACTTTACTCGGGATCTTTTTAGTTGTTTCCCCATCAGTGATGTAAATTAGAGATTTATGTTCAAAATACAGACATATTACCTCTGTAAATTAACAAAATACGGTAGTTCACTGTAAAAATTAAGAATTACTGTCACAGTTTGTACCCTATTTATATATAACGGTGAAATACTGTAAACCACAGCTGCTGAATTTTACCGTATATTTTACAGATTTATTTTCAAAGTGCTGAAAGGTTTTCATTTTACAGCAGTTTTTAGATTAATCAAATCATTTTTGTCTTCAAATCAATGTGTAAATATCAATATAAAAAACTCTGTTAGAACAAACTATCCAGAATAAAACCTATGCAGCAAATCAGATTAATAACAGCTGAAAATGCAGATAAAAAAACTATTTGTCATTTATAATTCATAATATTTAGCATTATCACAATAATTTATGGTATTTTTAAATTAAATAAATGCAGTTCTAGTGAGCAGAAGATCCTCCTTTAAATATGTAAGATAATAATAATAATAATAATGATGTTTTCCAAGCTTTTGACCATTGGTGTCTATGAAGCTTGCAGGACAAATGCAAACAGACAGATGTTCAACAGCACCACACAGAACCGACACAGTGACCATTACAGCTGAAATCAGGACGTGTTCAGTCAGTTCTGTGGGTGCTGAACACAAACACTGCTCAAACAGGACGGCCGGGGTAAACCCAAATATATAATAATAATAATTAATCAGTAGAAGTAATGGGTGAGTTTAGAGGAGTGCATTAGTGTCTGTGCGACAGAAAGAAAGAAGCTGTCTCAGAATATTCAGGAGCCATGTTTCCATCTCTTTTTTTATGCATATTTTTGCTATATCATCATTAAAAGGCTCATCATATTGCTCAAATGCAGTGGATTATTTTCTGCAAACAAACTAAGATGGAAACACAGATCCATGTTAAATCCCTTGTCAGATGTGTCTAGGCAGATGATGATATGGGATAGCGCTTTATGAACAAATTATTTATATGACACTTTAATTAATCTACATAGTTCAGCTTTGAATGGAAACATGATTCTTATTCCACTGCAGTTTATTATTTACTTTTTAAATAATAATAACAATAATAACAACAACAACAACAATAAAGAATTTCGATTCCTCAAATCATCCCCTAAGTCAGGGGTGACTAACCCTGCTCATGGAGATCGACCGTCCTGCAGATTTCAGTTGCAATCCATATGAAAACACACGGTTTGATCATGGTAGGAGCTAAACTCAGCAGGAAGGTCGATCTCCAGGAGGAGGGGTGAGCACCCCTGTCCTAAGTGATGTGATGGATGGAAGGATCGAAGGAAGGAAGGAAGGAAGGAAGGAAGGAAGGAAGGAAGAAAAGAAAGAAAGAAAAAAATAAAGACGAGACAGACGAGAAAGTAGGAAAGAAAGAAAGATAAGAAAGAAGGAAAGAAGAGAGACGAGAAAGAAAGAAAGGAGGAAAGAAAGACAGAAAGACGAGAAAGAAAGATGAGAAAAAAAGATGAGAAAAAAAAGAAAGTAAGAAAAACAGGAAAGAAAGAAAGACGAGAAAGAAGCAAAGAAAGACGAGAAAGACGGAAAGAAAGAAAGACAAGACGGAAAGAAAGACGAGAAAGGAAAGGAAGAAAGAAGGAAGAAAGAGACGAGAGAACGAAAGAAAGAAAGACGAGAAAGCAGGAAAGACGGAAGAAAGAGACGAGAAAGACTAGAAAGACAAGAGAAAGATGAAAAAAAAGAAAGACGAGAAAGTAAGAAAGACAGGAAAGAAAGAAAGACGAGAAAGACGGAAAGAAAGATGAGAAAGACAGGAAAGAA
>CAIGQQ010010188.1:279509-295750 GCA_903798035.1 Danio albolineatus
TAATAATAATAATAATAATAATAATAATAATAATAATAATAATAATATTCCTGTTAAATTTTACCTCTCATATATTTTTCTTTAACATTTGCAACACATTTCTAAACATAATAGTTTTAATAACTCTAAATATTATGTCTAATAACTGATGTCTTTGGTCTTTATCATAATGACAGCATATAGTGTTTTAGTAGCTATTCTTAAAGACCCTAGTGTTCAGCTTACAGTGACATTTAAAGGCTTCACTAGGGTAATTAGGGTAAAGTTAGGGTAATTATGCAAGTCATTGTATAACAGTGGTTTGTTCTGGAGACAATCCAACACTAATATTGCTGAAGGGGGCTAATAATATTGACCTTAACATGGGTTTAACACTATTAAGAACTGCTTTTATTCTATCTGAAATAAAACTAATAAGACTTTCTCCAGAAGAATATAAAATTTTAGAGGAAATACTGTGAGAAACTGCTGAATCTGAGAAACATCATGAGGGAAATATTGAAGAAAGAAATCCAAAGAGGGCTATTTAACTATATATACAGTGCTGAGCACAAGAGTCGACCCCTTACATATATCTCTATTACAGTAATATTCTCTACAGGATGCTTTACAGTAATATTCTGTATCTGTGCATATACATTAGATTAGTGAAACTGATGGACTTATCTAGCAAAAAATGAAGATCACAGTGCAAAAATGACTACACTCAAATTAATATGTTGAGGAAAAGTCTGAAATAAATTTTAATAAGCAGGAAAAATCAAGAAAAATATATTTAAAAATAGTTTAGTTTAAATGTTGTAGTTTGTAATTTTATTTTGCAATAACTATCTTTAATTTAAATGTATTATCTTTCTACTCCACAAGATGTTTGGTGACCAAATCCTTATTGTAATGTATCTAACTGTTTTATAAAATGGTTTTGTTTGAATGCACCAAAATATATTGTCTATATTCACTGAGAAATGGACAATGTGCTCATTGATTCTGAGCACTGTGTATTTATGAAAATATCAACTCTGTTAGTAGTTTAAAAGGTAAACAAACATTAACTAAATTAAAAGTTCCCATTTTTACATTATTAACAGATTCAGTTACACATTTGTTGTATTTCATTCCAGTTTAGCCAAAATGAGCATAAAATCTTTGAAATGAGTCACAATGACAATAACATAACCATACATGAAACATTTGCATATTAATTACCTTTTTAGCAACAGGTGGAAGAACTGGATCACTTTTATCCACATGTGATCTATCAGCTGATTTCAACGCATGCTCTGGAAATAGCAGAAAAATATTTGTGAAACAAGAAGAAAAGCCACGGAGTTTACTGCATTTAAGAGTGTTATGCAGGAGAACTCATGCACCTGGTGCAAAATCAGATGCCAAGGTGTCAGAGGGCATGCGCAGAGGAGAGAGGCTGAAAAAACACACATGCTATCAGTTAAATGATTGTGTTGTGAGAGGTAGATCAACATGCACACATCATTTTAGGAAGCATCTGGTATATAGACTGTGTGAGGGTCACACTTTATTTTGATGGTCCGTTTGTTGAATTTAAGTTACATTGCAACTAATTCTCATTAGATTATCAGTAGACTGTTAGGTTGGGGTTGGGGTTAGTGTAAGTTGACATGTACTTGCAAAGTTTCTTATAGTCAGTTAAATGTGTGTTGAATGTCAGTATCAGCAGATATTAAGCAGACAGTCTACTGATACTCAAATGGACCATCGAAATAAAGTGTTACCTGTGTGAGTATACTGACTGAATATCTTTGTCTCTACCAAAGCATAAATTACATGCATACACTGTACAACTGCTTTTCTTACTTAGAGTTTTGGTCTTGTTTTAGTCCAAATATCAACAAATTCTTAAAATCAAGAAGGATTTTTTTAGATGAGCAAAAAATATAGCCTTGATTTCAGAGTCAAAATAAAGTTATAATAATAATAATAATAATAATATATAATAAACGTTATAATAATAGAGTTATTCCTTTAAACAAGCACAATAATCTGCTAATGGGGGAAGCAAAATAATCTTATTTCAAAAGGAACAGCAAAGTCAAGTAAAGGGGGTCGAGCCTTATATATGGCTCCTAAACTCTGGAATAGCCTTCCTGATAATGTCCGAGGCTCAGACACACTCTCGCAGCTCAACACTAGATTAAAGACCTATCTCTTTAGTAAAGCACACACTCAGTACAGCACATAGCGGTATGATGCATGAATGTGCTCCACGCATCTCCTTTATATACACTATGAACAGCAGCTACTCTAATTATTCTCTTTATTGTCCATCTCCACCTGGGGATACTCATCCTGAGGCCCCCAGAGACTATGCAGCGCCACGGATGCGATCCAAGACCCGCGACGAGACGATTCCAAGGTTCCATAATCCTGGACCACTTTGTTTGATGAGATTCCTGATTCCTGTGACCCTCCAAGGACAGACGAGCCTTGAGTTCTCCAGCCTCCGGCGCCTAGACTGCAGCTAGAGCTGCGCACCGATGGATTACTCTTCTGTGTTTGGACTCTAAGTAGTGAATATTAAACAACACTGAACTGAACTCCAACACTAATAACTGGACTGACACTGTTTAATTTCCTATAACCTTCTATGTGAAGCTGCTTTGGCACAATCTACATTGTAAAAACGCTATACAAATAAAGGTGAATTGAATTGAATAATTTGCTGACCCCAATAGCAGATTATTTTGCTTGTTTTAAAGAAAAACTTAATTTTGACTCTAATTTTAACGGCATATAAGGAATAAAAGGTCTTACCTAACTGGCAACACAGAAAATGATTCCTCTTTATTTTCATCAGGCTCTAATGATAGTTCTGCAACAAATGATTGTGAAGTCATTTCGTCAGTGAAGCACTGGAAATGTAATGCGATGTAAAGTCTCTTTAACAGTAGCGATAGCAGTTATAGAGGAAATGTTGTACCGAGAATGGAGGAGAGGTTTGGGGGCTGCTGCAACGATAGATCCTGCGCATGGCTGACGTCAAGCAGAGTAGAGTTTTTCACACTGGTAATAGTTCGATCTTCATTGTGTAAGACGATCCCTTCATCTGAATACAGAGGACAGATAGAAAGAATGAATGAATAAATAAATAAGTAAATAAATAAATCAATCAATCAATAAATAAATAAATAACAGTATAAGTATAGGCAAAGATTCATTCTTTTTTTCTGCTTAGTATTTTTATTATTCAGGGGTCGCCACAGCGGAAACTTATCCAGCATATGTTTTATGCAGCAGATGCCCTTCCAGCTGCAACCCAACACTGGGAAACACCCATACACTCTCATTCATACACATACAATGCAAACAATTTAGCTCATCCAATTCACCTGTACCACAAAAAAAAAAAAAAAAAAAGCTTCTCCTCCCATGCCTTTTTCACTGCTTTGGTGGATCCGGCTCTGTTGTATCCAGTTTATTCATGACAATTTATATTTGTGTATCTATAACAGTGTAATTCACAGTGTAATTCAGACGTATGCATCACTATATAGGAGCATAAGTATAGGAAGTGTATAGCTCATTTAACATGACTATACGTCTCATTTAACATGACTAAGAACAAACAACATCTCTGTGAATTCCTAATTAATAATAACAATTCCTTACATTTTATAGCGCTTTTCTAGACACTCAAAGTGCTTTACACATTTTTTGGGGGGGATCTCCTTATCCAGCACTAGTGTGCAGAATCCACCTGGATGATGCAACAGCAGGCAAATTGTGCCAGACCGCACACCACACACCAGTTAATTGGTGGAGAGGAGACAGAGTGATGAAGCCAATTGTGATATGGGGATGGTTAGGAGGCCATGATGGACAGAGGCCGGTGGGTAAACTTAGGCAGGATGCCAGAGTTAAACCCCTGGTCTTTTTTGAAGAACATATTGGGATTTTTAATGAGCACAGAGAGTCAGGAGCTCAGTTTAACATCTCATCTGAAAGACGGCGCTCACTGACAGTATAGAGTCCCCTTCACTATACTGGGGCGTTAGGACCCACACAGACCACAGGTTGAGCGCCCCCCGCTGGCCTCACTAACAACACTGCCAACAGCAACCTAGTTTTCCCATGTGGTCTCAAGCTATGTACTGACCCTGCTTAGCTTTAATGGACGACCGTGAGAGTTGCAGAGAGCCAGCTGCCATAATAATAGTCGTAACTCTTCAGTCAGAATGAATTTAGTCTGAATTCTCCACCATATATTCAGTCATTATACCGTAACTGTCAGCTCTGCGAAACTCCTCGATGGACGAGAGTGTCAAATCCACATTTGAAGCTGAAGAGTCAACATCCAAACAATCCAACAAGAAGCTGGAAACCCCAGAGGGCATCGTCATACCTGGACAACGACAGAGAATAGGCTTACACAGGCCGCGAAAGAAATGCAAGCATTCAAAGCATTGAACAGAACCAACTAGTGGAGTCCAGGCTGAAGTCCCTGGAGCTGCTGGCGGTCGACATTCCCTGCTGAGAGCATCCCGATGTCAACGTTTGGCCGTTCAGTAATCTTCCACCTGCCTTCACTATACTGAAATTTGAAATGAGCAGAAGATTATGAGGCTGCCAAACAAGAGCTGAATGTTCTCTACCATACATTTATTCACAGCCATGAACTACTGAGGATAAATTCTGAACATTAGATATAAAATTGCATCTTCTGCATTCCTGAAATCCTGAAGCTTCAAAACTTATGCAAATTAATGATTATAATAATAATTTAGGGGCGCAACTGTGGCATAGTGGGTAGCACGATCACCTCACAGCAAGAAAGTCACTGGTTCGAGCCTCGGCTGGGTCAGTTGGTGTTTCTGTGTGGAGTTTGCATGTTCTCTTCCTGGTGCTCCGGTTTTCCCGACAAGTCCAAAGACATGGTACAGGTGAATTGGGTACGCTAAATTGTCCGTAGTGTATGAGTGTGTATGGATGTTTCCCAGAGATGGGTTGCAGCTGGAAGCCACACACGTTTTAGGCACACACAATCTAGCGCACACAATCTAGGCAAACCATATGTGGTATCCTTAGGAGCGTTATCGCCACCTACTGTATTTCACAAATATGGCGATCGAGACCGTCCATGCTGACTTTATTCACATATCCACATACACAGAGAAAACAAAGCAGACCGTCTAACTGTAGGATTAAGTGTATTAAACTAATTCAGGATCTTAATATTGTTATACTTGCTTAAAATCGTTTTGTTGTAAAATATAAAAAGCAAACAATAATGTGTCTTATTAAAATACATTATTATAGTGAATTATTTAAAATTAATATTGTTATAAACTGATTGAAACTACTATCTTTTACTAAACTCTAGCAACTGTATATATAAATATATGCTGGATAAGTTGGCGGTTCATTCCGCTGTGGCGACCCCAGATTAATAAAGGGACTAAGCTGACAAGAAAATGAATGAATGAATGATATTAAATTAGTCAAAAGCATAACAATGGAATAAAAACTGTATAAATAAATGAACTGGTTAAAATAACATTATTTAAATGCTGAAATAATTGACAATACAGCTCTTTAACATACAAAAAAGAATTATGTAAAAATTGCAAAACTAATGCATTCATGCATACGTCAACTTTGTTATTTTAAGCAGATTAACATCAGACACGTATTAGATTACTTTTATTATGCAATACTTTAGTGTTTAATCGTTTTTATAATTCATTTTTTTATATTTAATTAAAATACCTACAGTATTATTATTATTATTCATTTATTCATTCATTTTTTTTCCGGCTTAGTCCCTATTAATCTGGGGTTGTCACAGCGGAATGAACCGCCAATTTATCCATCATTTGTTTTAAGCAGCGGATGCCCTTCCAGCCGCAACCCATCACTGGAAAACATCCATACACACTCATTCACACATACACTACGGACAATTTAGCTCACCCAATTCCCCTACAGCGCATGTGTTTTGGGGAAACCGGAGCACCCGGAGGAAACCCACACCAACACGGGGAGAACATCCAGACTCCACACAGAAACACCAACTGACCCAGCCGAGGCTCGAACCAGCAACCTTCTTCCTCTTATTCTTCTTATTATTACAACTATTATGATATTATATAAACTTATGATTGCATGGTTTCGGGGAATGCTTGTGAATAGTTTTGTGACCGGATGTACCATCACCTTCCACAGGTAACGTGTGATGTTTATGTTAAATAATCCCACCTGTTTTTGCTGCATCCGTTTGTCTTTAGTTTAGAAAGCTGACAGCCTCTTCGACCGCTTCGCCTGGGTCTAGATCCCCGCGTTTGGACATCTGGAAGGTTAAGAAATGAAGTTAATCTGTAGTTTGTGATTATGGCTGAATTTGAGTAAACGCAGATTTATACTCATACTGAAGAAGGCCGCAGCGGCTCTCATCGGCGTCACATTGCGGCCAGCGGGTTTTCCTCGTGACGTTGACTTTTTAACTATCATACTTAAGCAATAGATGTAATAAATAACTCTACATTATAACCAGCCGAACCACCCCTGCTGCTTATTAGCAGCCGCCGACGAAAAGAAGAGGGCGTGCGCCGATAATTAGGAGCGTAACCAAGCAACGGGAACAAAACCAAACAAGATAAAGTAAATAAATAAATAAGAATAAATAGATAAAACATTAATAAGAATAAACAAATAAATAAACAGCTGTTCATTCACAGTTTTGTTGTAAGTTTTCATTGCTCGTAATATTTTACAACCATTTTCTTTATCTTTTAAACAGGATATTTGGGTTACTTTGTCAAAGATTGTTCTTTAGATACTGGATTTAATTTAATTATTTTGTTCACTTTCACAAATGCAAGTTTCCAAAAAAATTTAATATTTTAAACATATTCATTCCGCTGTGGCGACCCCAGATTAATAAAGGGACTAAGCCGACAAGAAAATCAATGAATGAATGATAATAAATTAGTCAAAAGCATAACAATGGTATAAAAACTGTATAAATAAATGAACTGGTTAAAATCACATTATGTATATGCTAAAATAGGCTAATTGACAATACAGTTCAACATACAAAAAAATTATGTACAAATTGCAAAACTAATGCATTCATGCATACGTCAATCCCTCACATGAGGATAATCACATTCACTTTCATTAATATGCGATGTTCTTTTATGATCGTCATTGCATCTTCACTTTTACATCATTGTTATTTAACAATAAAGCAGAGCTGGAAAGGGAGATTATGTAATGCAGCCTATATGTGATATCTAAAGATAGGAAAGCATTAAAACGATTAATATGTCCCCCTATAGCATTTTTAAATAAAATGTTTATATAAAATAAATGTATATTTTCTGTGTTAAAAGTGCATTTTATTTCTACAGAAAATTTTACATTCCATATGTGTAGCCTATATTAATTGATGAGTATTTATTTCTTTAATTATTTATTTATTTACTTCTTTATTTCGTTAATTATTTATTTATTTACTTCTTTCTTTCTTTCTTTATTTATTTAACGACATCCCATGATCACGACATGTCCCCTTCCATCCGAGGGTTGTCCCCCCCTCCCAAAAAAAATAGGTTTTAAAAAAAATTGCACTCTGTATTGTGAAAAATATATGTATCTATACCTAAAATGATTGTATTTGTAGAAAAAAAAACGAATGTCGCATTTAAAATGCGTTTAGAAACTGTTGAGCTCCCCCTCCTCTTCCTTACAGTGGTTTGGTCCACTTTCCCGGTTCCGACTATGCGCGCGCACACACAGGTCAGGTGTGGCTGCGGCTCGGTTCTAGATGATCGCCAGTAAGGAGGTACTTTATTGACTTTAAATAAAGCGACTATCTTTAATGTTGTTGCTACAGACTCATTCATCAAATATGTGTTGTAAAAATGCTGCTTACCGATGTATTTTCCGTGTGTCTGCTATCTTAGCGGTTAAAATATTACCTAACTAGTTAGCGTTAGCGTTAGCTTGTTGCAAAGTGCAACATACTAATGTCACAATGATAAAATACTAATACTAATAATAAAATACTAATGTCACAATGATAAAATACTAATGTCAATCACAGGCAAAGGTGAAGGAAAATACTGAGGGACCGCAGAGCAGGTCAGTCAGATGTACAGTGTCAGGTAAGGGGGTGAAGGGAGGCTTCTGCTTCAGGAGTCAGTCTGTTGACCACACACAATATAAATAATCTGAAGAAAAATCTGCTGTGATTGAACCTGAGAAAAACTTATAATAATGATAGAGCCAAAGTGTTTAACTGTGGGGACATATCTTTATAAGTACAATTTGACTGTATTATTTGTGTCCCCCTCAAAAAAATTGCTCAAGGGAAATTTTATTTTTATTGTCCCCCATGTGTTAAATGAGGCTTACGCCCTTGCAGGGAAGGTGAGTAAAGCACATATATTTTATTGAATGCATGCTGCCACTACTGAAAAACAAACAAACCAAAAATAAACCCTGGTTTTAGAGGGTTTTTGGCCATTTCCAGGCTGGTTTCCAGCCTGGTCTTAGCTGGTCAGTCTGGGAGACGACCAGCTAAAACCAGCTTGACCCGCCAAGCCAAAACCAGCTGTGTCCAGCTTAAACCAGGGTGGTTAAACTGGTTTATGCTGGTTTTAGCTGCATGGTCATTTTTCACCCTGACCAGCTAAGACCAGGCTGGAAATGGCTGGAAACCAGCCTCCAAATGGCCAAAACCCCTCTAAAACCAGATTGTTTGACCAGCTACATCCAGCCAACCAGCTTAAGCTGTTTAAGCTGTTTTTTTTTTCAGCAGGGGCATTAATGTATATTTCAGGTGGTTCGAAAGACCCACTCCTCACTGACAAAGGTGCAGAATTTGCCCCATACATGAGCTCTTTTGTCCTATTTTGACTGCTAATCCATAATCATTAGTGAAAATAATCCATCAAGAAGGGTGGATGGAATCCTGTGCAGGGTGTTGCTTCAGTGTGACTTTAGCTAATCAGTTTTGGCCAGTGCACACAATTATTTTTCATGAGTTCAACATCCAGCTGTGCAAGAAAACACACAATCTGATGTAAATAAAGTCATCTTTCACTACTGCTGTATATTGCTTTTAAAACATTGCATGAGTGACTTTTATTCTAACTATTGGACCTTATTCTTGAAACAAAAAATGACCAATGAAAGCTGTGAAGCACCAAAAGAGACCGATATTAAAACGGATTTGAATACTGTTTTGGCTATTGTTGTTATCCAGGAATTTTCCAATGTACTTTTTTCGGTTATGATTACCACCCGACAATATTTTTCAGCTAAAATAGTGCTTGAAACGTCACTACATGCATTGTTTAAATCTCATAATTAAATAGTAGCCTAAATGACTCCTTTAACTGCAAAAAGGTCCACTTTTTGAGAAAATAGAACCTCCCCTTTCACCTGGCTGGCTGCTGGCTTGTTAACAATAGCATTGCAACACGAATGAAACACAGTGTGCAGGTTATCTGGCAATCAGATGTGCGTGGAGGTTTTGTCATAACGATGCCAGATCTACTCAATTTTGGCACAAAAAACTATAAACTGTACTAGCAATTGTGATGAATGATATTAGAAGTAATGATTGAATGATGGTTTGGTTTCCCCTAGCGGTTAAAACATCGCAGGTGTTTTCTTTATTTTGTCTTTGAGCAGCCACTGCATCTCAGCAGTAAATTGTGCAGGTGTTTAAAATAAAGCGATTTAAATCATGTTTATAATGATGTTGTTGCCGAGCTGAAGCCGTTGATCTTGGTGATTCTTATAATGGCAGTGAATGCTGACAGGTTTTTAGGATAAAAAAAATAAACACAATTGAGTCTGAATCAATAGCCATGGCTCCTGATAACACACTGAGGTCTTGAAAAACGAAATGATCGCTCTGTGTAAAAAAGCCGAACCTTATTTACAATATAAGCTTTAATCCACAGCCTGATCAAACAGATATAGTTGCATGTGTTGTGAATGTAGCCCCATCGTAGTCTTTGACGACGAAATGCGCAAGGTAGAGCACTTGGACGGGAGGAACTACAACAAACTACAGTTGCACATGCACAGAGAGAGTAGTTTTTTTAGAGTAAACTATACGATAACACTTTATTTCGATGGTCCATTTGAGTATTAGTAGACTGTCTCCTTAATATCTATTGATGCTGACATTCAACAGACATTTAGAGCGTACTCACACTATGCTATCCGAACCATTGAGAAGTGTGAGTGCTCCGTGTTCAGTTGGCTGGCCCTGGCCCGGTTGAAGAGGTGTGCCTGAGCGTGGTTCACTTGGGCTTTGGCGCGGTACGCTTGTAGTGTGAGTGCAGAGCGCACCTGAGCCCCAAACTGAAGAGGAGACGTGACTTTAGGGACTGTTTGATATGGATTTCCTCATCATTCTCACTGTTTAATGAACACAAACTGTGGGAGATTATTGTGGACACAAACCCCTCACTGCACCACAGCTGCACCTTCAGCAGACCTCCTCATTCCTGCAGCACGAGGACGTCATGAGTGTTTATGAGCGTCAGCAGTGGCTGATCTGTGCGGGGGAATATCTGACTGTGTGTCACTGCATATCAAACCACTGAAACCAGATAATGAGAGAAAGAAATGTCCACTGTGCTAAGCGAGACGCTTCTCTGACACTGAACAGCGCATCATCCATGACGGAAGCGGCTCAGGCCACGATGTAATGTGAGTGCGGGCCTCAGGGGGAGACGGGAGGAGGGACAAGCGTGCATGTTTAAATGTGTAAAATTGTTGTTGTTTTTAATAAACACCATTGACTTGCACTTGTATTTATTTATAATCATTGTGACAGAAGACAATTGAAAGATCAACAATAATAAATCAATGTTAATATTATAATCATTGTGTTATCTAAGGAAACAGATTGAAAGAAATTTTAACCAAAAGCATAAAACCAAGAGTGATGTCAATGCATCACAACAGCAGATCAGATCAGGTTTAAATATGTTGCATGGCGAAAAACATTGCAGAGCTACAGTATTTCATTCCATAGAAGAAGCCATAGTGTGAACAGGACGCCGGACAGAACTGGTACAACAGCAGAAGGCGTTTGATTTGTAGAAACCGTTTGCAATGTCTGCGTTTGGGTGGTGGTGTTAATGGAGCCTAGAGATTCCACTGGAACGAGAGGACAAGAAGTATAAATCAGTCACTGACATCAATAACAACAAATCAAATCACTTTCAAAAGCAGCTCAAGAAAACCCTCACCGATTGTAATACTGGAAGGGATCACTGGAAGGAACACATTTAAGTCGGTGATGGCTGTACTCAGGGTATTTTCAATGCTTGTTGAGTTTGGAAGCGCATTCTGGTTTTGAAAGATGATTTGCGTGTCCACACCTACTGACCCAGGCCTGCAGTGGAAGAAAAAGGTCAAAAATGTGATGCAGTTATATATTTACAATGCTCGCCATAAAAGAGCACACCCCCATTTAAATATGAATATTTTTATCCATGTCTCTGTGAATGTAAGCAATATTTTTTGGTGCATTTAAATTTATTAAACACTTATTTATCAAAATAAGAGTTTGGTCACCGAACATCTTTAGAAATAGATAAAGATAATACATTTAAATTTAAACAGTAGCTACAAAAAAAGAATTACGAACTACAATATATCAACTAAATTATTATATATTTTAAGCTTGTTTTGATTTTTTTTCTGACCATTCACCATTCAGAAATGTGGTTTGGGTTGTCATGACCTCTTAAATGTCAGTTTTAGACACAAAAGGGATTTTGGATGATGGCATTGACCAATCACCGAGTAAATGTCCTTATTTAAGAATATTTTTAGAATAATTAACATTGAAAAGTGAGTATACGTTTAACACAATTGACAATGAAGAATTTAATAGAATAGTGTAATATAAGCTTAACATTTGAAAGGAAACATTGGCACATTTTCCTCCATGTATTATTTCACAGTTTTTAATTCGAGAGCTGTTAGTGATGAGGTGACCAACCTCAAGTCGCTTTCAGATGATGATGGCTGCTCCATCTAAATCAGGGATGCTCAACCCTGTTCCAGGAGATCTACTTTCCTGCAGAGTTTAGCTCAAACCCTGATCAAACACAACTAAACCAACTAAGAAGAATCTGAAGGAGCACAGGTTAATTAAAGACGAGTGTGTTTGATCAAGGTTGCAGCTGAAGACTGCAGGAAGGTAGATCTCCAGGAACAGGGTTGGGCACCTCTGGTCTAAATGATACAATTTAATTAACTGCTTGCCATCAAACTTTATAAAAACATTATTCCTGGTATTTATCTAAAGCAACAAGGACAACAGGCACAAGGCTGCACTTTTGTATTCTAGCTTTCAGAGCATCATCAAAGAGAGCTTTCAGTTGTTGACTATTTGTGGTCACACGCTTGAAGAGAGAAACTAAACAAAGTGTTGCTTCACAAGGGAAGTGCCAAACGGTGCAGAACTTCTGCTAAGCATCACTGTTTCAGTGCATCATTATTCAGTCAACAAGGTCACTGAAAAATGTGTCCCGCATAGTTCTCTACTACACATCGATAGTACAGCCCCGTACTGGCAACTCCTGATCATTTGATAGGTTTCTCAAGCTGTCTTAAATAACTGGGAGAGTAAGAGTGATACTTAGTTTTATTTAAGTTTTTTTTAAGTAACGAAGAGTACATTTAATTTTTTAACAATTAAGACTAAAATGGAGCTTTGAGAACCTTGATAAATACTAGCCAAAGTGACACCCAGCTTTGTTTTACTTCTCTTCCAAACTCACCGGTGTTGTTTCTCCGTTTTCCTTCACCAGATATGTACATGGACAATAATGCAATCTGTCAAGAGTTTGGGTGTCATTCTGGATAACACACGTTCTTTTGAAGGTCATGACAATAATATTAGACTACTACATATTTCCATCTGCGTATTGTTAAATGTCTTCGGACTTCACTTCCAACTAATAATACTGCAGTTCTTATTCATGTACTGATTACTTCATGCATCGATCATTGTAATGCACTCCTCACTGGTTTTCCTTTTAAACGTCCACCTTTAACCCCAGTTGGTTCAGAATTCAGGAGATTAAGTTATGTCTAGAACAGGGGTGGGCAAACTCGGTCCTGAAGGGCTGGTGTCCTGCACATTTTGGCTCCAACTGTAATCAAACACACCTGCCTTTTTGATTTCTAGTGATCTTTAAGACACCAGCATGTTTAGGTGTGTTTGATTAGAGTTGGAGCTAAACTATGCAGGACACAGAGTTAGCCCACCCCTTGTCTAGAACCTCATTCATTGAGCACATTACACTAGGTCTATTCTGCTTCTCACATTTAAGTTCCTTCCTAACCTTGCTCCACCATATCTTACTGACCTTTCCCACATCTAGCCTCCTTCCTGCGTTCTTAGATGTTCTCACACAATGTCTCTTGTTTCACCACATACAGGTTTCTTCTGATTGATATTTAGAACATTAACAGCCTTTTCAATTAGGTCTTAGGACTCTTTTTAGCCTGGCTTTCAGATTATTTAATGGTTGAGTAAGTTACTCTTTTTTTTGTCTTTTCATTAGATAAAAATGTACCATTAAAATTTGAACTAAAATGTATCTCAGATTATCAAATAACATCCTATTGCGAGTGCTGTTGTAGTGTGTTTCCTAACACTCTAACCTCCCTTAATAAAATCTCAATCTTAATATTACTATAGCTTTACAAACAATGATTACAAAAAGAAATAAAGGAACCATAAAGCATACCAGAATCTTATCACATAACATCTGAGGAAGCGGCTTCCATAAATGCTCTGGTAGAGTCGATTCAGCTACAGAAACAGAAAAACACAAAACTTAGCTAAGAATGATCTTATTTTAAAGATAGTCTAGTCTACATAATTAAGAAAATATTTGTTCATTAGATCACCTCAATAGTGATGTTTCTGGACAGACTCTGGTACTCCACGGAAGCAGGGTTATTGTACGCATCAATATACTGTGTTTGTAAACGGATCTGCAGAACAACGAATACCTCCCCTGGCACTGCTGAACCAGTAGATGCTTTAGTTGATGGATAAGTGGTTGGTGGTGATGAAGATGTGGTTGATGTTGTGACAACATTAGAATGTACTGACGTTGCAAATATTATAGATGTGGTAATCTGATTAGCAGTTGTACTGGATACAGGATTATTAGGTGCAGATGTAGTTGATTGATCAGAGGCAACTGTTGTGGTTGTTAGACTTTGAAGAATTACATTGTTTGATTGGTCTAGTGGAAGAGTTGTGCTTGGCTGATCTGCAGGAACCACAACAGTTGTGGAATCAGCAGGAACCGATGTCTTTGAATCCAAATGTTCTTTAGTGGTGACTGGTCCATTATCAGCAGTTGTACTTGACAGATCATTTGGAACTGCATTGCTTGGATGGAATGGCGAAAAGGTTGTGTTTGACAGATCAGCAGGAACTACAGTGGTTGTGGAATCATCAGGAAAAGATGTCTTTGATGAACTCAATAGATCTTTAGTGGTCAGGGAACCATTAGGTGCAGATGTACTTGGTTGATCCTTAGAAACTGTTGTGGTTAATAGACTGGATACAACTACATTTTTTGATTGGTCTGGAAAAACTGCTGTGCTTGACCTATCTGCCGGAACAGCAGCAGTTGTGGAATCAACAGCAATAGACGTCTTTGAATAATCTAAAGTTTCTTTAGTGGTTAGTGGTCCGTTATTAGCAGTTGTGTTTGACAGATCATTAAGAACTGCATTGCTTGAATGACCTGAAGAAGCAACTGTGATTGATAGATTAGTAGGAGCTGCAGTGGTTGTGGAATTATCAGGAACAGATGTCTTTGAAGAACCCAAAATATCCTTAGTGGTGATAGGACCATTGGGTTCAGTTGTGCTTGACTGAACATTAGGAATTGTTGCAGTTAATTGATTAAGAACTACATTGCTTGATTGGTCTAGAAGAACAGTTGTGCTTGACTGATATGCAGGAACTGCAGCAGTTGTGGAATCAACAGGAACAGATGTGTTTGATGACTCTAAAGGTTCTTTAGTGGTGACTTGTCCATTATCAGCAGTTGTGCTAGACAGATCATTAGGGATTGCAGTGACTGTGGAATCGTTAGGAACAGATGTCTTTGATGATCCCAAAAGATCTATAGTGGTGATGGGACCATTAGGTGCAGTTGTGCTTGACTGATCAGAAGCAGCTGTTGTGGATAATAGACTAGGAAGAACTATGTTGCTTGATTGATCTAGAGGAACAGTTGTGCTTGACTGACCTGTCGGAACTGCAGCAGTTGTGGAATCAACCGAAACAGCTGTTTTGGAATCCAAAGGTTCTTTAGTGGTGAGTGGTCCGTTATTAGCAGTTGTGCTTGACAAAACATTGCTTTGGTCTAGAGGATCTTTTGTGCTTGATTCATGTTCAGAAACTGCAGTAGTTTTAAAATCAATAGGAACAGTTGTATATGATGAATCCAAAGTTTCTTTAGTGGTGACTGGTCCATTATTAGCAGTTGTGCTTAATAGATGATTAGTAACTCCACTGATTGAATGCCCTGGTGAAAGAGTTGTGCTTGACAGATCAGTAGGAAATGGAGCAGTTGTGGAATCATCAGAAACATATGTCTTTGAACTCAATAGGGGTTTAGTGGTGACGGGACCATTAGGTGCAGTTATGCTCAACTGATCAGAAGCAGCTGTTGTGGTTAACAGACTAGGAAGAACTACATTGCTTGCTTGGTCCAGAGGAACAATTGTGCTTGACTGACCTGTAAAAACTGCAGTAGCTGTGGAATCAATAGGAATAACTGTCTTTGAACCCAAAGAGTCTTTATTTGTGACTGGTCCAATATCAGCAGTTGTGCTTGACAGATCATTAGGAACTGCATTGCTTGAATGGCCTGAAGAAAGAGTTGTGCTTGACAGATCACTTGGAACTGCAGCAGTTGTGAAATCATCAGGAAAAGAAATCTTTGATGAACCCAAAAAATCCTGAGTGGTGATGGGACCATTAGGTCCAGTTGTGCTTGATGGAACCTTAGGAACTACAGTAGTTATTGGATTAAGAACTACATTGCTTGATTGGTCTTGAGGAACAGTTGTGCTTGACTGATATGCAAGAACTGCAGCAGTTGTGGAATCAACAGGAACAGATGTGTTTGATGAATTCAAAGGTTCTTTAGTGGTGACGGGACCATTAGGTGCATTTGTGCTTGATTGAT
>CAIGQQ010010188.1:407913-451372 GCA_903798035.1 Danio albolineatus
ACAGTAGCTGTAAACGCGAGCGATTAGCGAGTGCTGGAACAGTAGCTTGCCTCTTGTGAAAATATGCAGCTGTTGTAGTAAAGACAGAGTTTAACTGCACAATGGCGCCTAAAACGGACAATAGTGCAAACAACGCACCCATTTCTGTGTCCATGTTGTTGTTTACAGTGAAGGCTGGTCTGCCGTCTGCCGGTGGCGTTATAGTCATGTGATAGGGGCTTGACCAATAAGGGAAGGATACGCAATGACCCAAAAGCGAATCTCAGTAGCGAATCTCAGCATCACGCCTCCGTGTTCAGACGTCTCCGTTTCCCCCATCCACACTGAGACGGAGCAGCAGCGCTTTAGAATGAACACGGCCTCTCCAGCGTTTCCAAAACGCTCCGTTTTCAGCGCTCGAAAACTCCGGCATAGTGTGGACAGATGGCGTAACCGTAGCAAAACGTATGCGTTTTAAAACCTAAACACATTGGTGTAAACGGGGCCTAAAGCTACAATCCTCAAGCACCTATTGCAGCTAGTTGTTTTTCAATGGGATATGTTGACATCAAATTCAAAATATATACTAAGGAGATGTGTGGCTTTTTGATCTATTACTTTTCTGTGTTGCTTCAGGACTAATTTCATTTATTTGTTTATGAAATAGCAAAATGTTTAGTGCTGTGCATTTTTTTTACATTACTTAAGCATCTAAAACTTTTTTTCATTTTGAGCATTGTCAACTCTAGATGATGGATAATAAAGCCCAGAGTGTCCTCTTTCCAAAGATACATGAACTGTGAATGTAGACTAAATCATTCAGCATCTGTTTATGTTTTAGTTTGGGAAGGTCAGTTTTGAGAAAGTGCCTCTGACGGTGAGGGAAAGAAACCAATATAGCCTCAGAAAACATTTTACAGAAATCTCATTTTGCGCGCTATCTTCATCAAAATTGAAATACAAACTCATGAAACATTTGGTTTCGAGTCATATTTTGTCTAGGACACTACATTAATGTTTTCCTGTGTTTGCATATGGAAAAGCAAATATTGAACGCAATACAATTATTTTTCTCATGACTTCATAATGTGTAACTTTTTATATTTAATGCATGTTTATGTCCCGTTTTACCACAGTAAAGCCTGAAGTGTCATCTTTCCAATGATACCTAGTTTGTGTTTATAGCTTACTGGTGTCAGGAACTGTTACCATTTAAAGTTAGGGATGTGTAAATCCCCAAAAGTGAGTGCTGGCTAACAGGTTTTAAGCAGGGGACTGACTAAAAGATTGCATTATATTTCAATTTAGCAATTATATGATCTTGTATGATTATATGATTTATGGTCCCAGGATTTTATCTGACAAACACTAGTCGAACAAGGAGACCTGAAACGTTCACATTTTAATTTCTCACGCACTGGAAGACTATTTCACTTCTCCTGTCTGTGTATTAGTGTGAATTGACAGTCAGTCTTTCTTCAGTAGGAGGTGAACAGATACTGTCAGTATAAGGCAATAAATCATCGATGAGGGCTGCATTTCAGAAGCACACATTCATTCGCTGTTACTCACCACAGAGGAGAACAAACAGCACGAGAGCTTTATCGGTGAGCAGCTTTTTTCTTGTTGTTGGCGTCATCTTGTCATTTCATGTTGTTTATAGCTGGAATGGCACAGTCAGAAATTAATTCAACATATTAAACATCAAGAGTTGACTGACATGACGTGGCTTACTGCGCTGATGTGTACAAGGTTTGAACAGAGGAAATAACTTGTTTGTTTAATGTGTTATTACACAAAGGGTTTCAGGGTTCAGATTAAATGACAGTCCACCCCAGGGGTGACCAACCCTGTTCCTGGAGATCTACCTTCTTGCAGATTTTAGTTGCAACCCATATCAAACACACCTGCTTGTTATTATCAACTGCTGTTCCTAATTATTTGGTTCAGGTGTGTTTGATCAGGGTTGGAGCTGAAATTTGCAGAAAGGTAGATCTCCAGGAACAGGGTTGAGCACGGCTGGTCTACCCTATACCGAAGAAAAACAATAGAAACCTTCACAAAATTTCTAATGGTTTCCACTTTAAATGTCATGGAAAAGCTTTACAAGCGATCCAACTTTTGACCATAAGAAACCCCTAAAATGTACTGTTTGTTATGTCTTTTAGGACAAATTCCATTAGGAAATATTTATTGGTTTAACGTGCAACCAATAGGCTCTTGTCACTTTGGTTAAAAGTGTCTGCTAAATGAATATATGTAAAGGCAAAAAAAGTTATATATTTTAAAAATCAAATTGAGCATTTAAATGAGCAGAAGAGACCAACAAACTATTAGTTTTCAGTCAAAAGCAGTATAATTTTCATTAGAGCATTTCTACAGTGGCTTCTATTATGTTTCTTACTTTTTTCTGGCTTTCTCTCTCTTTTTGTCAGCAAAATTAGTCAGCAAAATGTTCTTAAAAAGACAGTATGGTCTTTTTTAGCAAAGACTAATCAGTTAAATCACATTTATTATGTCACAACATATTTATTATTATTTTTATTTATTATTTTATTGTGTTTTTGACAAAAAGTACATTTCAGGTGTACAATAACAAAGGTATTTTCGTTTTTTGTTTTTTGACCACACACTAATTTAAGACAGAGACAAATGAACATGACAAAAATTAATAAGAAAAAGAAATTTCACAACATATTTCTGTTTCAAATGAATGACGTTCTTTTGATCTGATATACAGTTGAAGTCAGAATTATTAACCCCTATGAATTATTAGCACCCCTGTTTATTTCCCCCCGATTTCCAGAGAGAAGAGAGAAGGTTTTATCTACACATTTTTAAACATAATAGTTTTAATAACTCATATCTAGTAACTGATTTATTTTATCTTTGCCATGATGACAGTAAATAATATTAGACTAGATATTTTTCAAGACACTTAAAGTGATATTTAAAGGCTTCACTATAACCTAGTTAAGCCTTTAAATGTCACTTTAAGTGTCTTGAAAAATATCTATTAGGTTAACTATGTAGGTTAGGGTAATTAGGCAAGTTATTGTATAATGATGGTTTGTTCTATTGATTATCGGAAAAAATAAAAATAGCTTAAAGGGGCTAATAATATTGACCTTAAAATGGGTTTTAAAAAATTAATAACTGCTTTTATTCTAGCCGAAATAAAACAAATAAGACTTTCTCCAGAAGAACAAATATTATCAGACATACTGTGAACATTTCCTTGCTCTGTTGAACATTATTTGCAAAATATTTCAAAAAGAAAAATTCAAATGGGGGCTAATAATTCTGTATATGTTTAAAATATATTCATATACAAGACATTTCTATTCACATAAACGCAACCTCGATTAACATAATAATCTGTTAAACCCTGAACCATCATCCACAAATACTGAACAGAAGTAAATGTTATGAAAGTCTCAGTGTTAGTCGTTTAGCACCCAAAAACCACCACCAGAAGTAACTCTGCCTCTTTCTGCCTACTGAAAGAAAATGAAAGTTCTGCTGCTGGTCATAATGCTGTGATTTCAAATGTCCTCTCATTGTAAATATTTATTCCAGCAGTTTCCTCAGCTCCTTTTATTGATTTTACATAATAGGCAATTAAACAGTTTTTATATTGTTCAGATTTAGTCAGTGATCATAGAATTGTCGAGGAGATTTCTTACCTGTACTCCGCTGAGTGTGTGTGCATGTGTGTGTTTGTTTGACTTTAGGCACTTTCCTGTCAATAAGTTTGGCAGGTGTAGAGTCACACCTGCAGGAATCATCACATAAATATTCATCTGCATCTCGTCTGTCAAGTGACATGTCACACCCATGATGGATTATTATTACAGCATCATATCAGATGACAAGTGCGGCTTCGTTGGTTTTGAAGGTACCCAAAAAAACATTATTAACTCTTTCAGCATCACAGAGACCCGCAAATACAGGTATAATGCATGCATAATGCTGTGAAATGTGATCAGTTTACTAGTGAAATGTCAAGAATGCAGGATTCAGTTTGTGGGAAATCTTCAAGGTATCTCTAATTTTATGGCATGATTTCTTCATCCGTCATTTCCTTGATGCTGGCATTTTTTTGTTTTGTTGTTGTTGTTGTTGTTGTTCTAGATAATGAATTATATGGCTTACATGATCTAACAATCAGCTGATCTGTGTCTGCCAATATGAATATGATGCCAATCATAGCACAGCACTCCTATTCAAGCCATCCCTCATTACCTTTCTGACTATATCAGCTTATAAAGTCTGAGCTCACCTCATTACAATTTACAATCAGTTGAATAAAACCAGCAATGATATCTTACCTGTGTTTCTCCAAGTCTGTTCCTTGACTCCTTCGGACACCATTCCTGCTGGCACCACAACAAATCTGGATCAATTCCCAGGCCCAGTTTAGGCTCCCACTCTCAGGATATTACTGTTTGGGTGTTGGACTGTGGGTTCTACTGTGGATATCATCCTGGTATGTGGGTCAATAGACATTCCCCAACAGTAGGGCTGTAGTCAAGTCCATCTTTGTCAAGTCCAAGACAAGTCAGAGTCCAAAGATTTCATCCACATTGAGTAGAGACCATGATTTAACCTTTTCAGCACGTTATTGAGAGTTGACAGAGTACAAGTTTTTTTTTGGAGGGGATTAGGCATGGGCCGGTATAAGATTCTGATGGTATGATAACCTTGGATAAAAATATCACGGTTTCACAGTATGATGGTATTGTGTTTACTGCTCTAAAATAAATTCTTTTTAAATGTCTGGCTGAAAAACAAAACCTTTTTCCCCTTTGAACACAATATATTTTATTTTGACAAACATTTTAAATATTTTGGGGCAGTAAACATGTCAGGCTGAATAATTCAAGTGAAGCATTGACTTCTGCGGTCTTTATTAGTCTCAGAAACACAGATGTCTTTATGATTTACACCTAAAAAAAAAAAAAAAGTAAATAACAAATCTTACACATACTTTAGGAATGGTTTAGAAGAAAGTTTTGGCGGTATGAAAACCTTGACTTTACCATACCATGGTATACCTTGAAAATGGTTATCGTCCTATGCCTAGAGGGGATTACATTATTGGTGGGGAAACATCAACTCTGGCTAACTCTATGCCCGTGCCACCTCCATTATTATTTGCATCAATGATTTCATCATCTACCAAACCACCATCTAGTTCCTCAATTATGTCATCAGTCCAGTAAGGATTTATATTTGTAATAAAAAGCTACAAGTACCAATGATTGGCCACAACCCCCTACCATCCATGAGCTGCAGCACTTGTTCAGGTTCGACAATTTCTATCAATGCTCCACTCACCTCGCTCCTTAATAATAAACCCAAGTCACTTTTCTGAACCCCAAAACCATCAAATACTTCCAGCAGTTGAAACAAGACTTGTGTTCAGCGCCAGTTCTCACCCTGTCTGAAACATCTCACCCCTTCATCATACAAGTAGATGTCCCATCATTTGAGCAGAGGTTGTAAATTCACAATTCAACCCAGAGCCTCCAACCCTTTATTTATGTGCTTAAGCAGCAGAGCAAACTTTTGGTAATTGGGGAGATTTACATCCATTCATCACTTTGTCTTAGCCCTCTGAACTTCTGGACTTCATCAGTCTCTCGGTCCTGAACACCCAGGCAGCTAGTGAACAGTTATGGGAAGTTCAGATCTTTTTCACAAACCAGTTCTTTCATCAGATCCTCTCTATTAAGCCCTCAGTTTACCCGCACTGCAGCATTAATCAGCTGTTCTGATTAACAACTAGCTAAGTCTGTTTCAGGCTCTCATGTACTGTTTGTGTCCGGACCTGCTGATTCCCGTAAGTGTAGTATTATCAGTTCACCGGTTCTCAAATCTGATCTTAGTGTAATGCTCTAATAAGAGAAAAACTCAGAGAATTTTGTTAAAAAGCAAGTAATTTGTGGAGAAGTCCTTACTGGAAATCAGTTCGTTTTGGTGAACTGGTTTGATCAGTTAAAAAGAATGATTCGTTTGTGATCGTCCATCACTACTAGTGAACCCTCTTGCTCTTCCAGAGTAGTTACATGTGGTGCGATAAGGCTCATGAGATCTTCCAGAAGATCACAGGTTGTTCACTGCACCAACACCTCTTGTCAACTGTATCAAGGAAAGCTGGTTCTTCTCTGTGTTCTTCGCAGTCCCTGTTTCCACGTCAGGGTATATTTCATCACAGATCTCCATCCTCAGATTCATTTACTTGTTTTCTTGTGGCTGTTGGTCAATTTCCCAAGACCATTAAATGAATCCCCCTTACAGGTCCCAAATCTCAGCTCATGCTGAATGGCATTTACAAAGCCTTACGTTGTTATTGATCTGAACTGAACCAATTTTGACTGAGAGCTGACGTACTGTCTTTTAGAGCAGCTTTACTACATGATTTATTGCTTTCATAGATGGGTTTCTATAACTCATTCTGCTTAACACTGGAAGCATTACATATGACAACCGGCAGTCAGAGATATCGGCATTTTGTACATATTCAGATCTATTTTCAGCCTGTGATAAAAGCCAACAAACTGGTATTTCAATCAGATGGTTCGACATCCTCTGGAGAAACTGGATGTTCCTCAGCAGCGTCTCTCTCAGCCGTCACACTGCCTTTATGATGCACTGATGGAGCCAAACTGTGATTAACATGTTTCGAATGCAGGGCGTGAGTGAATGTGGCACAGAGGAACACAAACAAAAGCGCTTTCCTATCAATGATATTTGCATAATCTTTTATTATTTGAATTGGAATGTTTGAGTTATTTATTTCTATTTTGTTTTATATTGTGATTAAACATAGAAATTGTCAATAAAATAGTGCTTTGGAATTGAATATTGCACGCTTTTAATTTCTTTTAATTATTATTGATTCATTATTAAAGGAACAGGCTCTCATGTGAAGCAAGAGCTGTGAATCATTTTAGACCACTTAATTCATTTAAAAGGCCATTTGCATTTCTTTCAGCCCATCTCGCACAGTTGAAAAAGCAGACACACTCTGTCAGTTTAAAACTAGATTAAAGACACATCTCTTTGCATTAGCATACGCATTTGTGTTTTACGTCCTCTAAAGGATTGTTAGTCTGCATTATTTAGGGCAAGGAACACTCCCGAAAAGACATTATAATTTGAATGGCATCTGCGCTTATGTTAGTCTGTTTTTTTTATCATTCTCAAGGTTTTCATAATCCTGGACCAGGCCGTATCCTGAGCAGCTGCTGTGGTGGTCATGGAGGAATGGAGAGCATGAGACCGATCCCTGTAAGACCTCAGTGACAGACGAGTCCTCACATTGTTCCTGAAGGGCCAGCCTGTTCACCAGCCGGTGACCCCACCTGCGGTTTCTCCACGATGGACGTCCAGCGTTCTCCAGCCTCCGGCGCCTAGACTGCAGCTCTGCACAAGACAACTGGCCATAGGAGAAATGGTCGTCCAGCACTAGTATAAACATTGGACCACATGTGTGTTTGCACGACGAGAGCAGTATGCTCTTCAGTTGTGCATTTGGCCATCTGAATGCGGGCCAAAGTAGATCGTCTCAAAACCTTTCACACCTTTACTTAGTCTTGTCTGTCTGTGATCGAATCTCCAAAATCTTAATCCCAGGTGTCAACAGGGCCTTTTGTTTATGTCTGTTGTCATAACAAAGACATCTCAAGCAATGTCAGCTTTGACACCACTGAGAAAATGACAGTAAATAACAGCTGTCACAAGCAATCATAAAATCTCATTCATATTCATAATGTGTCATGTCATGATTATCAAGGTGTTGTGTCTTTTGAACACCCCTGTTAAGTAAAGTGTTCACAAATGTCTTTATTTAGCAGTTTCTTCACTTCTGCTTCATTCAGCAGTGTGTGTCTGTGACAGCACCTCGACATGCATGTGTTGTTTTAATATGAGAGCTGAAATTCTTATAATGCAGCCGTTTGCATGAGTGCCAGAGTGGAAAAACCTGTGACAGTACCTACATGTGTATTACTGACACTGACAGACGCTTTCGTTTCACACATTCCTTGAGGATCAAAAATGGGTTTCTAAAACGATACAACTAACGTTACAACTAGACGATAAAACTAAAATTTAATGTATTTATTTAACTATCCAAACTACTGTTAAATAATTTTTTGCAAAGACAAAATCTAATACACATTAGCCGCGTTTCCACTTTCAAGAGTTCACACTCAGCTGATGATTGATAATAAAGCGTGTTTGGCATGCTGTCCCGGGAGAGAGCCCTGAGCTCAGAATATTCTCAAGCCCGGGGCTCCCTCCTGTTTAAAGGGCGAGAGGAGAGTTTGAGCTCAGGTAAGTCTCCAGAACTCCCCCCGCTTGTGAACGTGCTGAGATATATCTTACCAGAGTTGCTTTAAGATGCTATTTAAAAAGTAGTCAATTTACTTATGTAGTATGTTTTTTGGACGGTGGGAGGAAACCGGAGAACCCGGGGGAAACCCACACGAACACGGGGAGAACATGCAAACTCCACACAGAAACGCTGACTGGCTCAGGGAGAGGCCGAACCAGCGGCGTTCTTGCTGTGAGGCAACAGTGCTAAACACTGGGCCACCGCGCCGCCCTATCAGAGAAGGGGAGGAGTTGGGGTGGAAGGGGGGATTCTTCAAGATGAAGATGACCGAAGTAGAAAGCTCTGGTGATTTATAGTCAGTCAGGATTCGTCTGATTGGTGCAATATGTAGAGCTGATGTGGTAACAGCTGTATTCAATCATAAGCACGTGATCCTCTCCAAATTAGTTTATAAATAAACCCCACATCGCGCCTAAAGCGAGCATGCCAGGGCGAGCCAGTCGCGTTTCCATTGTCACTTGCGGGGCCTGATTGAGCCAAAGCGGGGCTTTCTCGAGGCCAGGGGCCGGCCTTTTTCGGCCCGCCGAATACCTTGGGCCAAAGAGGGCCAGCTGGGTCTTCGGGGAGTGGAAAGAGAGGTGTTGAGTTTGCCCAAGTCTGGTAAGTTTGGGCACTGGTTTTCCGATCACACATGTGCCAAAATAAATAAATAAATAAGGGAAAAAAACATATAGCTATGTTTCACACTTCTGCAAGCAGGTGCTTTCACCATTATAAAATCCCCCCTTTACTGTAATGAGAGGTGAAGTTTCATAAACTAATTTGGAGAGGAGCGCGTGATATGATTAAGCACGCCTGGCTGCTCATCTGTAATCAGTAATAATCCAATCAGAGTGATCCAAGCTTACTATAAACGGATTATTTTTCCCTACTGCTCTATCTTCGTTTTGGAAGAATCCCCCCTTCCACCCCAACTCCTCCTTCTTTCCTCCCTTTTCTAAGGGTGAGCTTTCGAGACCTACCTGATCTCGGATACCCTTATATACCTATTGACTGGACGGGAGCCTTGGGCTCAAGTATCTCTGAGATCAGGGTTCTCTCCCGGGACAGCATGCCAAACCTGCTATAAATGCTGAACATATCTAAGTGTGAACTCTTGAAAGTAGTGTTGTCCACTGAGTGAATGCTGCTGAAACACTGCACACTGATGAGGGAAAACCCAAACATTCACAGAGTGTGTGATGAAGATCCGCTTGTTTCTTCATGCTGAATAGATTTGAGGCTTGTGGTTAAATTGATCTGCTTTAAATTACAGGTTTAGTAAAGGCAGCTCAATTTCACCCAAAGAATGTAACACTGAATACAGAATTCTCAAACAGGTGAGTTAACTGCGTATATTTTGATTAAATTACATTATTGATTACTGTCATGCTCTGTAATACATTTACATTTGAAGCTGCGTTGACACAATCTACATTATAGAAGCACTAGAGAAATAAAGGTGAATTGAATTAAATTGAATGCTGTAGAGGTGCCACTGTGGCGCAGTGGGTAGTGCTGTCGCTTCACAGTAAGAAGGTTGCTGGTTCGAGCCTCGGCTGGGTCAGTTGGTGTTTCTGTGTGGAGTTTGCATGTTCTCCCCGTGTTGGTGTGGGTTTCCCCTACAAGTCCAAGCACATGCGCTGTAGGTGAATTGGGTAGTCTAAACTGTCTATAGTGTATGAGTGTGTATGGGTGTTTCCAAGTGATGGGTTGCAGCTGGAAGGGCATCCGCTGCGTAAAACATATGCTGGATAAGTTGGCGGTTCATTCCGCTGTGGGGACCCCAGATTAATTAAGGGACTAAGCTGAAAAGAACATGAATGAATGATTAAATGAATGAAGATAGTCACATCAATGTTTCACCTGAAGTTCATCTGAAAATCAGTTCAGTGCATGAAGCATATTCAACAATATGAGACTAGATCACAAAGTGTCTTTGATCATGATAACAAGCTGTCAGCATTGAAATTTATTTTCATAATATACTGTACATCCTGGTGACGGTTCTTTAACCACAAAGAATGTGGGAAATGAAGACATCTGACAGTCTCAGTAATACACTGTTACATAACTCTCACAGGTTTCTTTCAGTAAATTCACGCTTTAGCATTAAACTGCACAAAGCATTCAAGCTAATGTTAAGACTGAAGCACTGGAGCCAGATGGATTATTTCAATGATAATTTCACTTCCTTTCAGGACCTTGTCCTGTCTCTGTAATTCTGTTGCACTGTAGAAGCTCTGTCACGAAAACAAATTCCTCGTATGTGTGAACATACCTGGCAATAAAGCCCTTTCTGATTCTGATTCTGATTCTGATTCAAAATCAACATTGCTTAGCATTGTCAATAGAAAGAAGAGAAAGCTCTCAGATTTCACTGTACATGTACATATCTTCTACTGTGAGCTCTCAAATATGTAATAAAATATTGGTGTAACTTAATTTAACTATGACGCATATGTTTCACCCATTTGAATTGTGTTTTTTCAGCTTACTGAACGCATACTTTCTTATTTTTTAGTTTAAAAGAGAAATAATAACTGCACTCTTGACTAACAATTTCTAAATCTCGTGTATTTGTGTTGTGAGGATTGGCAGAGTCTTGATTGGTTGGTATTTCTCTATTTGCATGTGATTTCTTGAGTTTCGCACCTGGCTGCAAAAGTCATTATATCAAACTATTCATCTGAGATTCTGTGTAATTTTGGGATCTCTTATAAAATGCATTTCTCAATCCAACACCGGCTGAGCCAGTTTGCTGAGCTGACATTTTTTCCACATGCTTGGCAGAGTCTGCTTCGGTTTGAGCCAACTGTGCCTAAGACTGCAAGGTTCTGTTTTTATTTCTGAGAATTACACATCACAAAAAAACTTTTACTTATGTTTTTGAGTAATGGAACATTTTGATGCACAAATATAAAAAGCAAGATGCAATGTAAGAGACATACACCCTAAAAACTAAATTAGGTTGGTAGACAAACCCAAAGACTAGGTTAAAACTGTACTAAACAATTAACCCAGCAAACCCAGAAATTAGCATCTTTTTAGTGTTGGATAAAACCTCTCGAGTTATATTTTGTGAATACATTATTTGAGGGTGGAAAACATCTCTATATCACATAAAAAGCAGATTAAATTGAACAACATCCAAACCCAACACAGGTTACTCACTGAAGCTGAGCAGGGCCTGGTCTGGTCAGTGTCTGGAAGAGAGACCACATGGGAAAAACTAGGCTGCTGTTGGAAGTAGTGTTCGTGAGGCCAGCAGGGGGCGCTCAACCTATGTGAGTCCTAATGCCCCAGTACAGTAAAGGGGACACTATACTGTCAGTGAGTGCCGTCTTTCAGATGAGACGATAAACTGAGGTCTCTCTGTGGTCAATAATAACCCCATGGCACTTCTGCTAAAGAGTAGAGGTGTAACCCCGGTGTCCTGGCTAAATTCCCTCTCAGCCCTCACTCATCATGGCCTCACAGCATCCCCATCCACTGAATTGGCTCTATCACTGTCTCTCCACTCCACCTATAGCTGGTGTGTGGTGCAGCACTGGAGCCGATGTCCTGTGGCTACCATCAAGTCACCCAAGTGGAGCTGCACACTGGTGGTGGTGTGGAGAGACCCCCCTCATGATTGTGAAGCTCTTTGGGTGTATAACTGTGCACAATAAATGCACTATATAAATACACATTACATTACATCCTAGAGGCAAATCAAAAGTATGGTGTTACATGAAAGACGCAACCGAACACACAAGTTTGGAGAGGAATGTGGTTTGGTGCCCATTGAAGCATGCAAAACGAAATCATAATGAAAACCATCATAAGCGTGATTTTAGTAATGAACATGAGCTTGGTGAAACTGGATGAGGCTCTTTTTGAGGGCTGTATAGTGGCGTAGACTTATAATTGACAAGACAAAAACCAAATTCCTTGCCATATTTTGTTTAATACATTTAGTTTTCAGCATTATGGGCCACCGCTTGCTTTCCTTTTACTTCATGAATTCTGTATTTTGACACCGCTGTGGAATAGACAGTGATTGATGTAAGAACAAACAAACTAACTAGTAGTTATTGAATACGTGACTGAAAATTATGAGGAATGACCTATATAACTATTGTATATCATACATTCAAAAATGCTGGGTTGTTGTAACCCCAGATTGGGTCAAATATGAACAAACCCATATTCCTTTTTTTCAATTAAATTGAAGTGATACTCTTTAACCCACACTCTCAGAAATAAAGGTAGAGAGCTGACACTGGGGTGGTACCTTTTCAGAAGGTACACATTAGTACTTGAAGGGTCTATATGGTAACACTTCATTTTGATGGTCCATTTGAGTATCAGTAGACCGTCTACTTAATATTTGCTGATGCTGGCATGCAACACACATTTAACTGACTAGAAGAAACTTTGCACACAGCAAAAATTCCAGTGTTAAATATACAGTGTGATTTTTTTTTGGTGTTGTTCAGTGTTAAAACTGGAGTACATTTTAATCCATGAGTGTGAAAGAGCGTATATTTAAGAGTTTTTCTTTCAGTGTTAAACTCTTAACTCATTATGCAGTGTATTTCCCACTAGTGATGGGAAGTACAGTTTTTTTTACTCGAAACAGTTCTTTCAGACAAACAGTGATTAAACCAGTGTGTTTTACTCGAACTTGAAAAATGTCTTGTTGCATTTTAAAATGCAAAGAGTTGAATGTATTGAAATTATTTCTGAAAAGATTAATGAACAGTTAATAAATTAAAACTATTTTCAACATATTTGATCACTGTTATCTGTCACACACATCAATTGATAATATAGGATAAAAGGTAATATGTTAACACTTCATATATAATTTAATAACACACACTCCAGTTCGATGTAAGAATAAACTCTTACAGAGTTAAAATTAACTCTGTGAGTAATGTACAAATTCCACACTTTAGAAAGTGTTATTTTAACTCCAAAATGGAGGGAGTCATATGTACACCCAAGGAGTGTTAAGGTAAACTCAAACTGAGTTAAATGTACACTGATTTTTTTGCTGTGCAAGTACATGTCAACTTGCACTAACCCTACCCCTAACCCCAACCTAACAGTCTCTTTACTGTATAACCTAATGACATTTATTTGCAATGGAACTTAAATTCAACAAACGGACCATCAAAATAAAGTGTGACCGTCTATATTGGTACCTCAAAAGTATATATTAGCACCTACAAAATTTAAGAGGAACACTTTTGTACTTTTTAGGGACTAATATGTACTCTTAATGTATTAATATGGACTTTTTAGGTACAAATTTGTACCTTTTGAAAAGGGGCCACCTCAGTGACAACTCACATACCTTAATTTCTGAGAGTGCATGAACTTAAATACAAGCGTGAAATAATGGCCCAATCCCAATTCTACCACTTAGCCCTTACCCCTACCCCTGATTCTGCATGTCCATGTGAAGGAGTAGGGCTAAGGGGAAGGGCTAAATACCTCTTAAAACAGATTTTCCAGGACCACAATTGAAACCAAGGGGTAAAAATTTGTACTTGAAGGGTCCATGTTGGTACTTCAGAAGTATATATTAGTACCTACAAATTTTAAAAGAAACACTTTCTTACTTTTCAGGTACCAATATGTACCCTTGAGGTATCAATATGGACCTTTTAGGTACAAATGTGTACCTTTTGAAAAGGTACCACCCCAGTGACAGCTTGTGTAGTTTTATTTCTGAGCTTACAGAGATTGAATTTGTTCATATTTGACCCAGAGTTGGGTTTTTAAGTACAGTATATTGATCTTTACAGTGCAGTTGTGTATATTTATTCACTTTGATTAATATATGGATACTGTTATTAGCAAAAGTGATATCTGCGCACTGCAAGGGATTTACTTGTGGATGTAGACAAACAACTCCGCTGTTGTGTCGTGTGCTGTTTGTTCTGCGTAATTGGGTAATGCATTGAATTGGGTGTGTTCAAAAACGGCAGCAGTGTGGAGTTTAATGAGAGAGTTCAATCATTCTGTGAAGACGGCATCTGTCATTAATGGTGCTTTATCAAGGAGGACGGTCATCAATGTGTCACACTTATATTTTAAAATAGATTTATTTCCAAATTGTGATGTAAAATGTGTCATTATAAACACTGTTTACAAGAGGAAACTTGTAAAGAAGTGCAGCAAATTATAGGATCACAGCTAATATGATCTCTAATTATTTACAGTGGGTACAAATAAGAAAACAATACAGATAAACCATTTAAAGAAATAGTCTGAATGGCAAAGATTCAATCATCACCTCCAGACAGACCTAAATGAGCTGTAAGTGCAGTGACAGTCAGACGAAGCTCACTTGATGAAGCTCTATTACTGAGTAAAAACAGCATATGCAGAAACATACAGAAGCATCTACACATCACACATAAACATATGAGTGAAACATGAAACCAAACAGACGAGTGATCCAGCAACATCTTTGTTTAAGGCTGAAAGGATTGAGGTAATGGAGTGGCCACCTTAACTCCCTGATCTAAACCCAATTGAAAACTTCTGAGATGGCAAAAGCCATTGACAGAAACTGTGGCACGTGTAGTAGTTTGTTCATTATGTGCTGAAATACCGGTTTCAGGGAGCTAGAAGATTTATGACTTTACGCAATGCAGAAGAGCAGCAGTTATCAAAGACAACAGCTATGCGAATACATATTAGCTCAGTCATTTGAACTGATTTGTAAATGTTTCTTTAGTTTATAAGTGATTCACTTCAAAGAGAAAAATATTTACACTGCTATCCTGAAACTTTAATATTCCTAATTTGTCTCTGGTAAAAAATACACACAGAATTATTAATAAGTGAAGTTTATTTATAAACTTATTTGGAGAGGATCACGCACTTATGATTGATCACAGCCGGTGCTGCATTATTCAATGTATGATTCACCAATCAGACGATTCCTGAGCCACTATAAACACCCTTAGCTCCATATCACAGCTATCTTCATCTGAAGAATCCCCCCTTCCACCCCTACTCCTCCTCCTTTCCTAGATGAGCAGCACGATGACCCAGTGGTTGTCTCTCCCGGGACAGCATGCTGAACACGCTTCATAATCAATCATCAGGGGGAAGTCTTGAAAATCTCAATAATTAGATCTAGAATCAAACGTAATGTTGTGCTATATAGACAAGTTTACTGTGATTTACATCACATTGTTAATTAGTGAAAATGTTCTGATATGTTATGATATACTACATTACATTCCGTACATCTCTGTAATATATGGAGGCTTTGTGTGGTTTGTCAGTGTACGGCGTGTTCTTGGAAATCTTGTGATGACAGTCATAATGCAGCGTAGCAAATAGTCATCAGAATTGTGTGATTCCAGTCCAACACATCAGGCAGGAGTGCGAAGCAGCCGTTCATACATTTCTCTCTGCATCTAATGATTGACAGATTTATATAAACACCCTGGGCTTCCTAGAACAACTTGGCAGATCACTCGAACATATTTTTTGACATCACTCAAGCCAGAAGCCTCCAACATCTTCTTTATGGCTTCTCAGGCATTTAACAGCAGTGCATTCTTCGGCATGTCTGCTGTGGATTGATGCAGTTTTGAGGATCCACCAGTGCATCATCCTATGCTTTTAATACATACTTCAGATGTTCTCCAGAAAGACACGCATGAGTGAAGTTACCATTCACACACACATTCACACAGTGATGATGACAGAGTGAGCTGGCTCGGATTCCCTGTGGCCCTGCTTATGACTATAACAAAAGAGGTTAATGCACTATTTAGGTTGGATATGGCTTGAAGAACATGTTAGGCTGTTTGCACAGTACAGTATGTGTCTAGATGCGGAGTCAGTTCACTCTGTCATCATCACTGTGTGAATGTGTGTGAATTTTAACCCCACTCATCTGTGTCTTTCAGGAGAACATCAGAAGTCTTTCATCATCTGGAGTCTGTACTCAACACAGGAACTGATGAACTGGTGGATCCAGAATCCTCAACACTGCAGGAATCCGCAGCAGATATAAGGAAAAACTTCTGCTGATTGACTGACAATAAATGAAACCATAAAGAATGAGGTTTATGCCTCGGGGGTCATAAGAAAAAATTACTCTCAAGTGATCTGCCAAGTTCTTTAGAGAACGCCTCGGGTGTTTATTTGCAGACCCAAACTATGATTATTTAGATGCCCTGTTTAAAAGAAATAAGACAGCATGCGCTGGTTAGGTTTTGAAGCAGACATGTGCTTTTTTTTCAATGAGACATGAAGAAGAAACACTTCTCTTAATCAAACTATAGTGTGTGCTATTGCACTGTAAAAAATCCAACTTACAAATTGTTTAAAATTGTAAGTTAGGCGGACATATTTTTGAATTTACTCATAAAAATGATTTAACTGCATGTTTGGAACTGTTTGCTCAATGAAAGTAAAAAATTAAGTTGATGAGACTTTAAATTTTGATTTCTACAAATCTTCAAAAAATAAAAAGTTGAGTTAACTTAAAATTTTAAAGCATCCCCATGCTTTTCTGTCAATACTCTATACTGTCCTGTCCATTAAAGGTGAAAACCCCAAAAAATAATTATAAAAAAAAAAGTATAATTGACTTAAATCAGCCTTTTCGGTCAACTTAAAAAATATTTGGCTCAACTTCAACCACTGAAGTTCAATAAACTCAAATTTTCTTTGTAGCCAGTTGCTTTAAAATTTTAAGTTAACTCAACTTTAAATTTTTACAGTGTGGCCAGATCAACCTCCTGCAGCGTGGCTCCAGCAGAAGCAGAAGGAAGCTGTTTCTAAGAAAACAAAGATAGCAAAATAATCTTTAAATAAAATAAAAACTAGATTCTTTTGCTTCCCCCATTCATTTCCCCATTGATTGCTTGTTTTAAGGAAAAACACTTCATTTTGACTCCTTATTTCTGAAAAATAAAACCATATTTTTTGCTTGTACAGAAAATGTTTCTTGATTTAAGACTTTTTAGATATTTGGACTAAAAACCAGACAAAAACTCATTTTTCGCATTGTACGACAGTACTTAAGATTATATCTTATTTAGGAGATTCATAAAATGTTCTAAAATATTCTTGTTCATTTCATTTGTTAAATGTTTCTTGAGGACCTCACATTTAACACGCATGCTGTAAACAAAAGCTTTCTTACTTAGAGTTTTTGACTTGTTTCTAGTCCAAATAACTACAATTCTTAAATAAAGAAGGATTTTCTGTGAAAATAACAAACCGATGGCGCTTATGAAATGGCCATAAGCGGAAGTGCTCTACCCAGGGATCCGGTTTGGTCACGTGACGTTCGACGTACACCATATAGATATTAAATCGATTTGCATTTTTGATGTGTCATTTTAACATCCAGCTGGGTTTTATTTTTTAATTCATCACACCAGAGACAGCTGAAAGAATTTATCAGTCAAGATTTGTTATTTTCTATCTGAATACAGGTTTGCATGTACTGTGCACTCACCATCATATCGAGCATTTCAATGTGGTCATGTCATTGGCCCATGAACATTTCCTGCTTGTTGTCAAACTATTTTATAACTGTAACAAGAGGCGATCACACCTTCACATTAAAACAGCTACCATAACATTATTCATCAATATGTAGACCTTTCTGTATTCTCTCTGAAGCTATGGAAAATAAAAATGTAACACAGGAAATATGTAAGGACCATTGTTATTGTTTACATTCGTCAAATGGTCTAAAGAGCTGTGAGATGCATTTAGCTATATTATAGGACCAATGTACTCATTAATAGAGTCAATCATTTATTCATTTCCTTTCAGCTTAGTTCCTTATTTACCAGGGGTCGCCACAGTGGAATGAACCGCCTAATATTGAATCAATTATGCATATTAATAATAAAATATGAAATATTTTATCATTGTTCGGGGAAAAATTGCAGGTGGTTTGTGCTGTAACAGTCATTTACTTCCTGCATTTCATCCCCTGAGGCCTATTCTACAAACAGGTTATGTGACATACATAGTTTAGTTAGTTAACAGATAAATCAAACTCTCAATTCCAGAAGCTAATAACTTTCAGAGTTCCCACTGAAATTAAAATATTTTTAAAGATGTAAGTTCAATGCAAGGATATCTATAACCTGTGCTCTAAAACTGATAAAACTTACATCTAGAAAATATAAACCTGACAGAAACATCCACAGCTTGCAGTTTGTCTCTTCTTCCTAAATGCATCAATGATTTTTTTTCCGTCTCCTCATATTTGAGTTCCTCATCAAATCTTCTGTCCAATCAAATGCTAGTATCAGACATGCTTCGCCCCCTTCTTCTAGTTGGCTTTTCTTTTGATGCACTTGAGCTCAACCACTCTCACTGGCAGAGCTGTGAGAAAACCAAACACTATTGGCTGTTTTTTAAAGAAGGGGAGGAGCTATGCTATGCCACGCACTCTTTATGTTTAAGTTGAAAGTATGTCAAACATTGAATAAAAAATGCAGATTTCAAAGCACTTCAGGACCTTTAACTATTAAAAAAAACGTTAGTTTTGCATAAAAGGATCATTAATTTACTTAATTTGTTAATTCTGTTGAGATCAACATTTATTTTTATTTTTTTTACGAAACTCAGAATCCATAATTATCCTCTCTTGAGCTTTTAGTTGAGATTACATCAAATATCGAATAACAAATGCGATTTTTAAAGCACGTCATGAACAATTTCAAAAAACCTTTACTCTTGCAACTTATATTTGTCTTGTTTTTTATTCAAAAAATGTCAGAATCGATAATGATAGTAGGTTTACTACCCAGGTTTGGAGGGCGTCTCCTGAGGGAGCTCGGAAGTAACCGCCCACAGCTATGATTGGAGTTATGCAAAGTAAACCAACCTTCGCTCCTCCATCAGTACACGTGCTGAATTAACACACGAAACTCTGAGAAATGTTTCAATGTAGATACGAGGAACCAACAAAGCTCAAATACCATGGATGCTCCAGAGGTCGTGCTAACCATAAAATGTTTTATTTTTTATTAGCTGTGACAGAAATATCTGAAGGCTGTTCATCATTTTGACAGACCTCACAGGTGTTTTGCTTTTTGTAATGTTTTTAGTGAGTTATAAAGTACACCCAGCTGCTTGTTTCTGCCGAATATAACCCGACAGGTTTATATGGGTGAAGGTACAGTTGAAGTCAGAATTATCCAGCCTCCTGTGATTATTTTCTTTCTCCAATATTTCCCTCATGATGTTTCTCAGATTCAGGAGTTTCTCTCAGTATCTCCTCTAATGTTTGTTCTTCTGGAGAAAGTCTTATTAGTTTTATTTGGGCTAGAATAAAAGCAGTTCTTAATAGTGTTAAACCCATGTTAAGGTCAATATTATTAGCCCCTTCAGCAATATTAGTGTTGGATTGTCTCCAGAACAAACCACTGTTATACAATGACTCGCCTAATTACCCTAACTTTACCCTAATTACCCTAGTGAAGCCTTTAAAAGTCACTAGAAACAAGCGTAACACTAAATGATCCATTAGTTACTCCATAATACATTAGTTCACTACGATGAACAAACGATTAGTAAAACATTTATTATGATATTAACAAAGCACAATTAATGCTTTCATGTTAGTAAATTAACTAACATTAACTAATGGACTGATAAAGTGTTACCTTAACAAGACAAAAACTCTTAATAAGAAACGTCTTGGTTATGTACGTAACCCTCGTTCCCTGAAGGAGGAAACGGAGACGTTTCAAGAGTTTAATCTTAGCTGATGATTGATTATAAAGCTTGTTTGGCATGCTGTCCTGGGAGAGAGCTCTGAGATCATAAGATCCTTGAGCCAAGGGCTCCCTCCCGTTTGCAGGGCGAGAGAGGGAGTTTGAGCTCAGGGCTCTCTCCCAGGACAGTATGCCAAACACACTTTAATAACTCTTGAAATTAGTTTAGAAATAAACTTTACTTATGTCGAGTTGATCGACTAGGGCAGTGGTTCTCAAACTGTGGTACGTGTACCACTAGTGGTACTAAGGCTTACTTCTAGTGGTACGTGGAGGAGTCGCTGAATATTACAAGTTAAAAAATGAACACACTTTTTTAACCTTTTCATGTGTACGATAACACAGATGTGATCAGTGATTTTAATTAACTAAACCTTTTATTTTATTTTCAATTTTCTAATGTTTGTTGTGTATTCTTGAAGCTATTTTCCTCTTTGTATTTGTAACGGTTGTTGAGGGCAAATCCCGTATTTTTATATCCCAATGTTGACAGGGATAGTTTAATCACTTGCTTTTCTGACACACAAAGTCTACTTTAATGCGCAGTAAGCAGATCTAATTTCAAATTACTTTGTTCAAACTATTTAGAATGTTTAAAGTGGCTAATAAATAATAATAATAATAGTAATAAATATTCATAAGAGGAAGAATTAATCCGCCACGTTTTTGAAATGTGCAGGGCTGTAGCTGCTTAATTACGCCCACTATGCTACTGTATTTCAATACTGGTCATTATTGTGGTACTTGGAGAGACTATTATTTTCTGAGGTGGTACTTGGTGAAAAAAGTTTGAGGACCACTGGACTAGGGGATTCGAAAGTCTATTCGATCAACTCTCCATAAACTGGTAGTGATCGACTGAAGAAGAAGGTATTTTTCAGTGTTGTTCGTACTAATGTTGAATGTAAAAATAAAGAGACACTGAGAGAGCGTGATGTAGACAGAAAGCACAGCTTTATTGACTGCACTGGTCGACCACAGCCGAGCGCTGGTGATGATGGACGGCGGCGCTGTTATTAAGGCATCACAAACAGCATGCACATACAGTCACATGAACATTATATTGCTCTAAAGACTGCTCAACATGGAAAATGTACAAACAGGAGAAAATAGGTTTTTGCACGGATGAAAATACTCGTCTTTTTTTTCTTTTCTATAAAGATTTCCAATACAAGAAAATAAATATAGCAAAAAAAGCCTAAAATAATTTAAAATAGCTCTTCTTTTCTTTCTAATTATATGTTCGATAGTTCTCTCTGCTATTAACAAATGGCACAACTGTCTTTGAAACAAAGAACACAGAAGGAGAAACTCCTGCAACATTCATAGCATGGCATAGCATCGCATCGTAACTGTGAATTTACAGGACGGGCTTTGAGAAAGAGCAGGGGCTGATGGGAAACTCTGAATAGTAAGATTGGAGATCTCTGACCATGTGCTTCCGGCTTCATTTATAAAACACTGCGCTGGACACAGGCTGTATTTGCACTAATATCTGTTATTCTCCAATGGAGAATTCAGCGATATTAACATATGCACTTACATCATTTGTATTCTTTCCTATTAAGTCTTTAAGTCGCAAGTAATTAACCACATAGAAATCTGATTGATGGAATTATACGCAAATGACAAACAAGTTCATATTTGCATTTCACATATACAAAATATCTCAGCTTTGCAACAATTATTGGGAAATTGCAAATATTCATATATTTTCAACAATTGAAAGGATTATTCATTGACATATATTCACGTGTTCAAATATACGTTGTATATATAAAGAAATATGTATAAATACAGTAATAAGCCCAGTAATGTGTACTGGCAGATTATTACAAGGTTTCTGTAGCGTAACATACAATACCAACCTACACTGTAATAAATTATATGACAATTAGTTCTGACAGCATATGTTTTTAGGTCATTGTCACTTATTAAACTAAGTTCTAACTTGATTTTATGATTGATGCAAGCCAGTCAGTTGAACATAATATAAGTTCAATGGACTAATAAGGTTAATTTGATTCAGCTTAAAAATTTAAGGCAACCAGGATTTTTTACAGTGCAGACAATACAGCACTGCAGGCTATTATACATGTGCAGAAAAGACACGTTTTTAATATTTTCAATGTTAAATGTTGTCGGGAGAAAGATCAAGATCTCATAATGCAATTCAGAAGCAGAAATAAATGGGAAAAGAATAAATCACAAAATAGGGAAAACTGCTAATTTATGGATATTTCTTAACAATGCATATTATAGCTAATATATTTTTGAACATATATATATATATATGTACATATTTTAAATTCCAGAGGTTGAAAAATAAATATATGAAACAATATTTCCACTTTTAGGTTGCATATATTGCCATTTATAAGATTTCTATATGGTATCTTGAGTTGCAAACGGCTCCAAATTATAAAATGAATATATTAAAATCCACCAATAAATGTCCGAGCCTACAATGCTGATTGGCAAAAAGGTGCTTTGATTTCCAAATACTCCATCTCTGCTGAGGAAAGCTGTGCACATCTGCTCAGAGCCTCACATCCTCATGCCAAAGCTCATTTTTATAAATCATTACCTTGGAATTATAAGGAATTATAAGATTTTAAGATATCGAGCTTCAAAGTTTTTGCTTTCCATTGCAAACAGCACGTGTGTAACATTTGTTTTTTAAATAAAAAGTCTTAAAATGTGAACAACTTATAAAAAACCCATCCCATAATGTAAATAAGTTCTCAATTAATAAGAATATGTCAATAACTCAATTTTGACAAAAATGTCAGATAGATGCATGTTTTATAAATGAAGCCCCTGCAGCGCGGCAGAGGTCAGAGGTCAGGTGAACTGGCCACATCTGAGCACAGGTTCTGTTCATAATCAAACACAACACTGAGGGATATTTGGATGCAGCTCATGTGTGGTCACACATCACCCCCAAAACATTCAGGAAACCATTAAAAGCTGCTTGGTTCATGCTAAATGTTTAAAAACGACTCATTTGGAATGTGCAAATGCAAAACAAACAAAAAACATCCCCCGATGATCGACTTCAACTTTAAAATGCAAAACATACTGTTTGTAGATGAAATATGACTATTTTTATCCATTCCTACAGCTGAGGATTGATGATCGGTTTCACACACTGCAAAACCAAATATCCAACTATCAAGAAGCATTCTCTAAACATTTTCTAGACAAGCAAAACATCTAGTGCTGTTTTCAGAAATTATGAGTAAAAATTAATTACAATTAATTAAATTATTAGTTTCTTCTTGAAACAAGCAGAATAATCTGACAATGGGGAAGCAACACAATCTAAAAAAGCAAAAACGAGTTTATTCTTTTCCCCATTATCAGATTATTCTGCTTGTTTTAAGGAGAAACTCAGTTCATTTTGACTCATTATGTCTGAAAACAAGACAGTCGGCTCTATTTTAACGATTAGGGTCATGTCTGAATCCACTTTTGCTATTTTAAGGACAGATAAATACGCACTGCGCAAGGCGCTGGTCTAACAGGGCTGTCCTGATTCTCTTCATGAGTTCTGGGAGTGTTTTGAGATTAAACCAATCAGAGTCTCGTGTCTCGTTCCCTTTAAGAGTCAGTTGCGTCGCTCCATGGTGCATTTGCTATTTACATGGCGACTTTGTGAGTGTAAAAACTGAAGCTTCACTAGCGAGAGAACAGTTAAACAGAGCATCTGCAGCGCGAGGATAAAGAACGAGCCTCCTCCATTCAGCCTCTTTACTTTCTCTTTACTCTTTACTTTACTCCTTTACTTTGGTGGAGTGAGGAAACGCTGGAGACTCCCTCCACTGAACACATCCATCAGCCCACATGTTTAATCTCCTTTGTTAAGAGCAAAGATTTGATCAACACTATTTCTAAATTCAGCTCTAATCTCCAGCAGAGGAATAAATGAACAATAATAATGAAGTGTGGTCAAACAGCTGAGATATATCCAAACACACGTCCTGTTCTTATCCCCATATACTGATGCAGACGTCTCCAAAACCCCACAGGTGGACAAATCTACACTGGTGTTTATTAAACTAATATAAATATGCAGATAATCAATAAAACTGCTGATAATAATAACATTACACTGATGCAGATGGTCATGAGTGAACTGAAAAAGCCCCCCGAGGTGAAGAAGGCATGGAGACAATGCTGTTTATAACTGATGGAGGAAATAATCATTTCTGTATCAGTTTAATCCTTTAATTGTGTTCATCTGTACAGATATTCGTGTATTGCTGTACATCATGTGTGTATTCAGCAGTGTGTAAGTGTTTGGATCTGCATAGGTGCATAACTAACACACTCTGCTGGACTTTAGAGCAGCTTTCAGTTGGTCAATTGCGCAGTCTATTTCAGTTCCTCAAAATAGCAACGCTCATACAATGCTCCTAAACACACCTCCTGTATAGACCAGCACACCCATCAGTCCACAAACCAGTGCAAATGGATTTACTATTTAAGCAATGTTGCGTAAAACAGGAAAATTAGGGTTGCGCTGGTCTGAAAATAGCAACAAATCGCTCCAAACATGTCTTACGCCTCATTGCACCGGGTGTATGATCGGGCCCAGTATGTTTGCTTGTCTAGAAAATGCTTCTTGATTTAAGAAAGTTTCAATATTTAGAAACAAGACAAAAACTCAAAGTAAGCACAGCAGTTTCTGCAGTGCAAGAGGCATGAAGAGATGTGGATTTTCTTAGAGATCGTCTCAGGCCTAACCACACCATGTGAAGCTGAAACTGGAAGAGATGCTGGGTGTGCGATGTGTTCTGTCTATAATAATAGTAATAATATATGAACTGCTGTTTTAACCATGTGGAAGTGTCGATTATGTCTCTCGGACTCCACAAACCAAATAAAAACATTGTCTAATTATAATCAACAAAAGGAAAATCTTAGAAAACATCAAGATATCAGCCAAAATCGCACACCCCTTGCTGATATCCAGCTCTTCTTCCCCCCAGCGGTGGAGGCAAAAGACTAATGCCGAGTTCAGACTGCAGGATTTTCACATTAGTCGTGTCACAGATGTGTTCACACTGCATGACTATCTGGGCTAGTGTTCTGTCGCTGCTGTGTTTACACTGCAAGATGGATCGGCCACAGGGAGTTTCACACTGCATGACTTCAAAATAGGAAGAATCGCCAACAACTTTGTCCAAACTCCATCTCACACCCAAACACACGCAGTATATCTTTTGTTATTAACTACATGATGAGAAAGAAGCCTTTAATGGGGTAGAAATGTCCATATTTGCTCTCCTGGCTTTGAAGGGAATCAGCAGTTTCTCCTCAACTGTTTTATTGTTTGAGCGGGTTGGGTTGTGATGTTGCTCACACGACACGTCAAACACACACGGGGGCTCCTGCCAAACTTACACTCATTTTCCCTCCATTTCTTGTGTCTGAATAAACTGAAGATGAGCTTTTAGCGTCTCCCTCATCCTCCCGCTGGCCTGCAGGTGCCCACACTAGTGAATGCTGCTCTCTGATTGGCTGATCGCTGATGTTATTTTCAGTCAGGCTCATTTCACACGGCATGATCTGAATCGCCGACAGCTCCAGATGTTCAGCACGCCAAATATCTCCCGGGCATCGGCGACTCATTGTTGATTCTCTCAGATGGCGTCTTTGATAGTTCACTCTGTGTGATTGTCACTCGCGTGCACGAGCACTGATTCGCCTGTGATTTCAGCCATTTGTCTGCGATTTCTTAAAACCTGTCGGCGAGTCAAAATCGGGGCTAAAATCATGCAGTCTGAACTCGGCATAACAAGTGTGAAGACCACAGTCACTGAATGACTGGCTCACTAACAACATGCAAAGGTCATGATCTCATTGGTCCTGGGAGATAACGGCTGCACAGAAGCTGAACATTTACAGAGATTACGTAGAGTACATGTTTGGGTACACGACCGGCGGCGGAGCATGAGAAAGAAGCGTGAACTCTTGCAGGAGGCTGAAACTAGCTCACTAAAGGCACAGTATTGCATGTGTGCGTGTGGTGCATACTGAACCAGAGAACGGCAAATGACCGGCGTCTATCAGCAGTCCCTATTGAAGCAGCTAAGATACATGAGATTTGTACAGGTCGTCTGTCTGTGCTCTGTGGGATACAGCAGCAGACAGACGTTTCAACAGATGAAGAGTCAGGAGTGAAGCAATTCAGTGAGCGTTCATCCACTGCGCTACTGTTCATAACATATAAGGCCGGGCATACACTGTGCAATCTGTTTAGGATTTCAACCAACTCACACTGAACGGGAAGATCATGTGATCATGAAACATGGGCACACACTATATGGTCTGAGTGATCAGCAGAGAGCTGAATCCACATGTAACACCCGCTAAGGGCACTTATTCCTCAATTGAATTTAAAGCGACAGTCACCAAAACAACACAATTAGGATCAAAGCCTGAGAGGGTCAGTTTCAGAGAGCTGGAGAACATCATCTGTGTGTTATTCTCAGCTCAAACTGAAACACACACACTCTAGACACAGCAGAGATGCATTTACAGTTTGTTAAAATGAAGGAAATTCCCTTAATGGTGGTTGGCAAACCAGTATATGGTGCATTTACACCACCAAATTGGAAGGAGTGTTGAAGAAATCACAAGAACATCGACGACAACAAAATCGATTCCTAATCAGACGTATATCTCGCAGACATATGAACAGTGCATCATGCACTTTTAATTGTTTCTGTGCATTCTAGAATATGTTGGTTAATATTGCACCAGTGGGCCTGAGTGAACCTGTAAGTGTGTGTTTGTTTTGCGCAGGTGCAATACAGATCACTGCAGATCTTGATCATCAGTTCTGATTTCGTGACTGCATCCGTTTTTTTCGATGACCTGCTTACATCATTTAAAGGTGACTAGTATCTGATTGTCTGCATTCACACAGCACACGGCGAAGGTGAATAACACGGAATAAAAGAGCTCTATTATAATAATAGAGCTCCTTTTTCTCCATTCCTGTATTCGATGTGTTCGCAGGGTTTTATTTTGTTTTAATTCTTTATAACAGGTTGTTTAACTGTAGTTTATGACAGAAAAGTTCTCATTTGGCCATCTTCTTCTAATCTAGACCCTTTTAAACCAGCAGATATCTTAGGCATAATGTCCATGGTTTGATTTATGCGCGTGATGTAGCCTATGCAACAGTTTTATAAGAGTATATTAGTTTAGATTGATTACGTGGCGGATCTTGATCTCTCTATCTCTCTCTCTTAGTTTTTCAGTCCTCGTGTGTGAGGTTTAAGGTTTGAGACTCCTGAAGTCTGTTCTGGAATGAAAGCATCAGAATTGACGTCATTTGCTACAGTTATTAATGATGCACTACTCGCATTGACAGGTGTAAATCCGATCTACCTGCTTACACTGCAGATACGAGGGCACGGATATGATTCATATCGGATACATTTACATATATGAACAAGGCCTGAATCTGATTTGAGTAAATCCATGTGATTCTTTCCTATTTACAGGTACATGAGCCATATCCGAAATCAGAACCGAGTCACTTGAAGCATACAGTGTAAATGCAGCCTTAGTAAACACTTACTGGCTTCATAGTTCTGATTCAACAGTGTGATTCCCTCATGAGGGTCGAGTGAAACTTCTGACGTGCCAGAAAATCATCTGACCATCCGATTACTGAGTTTAATCGTCTCTCCATCAGAATTCACAGAATTGCAAAGTGTATGCCCGGCTTCAGACTCTTCTGCAAAAGACAACATAACTGGGACTTGTGCTTTACTCTAGTCTTCTGCTGAACAGAGCGTGTGTCAGGATGCAGTTTGCTCAGAGACTGACTCTAAAGGAAGGTTTTTGGTAAATAAAGAGTTAAACTGGAGCTGTTTCCTCAGTATTATGAAGGAGTGTATGGGTGGAGATCAGGGAAAGCTCTGTTCAGAAGACAACATGATTACATCCACTCCAGAGCGCTTGCGGACACGCTTTTCTTTGGCGTCATCAAACTAAAAAAAAGAAGGAACTAAAATCAGTGCTTCGTCCTTTTTTTGGAGAGCCTCTCTTTGCCAAAGAAACCGAGCTGGGGTGAACGTACAGGTTTAAGCTTTTCAGATGATTGTGATCACTTCGTTTCTTGAACCCTGAGATACACACTATGGGTCGATTGGGTCACAATCTAAGGGGAAAGCCTGAGGGTACTTTGTAAGTGTGCATCCAACTTGAAACCATTGGAGAACTGACTGATGATGATGGTTTAAACAGTGTTTCGCTAAAGCAGGACTAATGATTTCAGCAGTTTCTGGGTCACCTCAAGACTTTTGCACATGTGCTCATTTCTGATTGCCATCTTTGTGATAAAATTGCTGATTATTAGTTAGTTTTGGGGGGCTTCAGAAGGCACAATTTAATGGAAAACAATAGTTCTTGTTGAACAAATGCACCAAAACGTGGAAGAGAAACAACTACATTGAGGAAAAAAATTATTTGAACCCCAGCTGATTTAGTAAGTTTGCCCACTAACAAAAATTGATCAGTCTATAATGTCAATGGTGGGTTTATTTGAACAGTGAGAGACACAACAATAACAAAACAATCCAAAAAAAAGTTAGAATTTAATTAATAGAAATGCAAATTAATTAAGTATTTGATCCCCTATCCGTGAGCAAGATCACTGGCTCCCAGGTGGATCTTCTACAGGTAACGTGCTGACATTGGCAGCCCTCTCAGCTTGTTACCTGTATAAAAGAGACCTGTCCACAGAAGCAATCAATCAATCCAGATTCCAAACGCTTCACCATGGCCAAGACCAAAGAGCTTTCCAAGGATCTCAGGGACAAGATTGTGGACCTACACAAGGCTGGGCTACAAGACCATCGCCAAGCAGCTGGGTGAGAAGGTGACAACAGTTCAATTATTGTCAAACGGAAGAACCATAAATGAACTGCCAATCTCCCTCGGTCTGGAGCTCCATGCGAGATCTCACCTCGTGGAGTTTCACTGATAATGAGAACGCTGAGGAATCAGCCCAGAACTTCTCGGGAGAAACTTGTCAATGATCTCAAGGCAGCTGGAACCATAGTCACCAAAAACACTGTTGGTAACACGCTACGCCGTGAAGGACTGAAATCCTGCTGTGGTCCCCCTGCTCCAGAAAGCCCATCTAAAAGCCCATCTGAAATTTGCTGAACATCTGCCTGCTTCAGAGGAGGACTGGGTGAAAGTGTTGTGGTCAGAGGAGACCAAACTCCAGCTCTTTGGCATCAACTCAACTCGGAGGAGGAGGAACGCTGCCTATGACTCCAAAAACACCATCCACACGGTCAAATATGGAGGTGGAAACATTATGCTGTGGGGGTGTTCTTCTGCCAAGAGGACAGGACAATTGCACCGCATCAAAGGTAGGATGGAGCCATGTACCGTCAAATGTTGGGTGAGAACCTCCTTCCCTCAGTCAGGGCATTGAAAATGGGTCGTGTTTGGGGACTCCAGCATGACAATGATCCAAAACACACGGCCAAGGCAACAAAGGATTGGCTCAAGAAGAAGCATATTAAGGCCATGGAGTGGCCTAGTCAGTCTCCAGACCTTAATCCCATAGAAAATCTGTGGAGGGAGCTGAAGGTTCGAGTTGCCAAACATCAGCCACCAAACATTAATGACCTGGAGATGATCTGCAGAGAGGAGTGGGCCAAAATCCCCCCTGAGATGTGTGCAAACCTTGTTGCTAAGTACAAGAAATGGCTGAACTCTGTGATTGGCAATAAAGTTTTCGCCAGCAAGTACTAAAGCACGCTTATCAAAGGGATCAAATACTTATTTCATTCATAGAAATGCAGATTAATTTCTAACTTATTTTGAAACACATTTTTCTGGATTGTTTTGTTATTGTTGCGTCTCTCACTGTTCAAATAAACCTGCCATTGACATTATAGACTGATCATTTCTGTGTTAGTGGGCAAACTTACTAAATCAGCTGGGGTTCAAATCATTTTTCCCTCACTGTAGATACCTGGGAAGTTTTGATTACATTTGTTTTTGAGTGATTACCTCTTTCGATTACCTTCTTACCTCCTACAGATGTCAATGAAAACCTTAGTATCTCTGCTATGAAAGGTCCTAAAGCTCCCTGAATCAGAAACTGATCTCTGATGCACCCTTCGAGGTACACAAACACCTGCTTGTACATTGTAAAATTTACGTCTACATATAATGACTGGAATTGATGAATGTTACATTTTACGGTCTGTTAATAAAGGGAAGGGAAGAATAATAATAAAACCAGTAGTACCAATAGAGGTGATCACTCAAAAAACTAAGTGGTCAAGTAACCAGCAACTGTGGACCACTTTAAGAAGTGCTGAGTTGTAGTAAATAACACAGGCTTCATGTTCACACATAAAGAGCTTGGGAAGATTCGGCTATGATGGAAGCTCTTACATCTAGCCTATGTCAGAGCAAATGAGGCGGAGGATACCGCACGTGTGCTACATTCCCCGATGGATAATTGTGCTTATTTGTGTCATATTTTCTCTGTACATCATTTGACTGGAGTCACATACTCTGGGAACACAACCTAAACAGACCTCATAATGCCCACCTCACTGTCCTGCGTGGCTCCCCGGAGGACGGTGTTCATCTAGACTTCCTCTTGCTGTTTGTCGAGCACGAATGGTTATGGTTGCATAAATGACTATTGACTCTAACACGGAAAACAAGCCATTACAGCTAAAGGTCTGGAAACTGATGTGGTCTGAGAGACTGTGTGTCCTACTGATGAAGCAAACGCTGAAGCTCCATGTTTCCACCCTCAGGCCAATGCTAGCAGTGTTTCCATCCAGGGATAAACATAAAATCTATGTGCAAGACTGAAATACGGCATAAAAGATGTGCAAATAATGCAGCGTTTCCATCTGATGAGCGAAAGAGAACAGAATTATCCCTTCCTGCTAAGCACTGCTGGGATTCTCCACTGTGGTGTTTGTTCTCCTCTAATAAATGAGCTGCGCCTCAGAAGACCAAGAGCAAACGCAATGAACACGGTGAACACCCGCGGCGGCTCCTGGAGGTGTAAGACGGGAGCACAGACAGATGCTCAAGACAGTTCTGGAGGGAATAATAATAGAAGAAGAAGAATAATGAAGCACTGTGAAGACGTACATTTGTTTCCGTCATAGTTCGTGTGCAGTTCCAAACGTTGATCAACTCTTAATTTCCATCAAGCTTTTTTTTATGCGATAAGCCAAAATGTGCTTAAAAATAGGCGGATGGAACAAAGCTAGTGAGGGTGTCAGTGACATTCACACTGTCAGTCCAGGCTAGCATCAAACATCGGTCATCGGCTGCCCTGATTTCTAAATATCGGTCAGAGAAACACCCATATGTGTGGCCCTCTACTGGTCTGACAGTGGAAGCGCAGTTTAATTCAAGCCTTTCTGACGCTCTCATTGGCCCAAAGGTGGAAAAGCTGCACAGCAAATTATGCTTAAATTATTATTTCAGTCTTGTTTCTAGTGAAATATCTAAAAATTGTAAATTCAAGAAGCATTTTCTAGACAAGCAATAAATATTGTCTCGCATGGTTTCCGCTGCATTCATTCCTCCATGGCGGGGCGCCACACCAAAGTTCATTCCCGCCACGGCTACATTACGGCATTTCATTCGAAACAATCAGTCGTTTTTGTTTTTAATAGCGGGTTATAATCGCACCAAAACGTATTAAAAGGTAAGTGAATTTTAACAGAGCAGAACTTATGTGTAACCGTAGTAGTGCTGTGCGTTATTTGTTTAACCCTTTAAGATGACATGCTGACTGACAGGTGTGTGACGTACATGACGTAGCTTTCAGTTTTGATGAACACAGTATCCATAATTATACTTTCAAAAGTTGACTCTTAGCAGATGATTGATTATGAAGCGTGTTCTGCATGCTGTCCCGGGAGAGAGCCCTGAGCTCATGAGATCCTCGAGCCCGGGGCTCCCTCCCGTCAGCAGAGCGAGAGGGGAGTTTGAGCTCAGGTAGATCTGGAGAACTCCCCTGCTGTAGTAGCTGATGAACAGATAGTGATCGCTCTTCAGAGATAACTACTTACTAGCAGCATGTCTATGGAGCTGATGTGGATTAGTCCATTAACTTAAGCTGCATGTTTGTGGACGGTGGGAGGAAACCGGGGAACCCGGAGGAAACCCACATGAGGATGGGGAGAACGTGTAAACTCCACACAGAGACGTCAGCTGTCTTGGTGAGGACTAGAACCAGTGACGTTCTTGCTGTGAGGCAACAGTGCTAACCACTGGGCCACCGTGCCACCCATCTAGGAAAGGAGGAGGAGTAGGGGTGGAAGGGGGGATTCTTCAAATGAAGATGTGATGTGGAGCTTAGGGTATTTATAGTGGCTTAATCATGAATGCTTGGGGTTGGTCTCGCATTATCTAGTTTATAGGCACACAATCCTCTCGAAGCTAGTTTATAAATAAACTTCACTTATAGATAAAGGTCTATGGTTCAGCATACAATGACTTTATCTGGCTGGAGTTAACAGCCGTTTCACTTTACATAGGACGCATCAGTGCTGTTCTGTAAGTCTATTGGAGACATTCAGAAATATTCCTAGGAGATCTAATAAATGCTGGAGACATCCTCGTCACATAAACGCACTAAATCACACTTCAGCAGCGTTTATTTGAGAGCAAACAAGAAAATCTGAACTTGAGCAGCGTATATTTGAGGACGTGCAAGACGTTTTGTGCACAAACACAGGAAATCGGTGTGCATGCTCGTATTACATGAATGCGATCTCGACTTGTAATACTGCGCTCATGACATCTGTCATTGAAATAACGCCACAGGTATTTGGAAGATCTGTGTAAAAGGCCTGCCACCACAGCTGGAAAAAATACAAGAGGAAACACTGTCTTGATTTCAGAAATAATGAGTCGAAATGAAATGATTTTTTCCTTAAAACAAGCAAAAATAATCTTGTTTTTCATCTTGACATAAGATTTGGTCACACTTTATTTTGATGGTCAGTTTGTTGAATTTAAGTTACATTGCAGCTAATTCTCATCAGATTATAAGTAGACTGTGAGGTTGGGGTTAGGGTTGGGGTTAGTGTAAGTTGAAATGTACTTGCAAAGTTTCTTATAGTCAGTTAAATGTGTGTTGAATGTCAGTATCAGCAGATATTAAGCAGACAGTCTACTGATACTCTAATGGACCATCGAAATAAAGTGTTACCTAAGATTATTTCCCGTACTCCACTGTCTGTGTGAATGTTTAGCTTGTTTTAAGAAGAAACTCACTTAATTTTGCCTCATTATTTGTGAAAACACGACTATATTTTTCGCTCGTCTAGAAAATGCTTCTTGATTTAAGAGTTTAATTGGGACTAGAAACCGGACAGTATTTTTGCAGCGTGCTCACGGCACGGGAACACATCTAGGAGGCGAGCAAACTCCGCCGCACCACCTCCTCCTTCCCAGCATGCATTTGAGGCAATCGCAACCTCCGGCTAAGCAATCGCAATTCCCCGTCGCTCTGTTCTTCGTCAGAGAAATACCCGTCCGTTTCAGTGTCAGGTGTGTTGTTCTGCACAGACGACTCCACAGTTTGGCCTTTAGAGCGGGTCTTGCTCTGTCTGGGCAGGTGTATGCGTACGCTTTTCTGCGAGCGTTTCTCCAGCACTGACTCTCGTTCTTCTGAAATGTGGCACGAGTCCATCTTGGCGATGGCGGGCTGCAGAGGGTCTGACCTGCCGTCGCTGCTGCGCTGGAAATCCTCTGTTTTTTCTCCACGCCTGCACCGCCGCTCCGTCACACACACTTTACCTTTAGCGGGTGGAGAGCAGAGAGTCTTCCGGCGGCTGCGGGGCGCACTTTTAGGGTGCTTGCGTCCCAGCCGAGGCGTCTTCCAGGTGTTCTGCATGGAGGAGTCCAACATGAGGCTGAGCAGGCTCTCCTCGCCCCGCAACAGCTGGTCTGACAGCAGGCTTGCCGAGGTTTCAGGCGTGCCCGCGGACAGAGACCAGCGGCTCAGCATGCTCTCCGCTGAGATGTGGATGGACTGAGCCTGCCAGCTGTCAAACAGCGAACCGTCCAGGGGGAACGATCTGGAGAAACCTGTGGAGAAGATTCAGAAGTGTGCTTTCATGCCACCAAGATTTTCGGTCACACTTTATTTTAAAGTACACAAGAGGTCAAATCTAACCATATTGATTTTGTTAGCTCACATTGCTAGCTTTGAGCTAAACCAGTGGTTCTCAAACTGTGGTGCGTGTACCACTAGTGGTACGCGGGCTTTCTATTAGTGGTACGCGGAGAAATGGCTGAATAATTCAAGCTAAAAAAGAACACTTTCAACCCTACAATAACACCGATTTGATCACTGAATTGATTTTAATAGGCTAAACCTTTTACTTTCAATTTTCTAATGTTTGTTATGTATTCTGTCTAGGGCTGTCAAAAAATTAATCGTGATTAATCACATCCAAAAAAAAAGTTTAACATAATATTTGTGTGTGTACTGTGTATATTTTATTATGAATATATAAATACACACATGCATATACTTGATAAAATGTTGGTTTATATTTAGACATATAAAAAATATATGTGTATGATACAAATTTTACATTTGAATATGATGTAACTACTTTGATGTAACTTTTTTATATATAGTTTTGGCTTCTATGAATGCGTTTATCACATATACATAATAGATATATATAACACACACACACACATTATGTCAAAACAAACTTTAATTTTGGATGTGAATAATCACGATTAATTCTTGGACAGCCCTAATTCTGTCATAAAAAGCTAATTTCCTCCATATTTGTAACAGTTATTGGGGGCGTATCTCGCATTTTTATATCCCAATGTTGACAGGTATAGTTTAATCGCTTGCTATTCTGACACACAAAGCCTCCTCTAATGCGCAGTAAGCAGATCTATTTTCTAATTTAAATGTGTAAATCCAACTCATATATTTAAAATTCAAGTTTAGATTTTGAAGACATACAAATAAGTCATATATACATGCAATATGTATATTCATATATAAACTCTTTTTGAAATATGATGACATATAGCCTATATTTATGAGCTCCAAGGCACTTGATGAATAAGCTACTTTATGATCATACTTTAGTTTTCTTTTTAGTTGTTAAGTACGGTGCCATTTTTAATGAACTTTAAAAGCACAATTTAATTTAAATGTCGCCAGATTTTTTTACCTCTAAGTGCAGCACCGTGTTAATGTGCAAACTATTTAGAACATTTAAAGTAGTTGACAATAATAAATATTACTAATAAGAAGAATTAATTGGCCTTGTTTTTGAACTGTGCAGTGCTGTAGCTGCTTAATTATTCCTACGCTACTGTATTTCAGTACTGGTCATTATGGTGGTACTTAGAGAGACAATTATTTTCTGAGGTAGTACTTGGGGAAAAAAGTTTGAGAACCACTGTGCTAAACAATACATCTGTGCATGTCATTAAGAGAAAAAACAATAGGTTGCCCTTGTAATCTTTAATTAAAGGGCCATCTTTTTTTAAAGGGCCACGAAACCCCGCAGTCTCAGCGTGGTGTTTTAACACCTACAGTCTGGAAAAGCTCAGGAAAGTGGGTGTGTCCAGCTCTGTTTAGGTGGGCGTGTCGGGGGAGGGAATGAGGGAAGGTTTTGCATAAAGATGGGAGTTTCCATTTGTGCACGCGCTGACTTTCAAACAAACACACAGACGCAGGGGAGAAAGACAGTGACTGTTTACAAGGACATCAGTCATCTAATTATTTGCTCTCAGCAACTTCACTACACACTCAGAAGCTGCGTCCCAAATGACACACTATACACTATGCACTATGTACTTATGTAGTATATGTATGTAGTGCTGTCCCAAATGGAACACTAATGGCTTTTTTACTAAGCGGAAGTTCAAGTCGTTTCCCTGATGACGTTTGACGGTCGCCAAATTAATGAAATAAATGACCAAAATACCAAATAATACCTGCATGAGATTAACCGCATTCACCACCAGGAGGCGCTATAATCCCTCTCGTAGGAGAATTTTGCTTTCATAGTCCAAAATAAAGTTCTCCAACATGTGCGCCTGATAGCTCCGCCCCTTCCGCAACATGAGCAAAGCTGCGGTCGTTGAGTGTGTGAAGTGTCCATCAGTCCACACACCGTTTTACAGGCTGAATAAGTGCATCATCCGGGTAATTAAAGTGCACTTATTATTTTTAGAGTTTTCAGTGTGGATGCACTATTTACACTACTTATACTACAAAATAGCGTAGAATAGTGCATAAGTATGCGATTTGGGACGCAGCTAGAGACTTCATTTACATTTTGTAAAAGGGGGCAGATTAGGTCTCCTTTAAATGTACAGCATGCAAACAGAAAGCACAGCTCTTTTAAGATTTACCACTGAATGAATTTACACACTTACCCAGCTGTGAGAACAGAGAGTTGTCGTCTGATCTCCACTTGTCTTTCTTTTCTGGACTATTCTTCCTCCTTTCTTTCACTCGTTCCTGGACTCTATTGCGATGCGTCCTTTCACCTCTCTGAGGTTTTTCTGTGCACAGAGAATAAGAGAGTGTGCAAAACGTAAAAATACAAGCCACAAGACATCTCCAGCAGGCCTGAGAAACAGCAATTTGAGAATATTCCACTTAGACATTTCTGGATATTTTCAATGGTTCTTCACCTGTCGGTTCACATTTTAGACAACATAACACACCTACCAGTTTCACAAAACATTCAGAAAATGCTTCCTCAGTGTTTTTATCTTGTTTCTAGTCCAAATATCTCAACATTTTTAAATCCAGAAGCATTTTCTAGACCAGCAACACATACTGTCTTGTTTTCAGAAATAATTGAGATTTCTGAGGACCAATGGAAGGACATTCTCAGTTTAGTTCACTCTTCATCTGTTTGTGCCAGACACGCACTCATACGATGTAAAGTACTTCATAGGACCCATTTCACTAATGCCAAAACTTATACAATATTTCCGGACAGAAGTGCTGCCTGTAACAGATGTAAGCAGTCACCGGCTGATTACCTTCACATGTTTCGGTCCTGTTAAAAAACTCATTCATTCACTCATTTTCTTTTCAGCTTAGTCCCTTTATTAATCCGGGGTCGCCACAGCGGAATGAACCGCCAACTATTCCAGCATGTGTTTTACACAGCGGATGCCCTTCCAGCTGCAACCCATCTCTGGGAAACATCCACACACACTCATTAACACTCATACACTATGGACAATTTAGCTTACCCAATTCACCTGTACCGCATGTGTTTGGACTGTGACCAGAGCACCTGGAGGAAACCCACGCAAATGCAGGGAGAACATGCAAACTCCACACAGAAACGCCAACTGACCCGAGGCTCGAACCAGCTACCTTCTTGCTGTGAGGCGACAGCACTACCTACTGCGCCACCGCGTCACCCCAAATTAACAAACTATTGGTCTTATATATTTTAAATTCTTTCTCAAGCCGTTAATACAATCATCACTCCTGACCCTGGGCAACACGGTGGCGCAGTAGGTAGTGCTGTCGCCTCACAGCAAGAAGGTCGCTGGTTGGTCGATATTCAACAGACGTAAGCATTCATTTAGTCATTTAAGCATAATTCTGGCAATTTGACGCCAATGTTCGATGTCAGTTTGATGTCATTTTGACATCACAGTCATCTACATACAGTTTATTTTACAATATGCAGTAATAAATTTAATGTGCATTTTTCTGGGTTGGATAAGGTTAAGGTTTAGATTCATGAGTAAGTTTAAAGGCCATGAAATAAATGTATGTTTGTTAAACTTCAATAAAGCCAATGTTAGTATCTATTAGCTTTAATGAGCTACTGTATATATACATGACAAGTGTCTTTCAGTCACCGATAAACGCCCAGGAAAAGCTGATGTGACTATTATCAATTTCATAAGGTGTCTTTTACATAATTGATAATGTGATTTAATCTAAATATAGTTAATTTGATGTCATTTAGAGGCACTCTAGAGATGCTATGCATTTTCCTATACACTGTAATAAAAATAAATGAGAAATTTTCTCATTATTTACTGTACATACACACAGACACACAGACATTACATGAAACATTAGGTCAGGATTATTTACCTGTAAGTAAAGGATGTCCAAACTTGGTCCTGGAGGGTCGGTGTCCTGGAGAGTTTAGCTCCAACCCTAATCAAACACACCTGAACCAGCTAATCAGGCTCTTATTAGACATACTAGAATCTTCCACGCTAGTGTGTTGAAGCAAGTTGGAGTGAAACTCAGCAGGACACCGGCCCTCCTGGACCGAGTCTGGACACCCCTGTACTAGGCTTTCTAGAAACATCTTTGCAGGTGTGTTGAGGCAAGTTCTAGCTAAAATCTGCAGGACACTGGCTCTCCAGGACCGAGTTTGGACACCCTTGATGTAAGTCTTGGAAAAGTCTTATCGTAGTTTGATTAGTAAAAATGTGTACGAACCCTGCATTTAAGACTGGGATTTATCTATTTATCTATCTACTATTGCTGTTGTGTCATCCCTACGTAGGTTTCAATCATTCTGTCCCCTTTTAAGGATACATTTGAGGCCCTGAGACGGTTTCTTTTTATTAACAGTGAGCTAAAGTGAAGAGCAGCCAATGAGCTCGCAGAAGACACTCATCAAACAGCCAATGAGCTTGCAGAAGACACTCATCAAACAGCCAATGAGCTCCCAGAAGAGACACTCAATGTTTATTGTGTTCTGGAGGCTGATGCGCACATAAATGCACAAACCCTTCATTCATTGGTGGACAATGTTGTTGAGACTTTTGATTTGTTCTTCAAACTCACGTCCATGCTGCTAAGGTCTTCTGGCTGATGTGTAGAGTTGTTGCTAAGGTGCTGTTGGGCAGGTTGGGCAGTGTTTCTATTCGCTTGACTGTGAAACTTGATCGATAAAAAACAAAATACTGAAACCTTTCTCTGCTTGAGGCGGCGGTAAAGAAAGCAAAAAGACTTTACAGAGAGTTTACATGCTCGTGTGTTGATGCTGATGCAGGATCAGTCGAGTCTGAGGAGAACGGTGGAGAAATTAAACGTGTAAAATTATTAAATTAACATTAATTTCATTTACATGCACTGTGTCTCTATTGGGGGTGGAAAAGAGCTGATATGGCTTTTGTAGGGTTAAACGTGGTAATACACCTGACATTCTAAACATTTTATTGATATCCTAGAAGTCCTATGAATATGTCCCAATGTTTATCTTGAATTATCTTTATAGTTTTATTATTTTGCTCTTTATTTAGGTCATGTTGTATGCAATTCACTTTTTAAACATTCTTTAATTTTATTCAGTATGCCATGTAATAACACTTTTAGTAACTGTTACTAACTGTAGTTACTTTAGTACATGTATTTTAGTCTACACAGAGTTGTGATGAACCAAATGTAACACCAAATATTCCAGCATTATGCATTAAACACTTATCAATCTATGTGAAAACTGTTCTTGCTTATCGAATTAATATTATTAAGAACATAATTGCTAAACATCTTTAAATCCCACTTAAAATATAGAATATCAGTGGGTTTACATCCTACAGAGTCAGCAGTACAGGAAGATTTAATCAATTTAGGGGACAGCTTTAGGCAGATTTATGGGTTGGTTCAGGTTAGGAACAGGTTTAGGTGTATGGGTAGGTTAAGGATTGGGTAAGCTTAGGCACAACGATTACAGGTAAACACAGGTTTTTAGGTGTACAGGTGGGTTTCAAGATCATGAAATAAATCTTTATAGAGTTCATTTATTCATTAATTTTCCTTCAGCTTAATCCCTTATTTAGATTTTTGTGGTCATCACAGTGGAGTGAACTATTCCAGCATATGTTTTACACAGCTGATGCCCTTCCAGCCACAACTCAGTACTGGGAAACACCCATTGACTCTCACACTCGTACACACACTCATACACTACAGCCAATTTAGTTCATCAGTAGCGCATGTGTTTGGACTGTGAGGGAAACCGGAGCACCCGGAGGAAACCTACACTTACAAAGGGAAACATGCAGACTCCACACAGAAATGCCCAGCCAGGAATCGAACCAGTGACCTTCTTGCTCTGAGGCCACAGTGCTAACCACTGAGCCACAACGAGGGAGAGTAAACAGTGATTCCTCTTATAATTTTTGGGGTGAACTGTCCCTTTAAGCCAATGTTAGCATCTTATACAGTAGCTTTAATAGGCTATATGCACAAGTGCTTTTCAGCCACCAATAAACATTTGGTGAAAGATTAATGTGTTTATAATCAGTTTCATATGGTTCCTTTACAGAATCGACAGTGTGATTTAATCAAAGTATAATCAGTTTACCAGATTTAAGCATCAATTTAGTTGTTCCAACGTAAAATAAGATGAAAAGCCGTTTAAACACAAGCGCCGTCAGGAGCAGCAGGCAAGCACAAATGCTAGAGTAAAATACATTACAATATGTTAAAGACATGGCGCAGAACCATATCAGATGAAACCCACTTTATATCGTATCTCAATCAGGCAGTGAAGATCACTGATTTAAAACAAACCAGATCATAAATGTGGTGAGTTTATAATGGATTGACAGTTCACCGGAAGTGCTTGTGCCGGCTTGAACAAAATGAAAAGTCCCTGTGCATGCTATAGCTCATCATAGGGAAAAACTAACCAACTACACTGATCTACACCGACTGCAAGTACTTCCATGACGTGAACACTGCCTTCACTGCTAAATGTCCCTGTCCGTCTCCATTATGAGTGTGCTGGGAATATGTAAATCTGGGCTACGTACAGAAACTCTATTTTTTTTGGACATAATTATTTACAAATATATAAACCAGGGCTGTGCAATATATCGCTAAGGTATTGTTATCGCAATAATACTGCATGCAGACACGTGTGATAAATGAGATCTATTTTATGCATTGGTTATTTTGACCAATCAGATGGGGCATTCCTGTCTTAAGCCCCGCCTTCACAGTAGTTGCTGTCCTGCTATTGGCCGGAGCACCCCAAAGCTGAACCCAGTGCTGAAAATAAACACTAGTGGGCGAAGTCGAGACGAGAGAGGAAAATGACAACAGCCAATCAGAGTCTGAATATCTGCTGAGGTTTTCACTCAACGTTTGCAGCTTGATGCAGTTTTTCAGTCTGAATTAGAATAAATTAAATCTAAAAAAAAACATATTTAACTTGTCTATTTTAATATTATTAAACGAATAAATGATTTTAAAACAGCTAACAAAAAATTTAAAAATTATGTTATATGGTAAGAAATATCGTCACAGCAATACTCAACAATAAAAACGTATATTTTTCCAGTATCATGCAAGGCTAATATAAACATTGTATAAATATTTATATGGTGTATATTAACATAATTAATACATCAGTATGAGACACTGATAGATGAATGCTCCTTCCCCTCCTCATTCTCTCCTGTTGTCAAGCCACGCCCACTCTCCAGCTGACCACGCCCATTCCAGCTGCACTATTTCACATTAAGAGATATGGTTGGGGACAGGTGGGTTAGGGGTTTACGGGTTGGTTAGGGACAGGTCTAGCAGTATGGGTAGGTTTAAAGGTGGTTTAACATTTGGGATAGGTTTAGTGGCATTTCATACACCTCATAGTCATATTTTAGTGTGAGCATCATGACTATTTGCTTAAAAAAGTAATGAATAAATAAAATTTGAACTGTATTTGTAGATCTGTAGTGCCGTACATGTAAAGAGTAAACATATATACGTTAGATGTTGGAGCATTTGCAGCATAGCTATGGTTGCATCAGTTTTAAACTGGCACTGATCAATATATATATATATATAAAAACCTTCATAGGAGATCGATGTGTGCAGGGTTTTCATACCTCCGACCAGGTTCTGCTCCAGGAGCTGGATCTGCAATGAAAAGATCTTCTCCTGCAGGTTACATAAAGAGTGCTTGATCTTCTCTCTGCGTGTGATCATACAGCACAGATTTCTGACCTAAAAACAAACAAAAAAACACTATTTATATTTACGTCACACTGAGATTAGGAGTTAGAATGTTTCTATAATGTGATACAGCAGGGCTCAACAGTAAGGCCTGCCGATGGCCCGGGGACAGTGTGAGAGATGCTCGGGACAGTAGACAGAATCGTTACTGGCCCGATCAGGCCAGTGCTGCCTTGTCACTAATTTTTAATTTGCCTACGACTATTTGTCAATTGCATGTATATATAGTCTTAAAATCAAAAAATAGTTTGTGCTTGAGTATTTAAACGCTACCTTCTCTGTGAAGTCGTAAATACCATATTGCTTTTCTGGTTCCTCTTATCTGATTGGATATCATGAGCACATTATTTTTTTCCGTAACCTGGTAAAAACCAACACAGCGAAGCGACGACAACATGACGGCAACATCAGATTATGAGGCTAAAAGAAAATGTCTGTTTTGTGATGTTTTGCTGTCATTTTTCAGTCAGCCAGGTTTTGTTTTGCAATAAAATACCTGCTTATTTTGCTTAACATTTAAAAAAAATATTTTTGACACATTATTAAAAATATGTGGCTAAAAAATAGCAATTATTTATTTATATTTTTTTAAATCCTTAAGTGTTGAACCCTGTACAGGACAATGGTGTAAAAATCACAGTGATAAAGCTTGCATCACCTCTGACGGTAACCCTTCCTTAACTACTCATTATTGAGAACTAACTCGCAATATTGTCATCTGTCCCAATTTAACTACTAACTCAATCTCAACTCATTTATCCATTCATTTTCTTTTCGGCTCAGTCCCTTTATTAATCCGGGGTCACCACTGCGGAATGAACTGCCAACTTATCAAGCATATGTTTTACACAGCGGATGTCCTTCCAGCTGCAACCCATCTCTGGGAAACACCCATACACACTCATTCACACTCTTACACGACAGACAATTTAGTCTAAACAATTCATCTATACTCTTGTTTATCAAGCAGTGAGTGCTACTGTGTATGTTACTAGAGTCCAGGTTGGTTAATTAACTTATTAATAAATTAATTTATCTTAATTTATTTTATGTTGTCTGTTTTAAAGACGGCGCCACGGTGGTGTAGTGAGTAGCACGTTCGCCTCACAGCAAGAAGGTCGCTGGTTCGATCCCCGGCTGGGCCAGTTGGCATTTCTGTGTGGAGTTTGCATGTTCTCCCCGTGGTTGCGTGGGTTTCCTCCAGGTGCTCCTGTTTCCCCCACAGTCCAAAGACATGCGGTACAGGTGAATTGGGTAAGCTAAATTGTCCATAGTGTATGTGTGTGAATA